>ML105319.1:350778-366799 GCA_003697995.1 Taxidea taxus jeffersonii
GGGGGGGTGAATCAGGCAGAGAAAGGCCAAAAGCGGGAAGGCACAAAGAGTTGGGTAATTCTAGGAAGTCAAAGACCCGTATGGCTGAAACACCAAGGGCAAAAGAGAAAATAGAAATGGGTTCGCTAACACTGAACCCGCTCACCCAAAGTGCAGAGTTAGCCAGCTCACCCAGCACAGTGCAGCAGTGGGCCAGACCAGGACTCTTCCCATCTTTGCACAGGGCAGAGCCTGCCTGTAGGGGGCCCAGGGGGGACATGGGCTCTTTGTAGGCAGGTTTATCACGCAGGAGGCGAGGGAATAGTTGAGCTGAGCATGCCCAGTATGTTCTTCACAAATTTTCCAATCAGACAAGTTTCTCTACCTCTCCAGGCAAAATGAATAAAGAAGCAAAGATAGGTATTATCAAACGAGTCATCCTAATAACCATCCATAGAATTTAAGCCAGACAAAAAAGTAGAGGGAAAAGGGGATTGAATTATAATGAAAATGGGTGGGGTCAAGGCACTGGGAGTCTCAACTAAATTGACAAATTGTGGCTGTGGGAGTTCTACAGAAAAAGGCTGGAAAGGATACAAGGATAATGGCCCAAAGCCAGATATCTGCAGCCCAGATTTCAGTAGTACCAACTTTGGTTCTGGTAGATTCGAGAAACGGCGGGGGTGGTGCCCCTTATGGAATGGAGGAAGAGGTTTTGGAGGTGAGAAGACCCAGGAATAAATGACATAATGTCATAAATGACATAAATGACATAAATGTCATAAATGACAGTTCTAAGGATGACATAGAAGGAGGTGAAGAAAAGGACTGATCCAAAAGCTAAAGTCTTCAGTGGTTGAGATGGGAAGGAGTGCATTAAATATTGGTGATGAGGGGACCAAGTGGGGATGAGTTTTGAAGAAAGAGAAAAAGGGCATGAAGTGGTTTGAAAGAAGGTATGGAGGCAAAGCCATCTATTCCACCTGTTAACCCCAAGGTGCTTTGGGTGTGAGAGGAAAAAAAACAAAACAAAACCAAAAAACCAGCTTCCACTTGGGCAGGCTGCAAAAACAGCGAGGACCTCAGAGCGGAGGCAGCGTTCGGTTAAAGGAAGGAACCATTCCAACTGGAGGCTGAGGCTGCAGGGCAGTTTGCTGATCGCTGGTGAGATATGCTGGAGGGTGTTTGGAAGACCACAGGGCAATTTGGGAGTTAAGGGAAGGGGTGAGCTTGGCATCATTCACCTTGTGCCCTATGTTCTATTCGCACAAAATACAATGTAAACAGTACTCCCAGAGTATGGCATCCTGAGGGCCCTGGGGATGGTAACTGGAGCAATATGGGGGGGGGCATTTGGGGGAAGCTTGGCCCAAACAGAGATAAACAGGGATGTGAGATGTGAGACGTAATAGAACTATTTTTTTAGTCCACTTTTTTTTTTTTCAAAGAAAAAAGTTATTTGGGAGAGAAAGAGCATGAGGGGGGAGGGGCAAGGGGAAGCAGAGGAAGAGGGAAAAGCAGACTTCTCACTGAGCAGGGAGCCTGACTCGGGCTGGATCCCAAGACCCCGAGATCATGACCTGAGCTGAAGGCAGACCCTTAACTGACGGAGCCACCCAGACACTCCTCTTTCTTGTGGTCTCCTAAAGCGGGGGTGGGATTTTGATTCTAACTCGAAGTTATCTGTATCTTTCTTGGTAATGCAGCTTTGGCAAGGGTTCATAATGGCTTTCCCAAGAGGGACTAAATCCTGATACTCTCACCTTCTAACTATTTTTCAAGTTAATCCTTTTGTCACTGCATTAGCTGAGGAATCTTTCCTTTTCCCCGGGCTTCTGCAGAAACCAACATCATTGCTGGCCCTGGGCCACCTTTTGAGTTCTTTGTTTTGCCAGCAAGTCAAGGTACCTGGTATTTTCTACCCAGGCCATGCTTCCTCACCCCTGCATGTCCTTGTGTTTGCTCTCTTCCCTATCATTGTCCTTACTCTTCTCCTTTGCCAGATAACAACAAATCGTATTCCTATTTCGAGACCGAATTTGAGCACCAGTCTTCGATGCTTTTCCTGACCACCCCCACTATGATCTCACAAACACTACTGTTCCTCACTAGTGACTCTGATAAATTGAAGAACTAATTTATACTTGTCTCCCCAGTTATGCTATAAATTCCTTGGGCCAAGAGTTATTTCCTACACATATTTCTATCCATAGTGCTTCATACATAGTAAGTTCTCACTACGAGTTTGTTGAATGGATGGTGTAATTCATCAAATAACCCATCTGTCTAGTGTGCTTTACACCACAGAATATCTCTCAGTATTTTTCCTTTTCCCTTTTCATTAACATCAAAGGAAGTTGGTCCCCTGTCCTGTTCAGTCACAAATCTCTTACCCACCGCTCCTCTAAAAGATGCCATCAACTCTTCCATTTCCTCCTTTATGTCCTCACATTCAACTGGCTTTTTCCCCTCTATCCTCAAGTATATTCAGGTTTTAATTTTTCATCCATGATATCACCACCTCAACTCTGCTGCTCCTTGTGGATACTTCCTTGTTGCTGTCAGATTTTCCCACTAACGTGAGTGGCAAAACCATCTCTTTTTCTGCTTGTCCAGCAGCAGCTGTCAAGACTGCACATACAAAGTCACACACAAAAACAAAACAAAACAAAATTATAAACCTTAAGGAAGAAATGAAGTAGTTTCCTAATATCCCATAATTTGGCAAGGCTAATGTGTGAAAGAGAAACCAAATTTTAGAAATAAGTGCTTGATTTGGCCCATCTAACATTTTATTTTTTTTAAGATTCTTATTTATTTATTTGATAGAGATCACAAGTAGCCAGAGAGGTAGGCAGAGAGAGAGAAGGAAGCTGGCTCCCTGCTGAGCAGAGGGCCCAACGTGGGGCTCAATCCCAGGACCCTGAGATCATGACCTGAGCTGAAGGCAGAGGCTCAGGCCACTGAGCCACCCAGGTGCTCCTCATTTAACATTTTAGATAGGCTACCTTCTCTCTCAGGCTGTGACTTGTAGGTGGTGTCTTTGTTCCTCCAGGCACATATACTAAGTCCAGAAGGATCAAGAGTTCTAATCTTTGAATAATGACACTTTGTGAATCTGATGAAAGGTATATGCACCCCTCACCCCAGGAAAAATAAATGCATATTGTCACTTTCTGCTTTAGTGTCAGAGGCTCACAGATCTTTTGAAGCCCAACCGTGGATCCAGTTTTGAAATTCTGGTTTAAAATAGCAGTTATTAGAGATGGTTTAAAGGTTTCCTTTTTTGATCTTTATTTTCTAACTTCCCTAAAATTGAAAATGGATTGTGTTAAAATAAATGTTTTCTTCTTTTTTTTTTTTAAAGATTTTATTTATTTATTTGACAGACAGAGATCACAAGTAGGCAGAGAGGCAGGCAGAGAGAGAGGAGGAAGCAGGCTCCTTGCGGAGCAGAGAGCCCGATGCGGGGCTCAATCCCAGGACCCTGGGATCATGACCCGAGCTGAAAGCAGATGCTTTAACCCGCTGAGCTAACCAGGCACCCCAAAATAAATGTTTTCTTAAAAAAAACCCAAACCACCTCGTGCCATAGGTATACTTAAAAGATCTTGCAAAATAAATTCATTATACGGTGAACTCGTCTGAGACTGACAGACTTTGAGTTCGGAGTGGCTGCCATAGGAGACACTCAGTTTTCCCATCTGTAAAATGGAGTATTTAATATTAATCAGTCATTATGTTGCACAGATTAATACTTGCAAAATCCTAATAATTGTGATTTTTTCTAAGCTCCCTTTGGGTTGTCTGTTATTTAGGTTGTACTTTTCTTCTCTAGATGAAAGCAGATACAATGCTACAGCTGCTTCTTCAGCTATTCTTTTTTTTTTTTTTGTGAAGGAACACCTGCTTAGAATGTACCTAAGGAGTTATTTCTTTGTTTTTTGATAATTAAAGCACTGCTATGGAGATGGCTGACATCTGGATTCACTTTTAAAGACTTTGCTGTGTTTTCCTGGCTCCGGGGAGATTCATGAACTATAATGCATTCGATGGAAATGTGGTGATGTGCTTCAGTTTGCAACAGCAATTTTGCTCTTGCTTTGTTATTTCCCCACTGCAACGTGTGAGAGCTGCCACTCTGTTACTGCTGCTAAGAGATTAAGGGAGCTGAGCTGAGCTCCAGAAATTTAATATGCCATATAATGCCTGATTTATTTTGACTCTGGCTTTGACTTAAATTGATAAACTCACTTGGGACTGCTCTGCAGAATCAACACCTAGGGATTACATTCGTTAAAAATTTTAAACTCGTTCTGAAATAGTTTCTTCTGGGGGGAGCATGAAAATCTAGCTCTCTTACCTATTTTCAACAGTAACAGGGGAAGAAACACTTGGCAGAAGTATTCTAATATTATGATTTTCCCCCAAAGTTATATTCCTCAATCTCCACTCAATTATAGCTCATTAAAATTTTCTAAGATTTCCTTCCCAGAACTACATACTTTTGTTTAAGGTGATTATAAATTACTACTTTCTCTACCTTGACATTCTTCTTGGCCTGTCACTCACAGGAAGTCACACCTATGGAGACACGTGGGTCAGTCAGGGCTCCCAGTTGCAAAGGACATAAGAAAATTCTGGCTGAGTAAGCAGAAAAGAAGTTTAAAAGGAGACGGAAAGACTCAAGAGAATCGCTGGGAGATTGGAGGGACAGGTATGGAACTCAGCTTCCAGAAGCAATGCTCACAAGCAACCCGTGGGCGGGGTCCTATAAAGAGGTCACGCCCACTATGAACTACTGGGCCCACAAACACTAAAAGCAATTGCTGCCAATTCCACTGCCCACCAAGGCCGCTTCCGCCTATGAATTTAACCTTGCAAGCACGTCCACCAGAAAATGTCAGATGCCCTTGCCAGCAAATTGGTTTCCAAGCAGAATTTTTCCTTCCTCAAGCTACTCACTTCCAATCAAAGTGCAGGTGTGCTGAATGTTGAAGGCTGGGTCGGGTCCTGTGTCTGCGCCCTAGCTGTAAAAGCCTCCTTCTCAGAGCTTACCTTGGGGAAGCACCACTTACATTAAGACTGGGGAGTCCCTAAATGTAGCAAGTATATTCAAAACAACCTGGGCAGCCAGAAAATATGAAAATGTTTTCTACAGGAGAGAATTAATATCTTGAGAATATTTGCTAAGAGCCAGATGCTTTAAACAGATTACATTACTTAATCTTCAACAAAATAGATATTTTAACCCTATTTTTTTTTAAATTTTTAAAAGATCTTATTTATTATATCAGAGACAGTGAGAGAGAAAGACAGAGAGAGCACAAGTGGGGGAACAGCAGGCAGAGGGAGAAGCAGGCTCCCTGCTGACCAAGCAGCCCAATGCAGGACTCGATCCCATGTCAATGTAAAGAGGTACTTCCTCCCGTGCCACTATATAAATTACTAGGACGCATCTCCTTCTTTTCTCATCACCAAGAACCACTTTTCATAGCCAAGACAGCTACGAACGGGACTCTCCAAGGAGGCTCTGCCTTATTATTAGAGCTTCTGGTGCTACTAGAGAGTAAAAGAGCCTCTGCTCCTTTATTTTATTATTTATTATTTATTTTATTATTACTTATTATTTTATTTATTTTATTTTATTATTATCATCATGTGACAGCAAGTCCAAAAAATGTCAGCAATAAAATATTCCTTCTTGCTGAAGTGAACTGTTTCCTACTCCTTGGTACCAGTATATATAAGAAGCCCCCAACTTCATTTCCAAGGTTTAAAAAAGAGAAGTTTGTTTAGAAATGCTCACTGAAGTGCCTTAAACGTTTCATTTCCCTAGAATAGACCATAAAGAAAAAAATAGATAATTTAACACATGATGTACATGAGTACCTATCTTTTAATATTATTTCTAAGGGAAAAATGAGTTCTACTTTTCATTTTAGAAGTACATCTCTCCCTTCTTACTGCCCCCCCCCCCAAAGAAGTACATCTCTCTCAAGCTTCGCAGTGTGAGCAGAGGCTCTTTTACCCTCTAGTAGCACCAGAAGCTCTAATAATAAGGCAGAGCCTCCTTGGAGAGTCCCGTTCGTAGCTGTCTTGGCTATGAAAAGTGGTTCTTGGTGATGAGAAAGGAAGGAGATGCGTCCTAGTAATTTATATAGTGGCACGGGAGGAAGTACCTCTTTACGTTGACATGAGGAAGACATTGTTTAAATGAATCCCCAGCTACAGAGCATTTGAGATCTTAAAGAATTGTTTTACCCCATCATCAAGTCTTACAAATTCTGTCTCCTAAATATGGCTCCCATAAGTTCTCTCTCCATCTTGGCCCGTTCAGATGCTAAGACTACTGCAGCATCCTGCTAGATGCTCTCCCTTCCTGTCCTCAGTCTCATCGAATTCCAATCTATTATCCACATGACTGTCAGAGTGATCCATCTAAGCATGAGTGACAGCACAAGATTTCCTTGCTTAAAACCTTTCCATGACTTTCATGTCCTTCAGGAGATGCCATGCAAACTCCTTTGCAAGACTCAGAAATGTCTTTAAGATATAGCCCTTCCCTAATCCGAACTGCCTGCACTTTAAATGTGATGCTGCCTTAGGCCTCCTGCTTTGCCATATGTTGCTCATTCAGCAGCCTACCTCCTCCTATTCATTGACCTCCGGTAAGTCTTTTTCAGATTCAAACTACGTTAAGTTCTCCATACTCTGTGCTCCATCACGCAGTGCTAGAGGTTTACTTTCATATTAGAATGTAACTTACAGAAAAATAATTGCATTCTTGTCTGGCTTCTCTTACTAGACTCTACTTTTTTTTTTTTTTTTTAAAGCAGTGGCTATGTTTTTTATCTTCGCCACCCCGCGTTTCGTGAAGTTTTTGTTATAGATATCATATACTCAATAAAATTAAAAAAAATACATGCCAGGCTCAACACAGTATGCAAGCCGTCAAGGTGGTGGCAGTCTAGTAGTTAGGAAAGGTCAGATTCATGTAACTAAAACACAGGGTGGGAGATGTGCCACAACCAGAGTTCAAAGGAAATGCTTGGGTGACTTTAAGGAGAGAGCTCCCAGTTCCGGTTTGGGGGGGCGGGGTGTGTGTACAAAACTAAGGAGAATCAGGGGAGAAGATGACATTTGAAATGGACTCTGATAGGGGGAATTTTAATACTTGGAGCTGCATCAAGTATGAGGACTAGGTTAGGTCACATACTGACACAGTAAAGCAGGGGGTGTAACACCAGATCACAGAGTAGTCCCACCAAGCATGTTAGAGAATACAGGAAAAAAGCTGGAGAGGTAGTTTGGACTTTACATGCTGGCTAAGGAGTCAGTAATTAATTTAGAAGGCAACCGTAGTGTAATTAAAGGCAGTAATTAGCAGAAGAAAACTATTACAGCAACTGTAATATTCTGAGTGAGGAGTTACAAGGTCGTCTTTGGCAGGTAGTATAGTATAGACAAGCAGACAGACCTGGGACACTTATTGGTGACATGATCTTGAACATGTTATTTAAGTTGACAAACCCCAAATTTCCTCATTTATTTTAAAAGAATGCTGTAATTAAATTTATGTAAAGAGATTAACACAGAGCTTGGCATGTACCAAGTGCTTGAATTAATCAGTGATAGTTCAGCTGCCACTGATAAAAATTCAAGTCAAATCAGCATAAACAAGTAAGGGGAATTATTAAGAGGCTAGTGACAAGATCAATGGAACAGAATAGAGAGCTCGGAAATAGAACCACATGTAGATAATCAAATGATCTTTCACAAAGGAGCAAAGGCAATACAATGGAGCAAAGACAGTCTTTTCAACAAATGGTGTTGGAAGAAGTGTACATCCATATGTGAAAGAAAGAGAAAGTGAGAGAGAGAAGGAGAGAGAAAGAGAGAGAAAAGAAAGAGAAGTCTAGACATAAATTTTACACCCTACAAAAAAAATAACTCAAAATGTGGCATAGACATAAATGTAAAAAGCAAAACTAAAAAAGGCCTAGAAGATAACATATGAGAAAATCTAGGTGGCCTTGGGCTTGGTGATGACTTTGTAGATACCATACCCAAGGCTCAATCCATGAAAGAAAAAATTGGTAAGTGGGATGTCATAAATATTAAAAATTCCTGTGAATTTTTGTGAAAAACACAAAAAATTTCTGTCAATTTTTGTGAAAAACACTGTTAAGAGAATGAAAAGACAATTCACAGGCTGGGAGAAAATCTTTGCAAAACACTTATCCAGTAAAGGACTAGTGTCTGAAATCTACATAGAACTCCTAAAACTCAGCAATAAGAAAACAAACAGCCTAATTGAAAAAGGGCAAAAGATTTGAGCAGACACCTCACCAGAAAAGATATAGAGATGTCAAATAAACGTATGAAAAGATACTCAACATCACATGTCCTCAGAAAGTTACAGAATAAAACAATGAGATACCATTGCACATCTCTTAGAATGGCTGAAAGCCAAAATGCTGACAACACCAAGTGCTGACAAGGATGTGAGGCAGCAAGAACTCTCATCCATTGCAGGTGGGAATGCAAAATGGTACAGCCACTTTGGAAGACAGTTTGGCAGTTTCTTACCAAACTGAATATTCTCTTTTTTTTTTTTTTTTTTTAAAGATTTTATTTATTTATTAGAGAGAGAGAGAGCACGAGCACAGGCAGACAGAGAGGCAGGCAGAAAGGCAGAGGGAGAAGCAGGCTCCCTGCTGAGCAAGGAGCCCGATGTGGGACTCGATCCCAGGACGCTGGGATCATGACCTGAGCCGAAGGCAGCCGCTTAACCAACTGAGCCACCCAGGCGTCCCACAAACTGAATATTCTCTTACCATATGATCTAGCAATTACACTTCTTGCTACTTACCTAAATGACCTGAAAACTTGTGTCCACACACACAAAAACCAGAGCACGCGTGTTTATAGTAGCTTTATTTATGATCGCCAAGACTTGGAAGCAAACAAGATGATACCCTTCAGATAGGTGAATGGATAAGCAAACTACATGGTACATGGGTACAATGGAACCTGATCGAACAGTAAAGAGAAATGAGCTATTATACCATGGAAAGACATGAAGGAAACTCAAGGGCATACTGCTAAGAGAAAGAGGTCAATCTGAAAAGCCAGTATACCACATGATTTCAAATATATGATGTTCTGAAAAGGGCACAGTTAGAGACAGTAAAAAGATCAGAGATTGCTAGGGGCTGGGGGCGGGGTGGTTCAGGGGAAGTTGAATAAACGGAGCACAGGAGATGTTTAGGGTAGGGCAACCATTCAGCATGATACTGTAATGGTTAGTATATGGCATTATACTGCTGACAAAGTCCATAAAATAAAACATAAAAAAATGAGCCCCAGTGTAAATAAGCTATAAACTTTAGTTAATAATAATGTAAGCATATTGGCTCATCAATGGTAACAAAAGTATCACACTAATGGAATATGTTAATAGCAAGGAAACTACAATGGGGAGATAGAGGGAATATGGGAATTCTTTGTACTTTCCATTTAATTATTTCTGTAAACCTGAACCTGCTCTAAAAATAAAGTTATAAATTTAAAAACTCACTAAGCAATATATATAAAATGCATGCAGTTTAATAAAAAATGGAAAAGTTGGGGCACCTGGGTGGCTCAGCGGGTTGAAGCCTCTGCCTTCGGCTCGGGTCGTGATCCTGGGGTCCTGGGGCTCTCTGCTCAGTAGGGAGCCTGCTTCCTCCTCTCTCTCTGCCTGCCTCTCTGCCTACTTGTGATCTTCATTTGTCAAATAAATAAATAAAATCTTTAAAAAAAAAAATGGAAAAGTTGTGTTTAAAAAAAAAAAAAAGCTACTCAGGTAATTTCCAGAATTACCTGAAAGACAACCCAGAGCTTTAGGGACTAAACCTGGGAATTTGATTTCTCTTTTGTTTTCATTCTCTGATAAGTAACAGGTTTTCTTTTTTTTTAAAGAGTTTATTTATTTGACAGAGATCACAAGTAGGCAGAGAGGCAGGCAGAGAGAGAGAGGAAGAGAAGCAGGCTTCCCGCTGAGCAGAGAGCCCGATTTGGGGCCCGATCCCAGGACCCTGGGATCACGACCTGAGCTGAAGGCAGAGGCTTTAACACTGAGCCACCCAGGCACCCATAACAGGTTTTATTTACATGTCAGGAATAACGATGTTCCCCACTCCCTCCACCCAAAAAGACCTAGACTGGTGTCTGAGGCTGGTGACAGTGTGGGGAATCTGGGATACTTAGTCAACAGAGAAATTTTACTGAACCCCTGAACAACAGTGACCTGTGTTACATGATAGCAAACAATGGGCATTACTGTTGCCTACAGTTCAGAGATAAAAAAGGAGCCTAATGAAATGTTAAAAAACTGAACTTAGAGGTGTCTGGGTGGCTCAGTCAGTTAAACGTCTGCCTTCCATTCAGGTTGTGATCCCAGGGTCCTGGGGTGGAGTCCCATATTGGATTCCCTGCTCAGCAGGGAGCCTGCTTCTCCCTTTCCCACTCCCCTTGCTTGTGCTCTCTCTCTGCCTGTCAAATAAATAAATGAAATCTTTTTCAAAACCCCCTGAACTTATTTTCAAATTGTAGATTCATGTCCCTTTATTCCTGAGATATTTTCACTGGGTATAGGATTCTGGGTTGACAGTTCTTTTCTTTCAGCACTTGAAAAACATTGTTATTTCATTCTGACCTCCATGTTTCTGATAAGAAATTTACTGTCATTTCCATTGTTTTTCTCCTCTAGGTGAGGCATATTGATGTAATTTTTTTTTTTTTTTTTTTTTTGCCAGAGAGAGATCACAAGTCGGCGGCAGGGGGTGAGGGGGAGGGCAGGCTTCCCACTGAGCAGAGACCTGATGCGGGGCTCCATCCCAGGACCCTGGGATCATGACCTGAGCCGAAGGCAGAGGCCTAACCCACTGAGCCACTCAGGTGCCCCATAAAATTAACAGACCTTTTAGAATCTCTAGCAGCAAGAGAGTTTTATGCCAGCTCAAGTTAGGATGGCTGTGAGGAATATACAAACTTCACAAAGAAGACAGTGCTCCAACAAAGGGACATTTGGTGGAGGATTATATACATTGTTTATTTGTTTGTTTGTTTTTTTAAAGATCAGAAAGTTAGTCTGACTTTTTTCACTTGAACTGAGTGGTGACCAATTGTTTCGGCTTTCTGTACATCTCAGCCTTATCCAGAGTACAAGGACAATCTTTTTCTTTCAAAGATTTTTATTTACTTATTTGACAGACAGAGATCACAAGTAGGCAGAGAGAGGGGAGGAAACAGGCTCCTTGCTGAGCATAAAGCCTGATGCGGGGCTCAATCCCAGGGTCCTGAGACCATGACCTGGGCTGAAGGCAGAGGCTTTAACCCACTGAGCCACCCAGGCGCCCCTATATACATTGTTTTACATTAAAATGTTACAAATTATCAGACAAAGGATATTTCAGAAAGTTGAAGACCTTAAGTTTCTAGTATATGTAGAGCTATATGACTTTAATCTATGGGAATCGGGGAAATTTCTTTCTTTTCCTTATCTTTTGTGTTCAGAATGTTCTTTTTTGGTTATTTTAACAGAGCAGATGTACAACGTGTGCTTGGGGCAGAAACAGACCCCAGGCTTTGAGGTTTTGTCAAGTCACCTTGACCTTGGTTAATGTTAAAGAATAGCTTCCCTGGGAGCCCAGGAGCAGGGCCCACAAACATTGAAAGTTGAAAATTTCCTTTATCAGGTGTCAATTCTTTCTAGATGCTGTCAAGATTTTTCCGTTGTCTTCAGTTTCCACAAGTTTAACTATGATGTATATTGGCATAGATTCCTTTTGCTTTATCCTGTTTGGGGTTCATTCAGATTCTTGAGTCTATAGGTTATGTTTCTTGTTAAATTTGGGAAAATTTTAGCCATTATTTAAGTACTTTTTCCACACTACTCTCTTTCTCTTCTCCTCCCAAACTCTAATGACATGAATGTTAGATATTTTGTGAAAGTCTCACAATCTCCTTTGGCTCTGTTTATTTTATTATTTTTTTAAAGATTTTATTTATTTACTTGACAGACATGGATCACAAGTAGGCAGAGAGAGGAAGGGAAGCAGGCTCCCTGCTAAGCAGAGAGCCTGATGCGGGGCTCAATACCAGGACCCTGAGATCATGACCTGAGCTGAAGGCAGAGGCTCCAACCCACTGAGCCACCCAGGCGCCTCTATGGCTCTGTTTATTAAAAAAAAATTTTTTTTCAGTCTATTTTTTTGTTGTTGTTCAGACTGGGTAATTTCTATTACTCTATCTTCAGGTTCACTGACTCTTTCCTCTATTTCCTACACTGCTTTTGAACCCATCCACTACGCTTTTTATGTAGGTTCTTCTTTTTTTTAGTCTTCTATCGCATTGTTGAGACTTTCTCTTTCTTGAGGCTCTCTATTTTTAAATTTTTTTCCAAGTGTGTTTGTAATTGCTTGGTGCAGCATTTTTATTAGTGCTGCTTTAAAATCTTCAGAAAATTCTTTAACACCTCTGACATTTCACTGTTGGCATCTATTACTTGTCTTTTTTCATTCATTCAGTTTGAGCTTTACCTCATTCTTGGCATGACAAGTGGTTTTCAAATGAAACCTGGAATTTTTCATATTATATGATTCTGTATCTTATTTAAACCTTTTGTTTTAAATGTTGTCTGATACCACTCCAGCAGGTGAGAAAGGTTGTCACCCTGTTACTGCCACGTAGTGGTAGAAATCCAGATTCCCTGCTTGGCCTGATCTGACAGTGGATGGGAGAGAAGAGCTCCTCATTACTACTGGGTAAAGACATTGGTTCCAGCTCACCACATGGTCTATAACAACACTGTGGTAGGTTTGGCCTCATTATTCCTGGTGAAGGTCCTGACTCTCCATATGGTAACCACTGACAATATGAGGGAAGGAGAAGGCTTGTTACTGGTGATGGAGATGAAATTCCAGGCTCTTTACGTGGGCTTCTCTGATACCACCCAAGCAGGGGTATCAAGGCATCTCATTCAACTTGAAGGTAGAAGTGTAGGCTCCCCACTCAGCCTTCGCTTCTTGGGTGGCCCACAGTTTTTTCTGAGATATTTTGCTGGAGTAGAGCACTCATTTTCTCAAAGTTTTTTATCTTGCTAGGCTTTCCCTTCCTTCCTGTTTTGCCTAGTGACAGCAGCCTTTTCCTGAAAATTTTGTTGTTTGTGCCTATCAGGAGTTTCTGAGTTGCTGGATTCTTTAACTTTAATTCTGTAATATATGAGGCAAAAAGAAAATCCAGTGTATCTACCATCTTGTTATTCCTTGAGTCCCAAGGTCCCTAGCCTGTCTGCCTTTTTTTCTTTTTTTTTAACCTTTTAGAGTCATCTTGTGTTTTATAGATAATGGCTTAGCCAAGTCTACTTCAATCTTTTACTTTATTTCCTTTGTGCTTAAGTTCAAAGATCTCTGAATCCTAATACACCTAGAGTAGAATCTGGGTATGGTTGTTTTAAAATATGTGCATAAGACTTCATGATGTATCACGAAGCTGTAATCATCAACACAGCATGGTACTGGCACAAAAACAGACATGCAGATCAGTGGAACAGAATAGAGGACCCAAAAATGGACCCTCAACTCTGTGGTCAACTACTCTTAGAGCGGAAAAAAAAAGATAGTCTCTTCGACAAATGGTGTTGAGAAGCTTGGACACCCACATGCAGAAAAATGGAACTGGACCACTTTCTTACACAATACACAAAAATAAACTCAAAATGGATGACAGACCTCAATGTGAGACAGGGATCCATCAGAATCCTAGAGGAGAGCACAGGCAGCAAACTCTGTGACCTCGGCTGCAGGTCTCTCTTGTGTTCCTTCTCTCACCGTCTCTCTGCCAAATAAATAAATAAAATCTTTAAAAACAAAACAAAACTACTCACTAAATCTAGCCCACAATTAAGGGAAAGAAATAGTTTTTACTTCTTGAAGGGAGGAGTGTCAAAATTCTTGTGGACATATTTACTTGTTTATTTTAATTCAATTTAATTTATACAATAGTATTAGTGTCGGGGATACAATCCAGTGATCCACATAACACCCACTGCTCATTACATCACATGCCCTTCTTAATGCCCATCACCCAGTGACCGTGTCTCCCCACCAACCTCCCCTTTCTTCTTGTTAGACGTGTCTCCAAACACAAGGGAATCAGAAACAAAAGTGAACTATTGTGACTTCATCAAGTTAAAAAGCTTTTGCAGAGCAAAGGAAACAGTCAACAAAACTAAAAGGCAACCTACGGAATGGGAGAAGCTAGTTGCAAATGTCTTATCAAATAAAGGGCTGATATCCAAAATTCATAAAGAACTTAATCAAACTCAATAACTGCTCTGCCTGGGTGGCTCAGTTGGTTAGGCATCTGCCTTCAGCTCGGGTCATGATCCCAGGGTCCTGGGATTGAGCCCCAAGGCTGGCTCCCTGCTCAGTAGGGAGTCTGCTTCTCTCTCTCCCCCTCCCTCCCGCTCATGCTTTCTCATTTGAGAAAATAAAAAAAATTAAGAAATTTATTTGAGAAAAAAAAAAAAAACAAAACCAAAACCAAAAAACAAACCCTCAACATCTGTAACTGTCCCTCAGAACAATGTACTGACCAAACATGCTTGAACATGTACCAGCAACAGGCCTCTGGGGGAGAGGATGATATACATCCTTGAAGCCGAGCAGCGGGGAACGCCCAGCCCCCTCCACTCAGGGTGGAACACCACCTGCTTCTTTTTTCTTTTTTCCCCTTCTCCAAGAGATCACCCAGCGTTAATTAGATGATTCCTTTAAATGTGTTTCCTCAACCACAAATCCTATACTGCTTGATCAGACACATCTTGTTTATCTATAATCTCCTTCAACTCCTTCTTTGATTGCTATCTTGTATCTAATAAAGACAGGACTGAGGAGTTGTTTGAGGTGGCAGGCAGTCTTCTCAACTGCCGACCCCTGCTCCCGTTCTCTTGAAGCTGACATATTTGTGCCTCATTCTTCTCCTGTGCACTGTTGGAAATCAGCAAGTGGCCGTTGGAAAGCGGCAAACACCCAAAAAGCAAAAAATCCAGTCAAGAAATGGGCAGAAGACACGAACGGACATTTCTCCAAAGAACACAAATGGCCAACACTTGAAGAAATGCTCAACATCACTGGGCATCAGGGAAATACAAGTGAAAACCACAATGAGATAGCACCTCCTCATACCAGTCAGAATGGTTAAAATCAATAAGTCAAGAAACAACAGATGTTGGCAAGGATGTGGAGAAAGGGGAACCCTCCTACACTGTTGTTGGAAATGCCTACTAGTGTAGTCACTCTGGAAAACAGTATGGAGGTTCCTCAAAAAGGTAAAAATAGAGCTACCCTATGACCCATCAGTTGCACTACGAAGTATTTATCCAAAGGACACAGCCAGTGATTTGAAGGGGCACCTGCACCCCAATGTTTATAGCAGCAATGTCCACACTTTCCCTAGTTCCCTAGGGAAAGAGCCGAGACGTCTATGGACAGATGAATGGATAAAGATGTGGTGTATGTACAATGGAATACTACGCAGCCACCAAAAAGAATGAAATCTTGCTGTTTGCAATAACATGGATGGAACTAGAGGGTATTGTGCTAAGTGAAATAAGCCAGAGAAAGACAAATACCATATGATTTCACTCACATATGGGATTTAAGAAACAAAATAGAAGAACATAGGGGAATGGAAGGGAAAATAAAATGAGATGAAGACAGAGAGGGAGGAAAACCATAAGAGACCCTTAACTTCAGGAAACAAACAGGTTTGCTGAAGAGGAGGTTAGTAGGGGGATGGGGTAACTTGTTGATGGGCATTAAGAAGGGCATGTGATGTAATGAGCAGCGGGTGTTACATGCAACTGATAAATCACTGAATAGGGGCACCTGGGTGGCTCAGTGGGTTAAGCCACTGCCTACAACTCAGATCATGATCTCAGGGTCCTGGGATCGAGTCCCACATCGGGCTCTCTGCTCAGCAGGGAGCCTGC
>ML105319.1:366899-463733 GCA_003697995.1 Taxidea taxus jeffersonii
AAAAAAAAAAAAAAGTAGAGACTAATGCTCTTTCCCTTAATTGTGGGCTAGATTTAGTGAATAGTTGTTTTATTTTAAATTTTATTTATTTGACAGAGACAGAAACAGCGAGAGAGGGAACACAAGCAGGGGGAGTAGGAGAGGGAGAAGCAGGCTTCCCGTGGAGCAGAGACCTGAGGTGTAAGGCGGACACTTAACGACTGAGCCACCCAGGCGCCCCCGGTGAGTAGTTTTTAACTAGTCTCCCTCCTTCCCAGTTCTATGCAACCACCAACCTACTTCTGTGCTGTAGATGTGCTATTTCCGGACACCTCAGATAAATGGGCTCATACAATATTTGGTCTTTTGTAACTAGAATTTGCCACTTACCATAATGTTTTCAAGGTTCCTCGATGCTGTAGCATGTATCAGCACTTCATTCATTTTTATTACTGAATAATATTTCGTTGTATGGATATACCACGTTATTTATTTCATTCATCAGTTAATGGACATTTTGGCGTTCCCACTTTTTGGCTGTTTTGCTACTACATAGTTATGTTACTATGTAGTTATGCTATTACAAACATGTGTAAACAAGTTGCTATGTGGAAAGTTGCTATGTTTTCATTTCTCTTGAGTATATACCTAGGAGTGAAATTTCTGGGCCACACAGCAAATTTATGTTTAAGATTTTGAAAAACTCAAACTTGACAATATTCCCTGATCCACGAACATGAGATGTCTTTCCATTTATTTAGGTCTTCTTTAATTTCTTTCAACAATGTTTTGTAGCCCTTAGTATACAAGTTCTTCATCTTTTTCATTACATTTATTCCTAAGTATTTATTCCTTTTGATGCTATTGTAAATGGAATTTTCTTAATGTCACTTTTAGGTCAGTCATTGCTAGTGTAGAAGTACAACTGATTGTTGTCTATTGATTTTGTATCCTACAACCTTGTTGAACTTGTTTATTATTTCTAAGAATTTTTAGTGGATTTCTTAGGATTTTCTATATACAAGATCATGTCATCTGCATGGTTTTACTTCTTCCTTCCCACTCTGATTTTTTTTTTTTTTTTTTTTTCCTAACTGCCCCGGCTAGAACCATCAGTGCAGTGTTGATTGGAAGTAGTAAGGATAGACATCTTTATCTTGTTCCTGTTCTTAGGGAGCAAACATTCAGTGTTTTACTACTAATAATGTTAGCTGTGGGTTCTTCATAGATGTCCTTTATTAGGTTGATTTGGATTATGGATTTTGCTGAAACATGTATTTAAATCATATGCTACCAGAGCAATGTAGAGTGTCACTTAGCTAGTGAGACTAGCCAAAAAATAAGCTTTCAAATCCACATGATTTTATCTTCTAATCTTGTTTTATTAGGCATTTTGGGGGCAAAATTATATGATAATTGCATACCTCATCTGAAGCCTGGTCCCTTCAGTATCTGATTTTGGTACAGAGGTTTATGAAAACACACAAAATACCTGTCCAAAGTCAAGAAAAATTGAAAAGAATTCAAACATTATTAGAATCTCTCAAAGAATATCAAATGGGATCCAAATCAAATTCCAAGAAAAAAGTTAAAAATCTTTCTTTCTTCATTACTGTCCCATTCAGTCTCCCACAGGAACCCACAATTAAGGTCTTCTTTTCCCCCCCTTTCTGCCTTTCTGTATCAATTCATTATATCACAAATTGCCCATTTGTAACACATAGGCCAGTCTATGCCTACATTTAATTTGATAAAACATCTTAAACACAAATTTAGTTAGTTGTTAAGATTTATAAATCAGGAAATGACACATAAAAATTTACATGTCTGGGGCACCTGGGTGGCTCAGTGGGTTAAAGCCTCTGCCTTTGGCTCAGGTCATGTTCCCAGGGTCCTGGGATCGAGTCCGAATCAGGCTCTCTGCTCAGCAGGGAGCCTGCTTCCTCCTCTCTCCCTGTCCACCTGACTTTCTGCCTACTTGTGGTCTCTATCTGTCAAATAAATAAATAAAATCTTTAAAAAAAAAATTAAAAACCTACGTATCTGAGTTCCCTTGAAAATTCTGAGTTTGTGGAAAAAAAAAAAGAAAAATTTGAGTTTGGCAAAATGTGTCCTGCACTTTACTACTAAATGGCAGTGAATAGTGAGTACCTCCTTCAAATATGATAAATCCTGAAATTTGCTGCAGTCTTTACCACTCCCTATTGTATTATACATGGCCAATTTTACTATTTATGATATAGGCTTAGCTTCTGTAGATACTGGAACTCATGACCTTTCAATGCTGTCCTTTCCAATGTATATTAAATACACTCTCTCAGATTCCTTCCAGTTTTGCAACTTTTTCTATTTACTAATATTGAGCAGTAAAACAAAAGTTCTGAAAGGATCTTTTGACAATTGTCTAGAGTCCAGAGATAAGCTGTGGCCTTTTGGGCCTTATAAGCATACTAAAATTCCTGTGGAGATCTCTATCTGATGAAAAGGAGGGGGAAACTCAAACCACAGGTTACACTAACTTTGTATATGGAAGACCTCTTTCAGGGAAGGAAAGCCCATCTCAGAGAGAAAATAAAAGGGAAAAGCGCTGGGCAGTCTGTGCCTATGGTAGTTATAAAAGTAGTGATTTACAATATCGGTCTTTCTGGAAAAAGGAAGAGGGGATGGAGAAAGGAAACAGATTTTACAGTAACATCAATGGGACCTATGAAAAGCAATTACAATGTCAATTACTTAACATAAATGATATACATACCTCAACTGGTGAATTAAGAGCTGTTACTTTCTCTGGAAGTGGCTACTGTAGGCTTACGTAAATCCGTGACTGTAGGGGGGGAAAAAAAACCTTGCACTTACTTCAGCTTGTTTCTTTACTCTCACCTGTAAATCTTTATTTGTATTTCTTAAAGACCTCAATTACGTTAGAATGACTGGGACAACTTTGCAGTATTTAACATTTACTACAATTAATCTTTCTAAAGCGCTGAGCAGAGAGCCCGAGACGGGGCTGGATCCCAGGACCCTGAGATCACCACCTGAGCCAAAGGCAGAGGCTTAACCCACTGAGCCACCCAGGTGCCCCTGACCTTAATCTTACAGGAACCAGGGAGGTGTTTTGGTTTTTGTTTGTTTTTTTTAAACTCTTTTCTTTATGGATGAAAAGCTCCTTTTTAGGTTATTTATAAACAAAGCAGATGGACAATATGTGCTCAGGGCAGAAGTAGACTCCATGCTTTGAGATTTTTGCTGACTCTGGTAGATGTTAATGTACGCTTTCCCTGAGAACCCAGGAGCGGGCCCACAAATACTAAAAGTTGAAAATTTCCCTTATCTATAATTCTCACTAATATTGTCTCCTATAAAGCTCCTTACAGTGCCTCTCCTCACCAACAGTTTGAGATTTAGAATACTGAACCATTTCCCACCCCCAGCCCCGTCCTTAGCATACATTTGGCTAAACCCGACTCTTACACAACTGGCCACCACGCCGGGTTTTGAAAACTCTGAAACAGCCGATCCCATTGGTTGCAAACACCAGGGACAACAAATGTGTAACAGGTAATGACTTGCCCCATTCTCCCTGTCCCAGGCCATGTGCCCTGTTCCCCACTACCAATCAAGGGTGCCTTGGATTTCGTCTCTAACAATAAAGCCCCACGAACCTAGAAATCCTCTGTATCTACAAAGAAAACTCGAGCTTGTGAGAAAAGGGAGATTCCCTTCATTTAGGGCTCAAAGAACTATAAAAAGTCTCACCAGAAAGGTGAGCTACAGAAACGGGAGCATAGGGTACTCAAAACTCTACCGAGTCATTGGACAACGGCCTTCGGACCCCTCCTGCTGCCGTGCTCACGCCACCAGCGCCGCCCTTCTTTCGGAGTCCTCGGCTCATTCCCTCTTTGCCCTGCTCCAGCGCTCCGCCCGACTTCCGCTCGAACCTCCCGCGCAGGGAACCCACCAATCACAAACGTCCTTCCTCGGACCACGCCCCCCACTCCGGCTCCAGGAGCCGAGTCCCATTCCTTGTGCACCCCTCCCTCCCTGACGCACGCTGCGCGCGGGCGCCGGCCTCTGACGCCGTCGTCGCCCCGGCGCCCAGTCCCGCCCTGGCGGCTCCCGCGGACCGTTGGGCGGCCTGCCCAGGTCCCTCCTTCAGGACCTCCCCCCACCCCTGGACCGCTCTCGCGGCAGCGACCCATGTGGGAGTTCAGGCTCCTGCGGTCGCCGCCGCCGCTGCTGCTCCTCCTGCCGCAGCTCAGCCTCGCAATCGCCGCGTCCCGCTCGCAGGCCGAAACCATGAACCTGGGCGGCGGTAGCGGTGCGCGGTGCTCGTCCTCGGCGCAGGGGCGCCGGCCGCAGTGCCTGCAGCTGTCCACGGTGCCGGGAGCTGACCCGCAGCGCAGCAACGAGTTGCTCCTGCTGGCGGCGGAGACGGCGGGGGAGGGACCGGAACGGCGTGCCCTGTCCTGGGAGCGGGCGAAGGAGGGGCCGCAGCCAGCGCCCCAGCATCACGTCCTCTATTTCCCCGGGGATGTGCAGGTAACCTGGGGCCTGCCTGGATACCTGTTCCCTCCCCGTACGCGAATTCCCTCAGTTTCTCCCTTGCACCAGTGCCGGGTTCCTTGCCTCGCCTGAACACACCCACACAAGCACTCCCAGCGTGGCTCTAGAGTTACTCCGCGAAATCCAAAACCGCCCCTGCCACGCCCCTGACCCCCCGCTTTTGGAGCCCCGGAGGGAAGGTGTCCTTGGAGGGTTACGACAGACCTCGGGAGAGCCAGCTGTTCGTCCGGGCTTCGGGCGGGGTGGGGGTGATTTGGAGACCGAACGAATTAGGCAGGCACATCACGTATATTCATTCTATAACTTGGTTTCTCGGAGGTGCGCGCGCGTACGTGTGTGTTAGGAGACGGGATGGCTCTCAAATTAGCACGCAGTGTTCCCAAAACGCTGGCAGTGATTAAAAAGCAAACAAGTAAAAAAAAAAAAAATTATAAGTGTATGACACTTTTAGTAACCCTAGAAAAGGAAAAGGGGCTGGGTGGAAGAAAAGGGTCATTAATTGCTAAGCATGCCAGTGTTTTGTGTTCACCTAAATTCTGTACTTTTGTATGTGATTTTATCTTTATTATTAATTTTATGTCTTCAAATATTCGTGGATGTATTGTCCTGCAAAGCTGGGTCTTAATTTAGATCTTAATCAGAACTCTGTTGCCTTATATGGTAGCCATTAGTTATATGTGGCTATTTAAATTAAATTAAAAAATCCAGTTCCTCCGTTGTACTAGCGGCATTTCAAGTGCTTAGGAGCCCCTGAGGTCTGTGTGTGCCCTAATGGACAGCGCGGATACAGAGCGTTTTCACAGAACATTTCCGTCATCATGGAAAGTCATGTTGAGTAGTGCTGGTGTGGACAGGTAAAGCTCAAATATGGCCAGATGTGTTTCTAATAGATAACTTCAAGATTTCTAACTCACCAACTAAAAAAGAATTTTCCGTGAATTATGGCTAGATGAAACAGTATTAGTGTATTGTTTTTGAAATTGATGCTTTAAAATGACATAGTTATAAACTTTGTGCCATGTGTCCAATGATGATTAAGATAATGTAGTTTTTTTCTCTTGTTCTTAAAATAATTAACTGGGCTGATGGCTGATAACAACTATGAAAAAACTAGTATATGGATTTAAGAGAAGATACTTACTCAGTTAATGCTCTGTTGCTCAGTGTGGGAAAACAGGAAGACATTACTGATGGCCACTGCAGAGATTTGAGGAACAGCTAGGGTGTGCATCTGTAATGATGATGGTGATGATAGTAATGGTAACTAACCTTTACTGAGCACCTACTAAATGTTTATAAAGTGTGACAACCAAAATACAGTGCAGGTGTAAAAAGTCTAAATACACTTAGAGTCATACCTCCTTTTGTTTTGACATCATCCATTTCCTTATGTAGCCTGAGATTCCATTAGCTTTTTGGACAGTGATACAGTGTTTTATGCAGAGTATAAAGTGCTTTAAAAACCCAGGTCCTTTAGAGAAGAATAAGATAATGCATCAAAAGGCTTTGGCCAGATTGCCTAGGGTTGTACCCTGATTCTGCACTTTTTAACCTATGAATTCTCTGGCCAATTGCGGCTACCTCAACTATAAAAGAAGAATTTATAGAATATCAATGAGGACTAAATATGTGAACACCTGATGAGTGACAGTTCCTTCTCATCTTTCTGATCACCTTTTTTATTGGGCTACCCTATTGCTCAGTTTGTGGACTTTTCTCTTCTGCCTTTACTCTCTTAGTGATCTCTTTGAGTCTTGTAGTTTTACATTCTACCTGCACTCTAATGATCTTCAGCATTTGTGTATCTAGCCTAGATGGGTTCCTGGAACTTTAGACTTAACCTATTGCATGCACAATATTTCCTTTTGGACAGTTAATAGATAAGTCAAACTAAAATCTCTGGATCTTTGCTTTTAAATCTGTTCTTCCTTCAGTCTTCCTCATCTCAGTTAATGGAAATTCTTTTTTAGTTGGTGAGTTGGAAATCTTGAAGTTATCTACTAGTAACCTCTCTTCACACCTCATACCTCCATCAACAAATAAAGTTGCTTCCCCTTCTAAATCTTTCTGGAAGTGATCAGATGAGTCAGTTTAAAAGGAAGTCGAGCCAGGACGCCTGGGTGGCACAGTTGGTTAAGCGGCTGCCTTCGGCTCAGGTCATGATCCCAGCGTCCTGGGATCGAGTCCCGCATCGGGCTCCTTGCTCAGCGGGGAGCCTGCTTCTCCCTCTGCCTCTGCCTGCCACTCTGTCTGCTTGTGCTCACTCTCTCTGACAAATAAATAAATAAAATCTTAAAAAAAAAAAAAAAGTAGGTCCAGTCATGCCACACCACTGCTCAAAACTCTGCAGTAGCTTCCCCAATCACTCAGAGTAAAAACCAGAGAATCTTGATGTTTTGAAGGGCTCTTCACTGTCTTCACCTTTTCCCACTCTGTTGCTTTTCTGACTGTCTCCTTTTTCTGTTTTACTCCGCCCTAGCAGCGGTATTCATATTTTTCATGGTAGATACACTTTACCTCAGAAGCTTTGCACATACTGTCCCAAAAGTCCTCCTGCAGATATCTATAGGATTCATTACCTCACCTGTTTTGAATCTGTTCAAAAGTTGCCTTCACAGTGAGGCCTTTTCTGACCACCCTATTTAGTAATCAAATGTATCCACAGGAGCCCTGTCGGCTTTTCTCTTCTATTTTTACCCATTTCATTTACTGTATTATTTATTTTGGTTTTTGTCTGTCTTCCAGTACTACAGTATAAGCTTCATGTCTGATTTTTCAGTAATATATCTATGTGAGTAGATACATGCCAGCGAATGGAATGTAGTAGGTGCTCAGTACGTAACTTGTTGAATGAATGAATGAATGAATATATGTAAGTTGCTTTGAGCAGTGCTCAAAGTGCTTGATAAATCTTGGCTATTATATGAAATGCTTTGGGCTCAGATTTCCTCATCTATATCTTCATGTTCATCCATGTGAGATTTACTTTTTTTTTTTTAATTTTTTTTATTATTTGACAGAGAGAGAGAGAGAAAGAGAGATCACAAGTAGGCAGAGAGGCAGGCAGAGGGGGAAGGGGAAGCAGGCTCCCAACCAAGCAGAGAGCCAGACGTGGGGCTCGATCCCAGGACCCTGAGACCATGACCTGAGCCGAAGGCAGAGGCCTAACCCACTGAGCCACCCAGGCACCCCGAGATTTACTATTAAATACAGCTTGTCTTCTTAGTGTGCCGAATCTTTTATAGAACCATTATTCTGGTTATATCATATATAGAGTAAATAAGCATACTTTGTGTATCTTTATTCTTAATTTGGAGAAATACTGAATAGAAGTGGGCCAACAGAACTTTGTAGGCACCCTTGGAAGCTTTACCTCGTGTTAACACCAATTTATTATTTGGTGTCATCTAGTTGTCTGTACTTTTAAATTTTAGTTACCATTGCTTTCTTCCTTTTTTTAAAGATTTTATTTATTTATTTATTTGGCAGACAGAGATGACAAGTAGGCAGAGAGGCAGGCAGGGGGCCGGGGAAAGCAGGCTCCCCACTGAGCAGAGAGCCAGATGCGAGGCTCATGTGAGGCTCGATCGCAGGACCGTGGGATCATGACCTGAGCCTAAGGCAGAGGCTTTAACCCACTGAGCTACCCAGGCGCCCCTTACCATTGCTTTCTTGATGTTCCTTTTGCAATCATTTTTTTCTTGTTGTGTGTCCTTTTTTATTCTGTACTTGTTATTTTTTCATTTGAGTTAATAGGCGAGCTGAGAACATAGTAATTTCATATTTCTTAAGGTACTTTGATTTTTTTAATCCATCAGTAATGATTTTGGGGGCGGAGTCAGGATTTTTTTTAAATAGGCGCTTTCTAATTTTCTTGAGTTATCTTGCTTTTAAAAGCCTCAGGATATGAAATTATACTTATCTCTCTTTTTTTAAGTATAAGCTTACACTTTCATGAATTTTGATAGATGTTATAATTATGTAACCAATGCCACAGTCATCTTGTATAACCTCTCCATCACCCTAAAAAGGACCCTTGTGCCCAACTTTTGTCTCTTTTCTCAGCCCCAGGCAACCAGTGATAGTTGGTCTTACCTTTTCTAGATTTTCATGAATTTGGAATCATAGTATGTGGTCTTGTGTCTGGCTTCTTTCACTAGTATATGCTTTGAAATTCACTCTTACTGTTGCCTGTATTAACAGTATGTTCCTTTTTATTGCTAAGTAGTTTTCTATGTATGGATATACAGTTTGTTTACTCATTTAGCACTTGGTGAACATTTGGGTCATTTCCAGTTTTACCTTTGAAAAATTTTTGTTTACCTAAAGGCTAAGATATATAGATGATTGTGCCCTAAGTGTATGTCCTGGTGAGCAAAGACTCACTTCTCCTGTGTCATGCCTTTACTGCTCACACTACTGCCACACTTATAACACTCCTGAATCCTAATATGTGGGTCTTTCCCGCATACCAGGTGATGCTCTGAGATACCAGCTGGGTATCCTAGTACTCAATTCTGACAGTATCTACCC
Source organism: Taxidea taxus jeffersonii (assembly GCA_003697995.1). Lineage (NCBI taxonomy): Eukaryota > Metazoa > Chordata > Mammalia > Carnivora > Mustelidae > Taxidea > Taxidea taxus. The sequence continues at coordinate 375,975 of ML105319.1, forward strand.
ACGGTTATTGTCACATTTCATAAGTTAAGGGCTCAGTCCCATGAGACTGCCCCCCACTTCAGATGCCATTCACAAGTTCCAGGTTGTCACCTGTGCTGCTGCTGACTGGCTGTAAATTGGGGTTGCCATGATACCGTCCTTGGGTTCACTTAATCTGCAAGAGTGACTCATAGAACTTAGGGAAACCATGTGCTTACTGTTTACCCACATGAAAGGATGTGATAAAGAATACAGATGAACATCTAGATGGAAGAGATGCATAAGATATGTGGGAAGGGTTGTGGACCTTCCAAAGCTCACTCTCAGTGCACCACTCTCCTAGCACCTCCGTGTGTTCACCAACCTAGAAGTTAGCAGAACCCATACTGTGCGGATTTTTTATGGAGGCTTCATTGCATAGTCAGAGTCAATCATTAACTTCCATTTCCAGCCCCCCTTTGGAGAATGGAGAGTGGGACAGAAAGTTTCAAACTTCTAATCATGTCTTGGTCTTTCTGGTTGACCAGTTCCTATTCAGGAGCCCACCAAGAGTTACCTCATTAGAACAAAGATGTTCCTGTCACCCAGGAAATTCCAAGGGTTTTAGGAGCTCTGTGCCAGGAACAGGAGCAGATAAAAATATATGTATTCTATTATTTCACACTTGATCTTGTGCCCTGGGGCTTCCTGTGCTTTTGTCAGGCAGCCTTCTTAGGTTGGATCCCGTTATAGTCCTTCTAGCTTGCTTACTTGGGATGTCTACTTTATGCTCAGTAGAAATGCCCCCTCCCTCCTTTTTTGATGGAAGTATAGCTCATAGCCAATATAGTTTTCCTTGCTCTGCTATAAGACTATTCCACCTAGCTTGAAACTTAATCACGAATGTTTCCAAACTGTTGGAGACACATACACGCCACGTTTTCCTAAGAATCTTTTGTACCCTTACTTTAGAAGCAGTATGGCGTGGGCCTGTAAGTTTTTGCAGGTCAGCAAGCATCTACCTGTGAAATAAGCACCCCTTAATCTCTCCAAGAGATTCTTTTGCCCCTTGCCTCACTGGTGATGAGAAGCATCATGCCCCCCCTACAAGCATTCAGCACTACAAGGCAAATAAGTGCATTACATTCCCATTTGGGATAAAAATTCTCAAATGGAAATACTCTCTTTCTACCGTCTTACCCCCTTCTGTAGAGTGGCCCTGGGTAATAGCCAGAGTTCCAGAAACAGTTTTGGCCAGCTGTTAGTGAGTCCTGGGGGATGTCCTGTGTCTCTTTTTAGAATATGGGAGTATTTATCCACTGTTTTGAGATCTGGGTTTTGATACAACAGCGAGAGTACTATTTTTATATTTTCGTGCACACAGTTCCTTAGTATAAACATTTTTCCCCTCTGATCATGTAACCTGGGGCTAATCAAAGACAATATCAAGATTTTAGATTACTTCCTATGTGGTAGAGGCTAAACTGAGAATTGTAGACTCTTGAGTTCATTTTGGCTCATTAACTAAATAACTATAATAGAAATAACTATTTAGTTTCTAGCACCTCAGTTTCCTTAGGTATAAAAAGAATTTAGATGAGCCCTTTGAGATCTAAGTTCCTGTTTTAATTTTATATCACAAATATGAATGTGCAAAGGGCAGTAGCAGAATCCATAAAAAGTTAAATGATAGCCTTCTGGGAGTAAGTATTTTTTTTAACATATGTGACAAACAAACTGTCAATATTAATGAGACTATGAACTGTTAAGAAGGACTTGGACATCCAACTGGGAAAATTTTAAAGGACATGAACAGAGAATTAACAAAAAAAAAATGAAAATAGTCAATAAACAACCAGCTTAGGAACCAAAACAAGCAAATTAAATCAAAAGTAAAGTATTTTATCATAGTAGTGAAGATTTTAAAAAAATTAATGCTAATAGCCAGTGTGGGTAATGTGGGTAAGTTCTTGTATACTTCCTGAGAATGGAAATTGATATTAATCTTTTTGATGGGAAGCCTAAAAATTATGCCTATCTATATTTATTGATTTGGAACCATGCCTGTAATATATTATTAAGTGAAAACTATGTATAAGCTTGTTGAGGGAGAAGTAAGAATGCTGTCTTATATACATATTTACAAATGTGTATGTATACTGAAGAAAACTGGAATGCTAGACTCAAATTTTAATAATGATTATTTCTAATTGGTGATTTTATGGATGGCTTTTCTGTCTTCCTTATACCTTTGTATATAGACTAAGTTTTTGTAGTTAGTATTACTTTCATTAGTTTTAAGATTTTTAATAGAAAAATATATGTATTATTAAAAATTAAGTTTATCTAAGGCTATACATTAAAAAGTAAGTCTCCTTTTCATTCTGGTCTCTCTGGTCTCCCATTTCTCTCCCCCAAGGCTACCACTGTTGCTGATTTATGTGTTCTTCCACAGACATTGTGTGCTGATGCAAACATTTTCTTTTTTTTTTAAGATTTATTTCTTTATTTGAGAGAGTGAGAGTGTGTGCGTGAGCTTGCATATACATGCGTGCCCACTCGGGGGACGTGGTTCAGAGAAGGTGGAGCCTGACTTGGAGCTGATCTCAGGACCTGAAATCATGACCTGAGTGGAATCAAGACACAGACCCTCAACCGACTGATCCACTCCAGTGCCCTACGAACTTTTTTTTTTTCTAAACACATAGCTTACAGGGGGTTTTTAGCCCCTGCATATGAGTACTCATAGACCTGCTTTATTCTTCTGAAACAGAAATAACCTTATACATGCTTATTTATTTATGCATATATGCAAGCATATCACTGAGATAAATTCCTAGAAGTGGAATCACTAGGTCAAAAGAGAAGTACATGTAAAATTGTTCAACATAGATAGAATATGGCTGTTAGAGGAAAATCACAGCTGTTTCTCTTTCTCTCATACCCTGTATCCAGTCGATCAGCAAATGCTGCTGACTCTACTTTCAAAATATAGTCAGAGTCTGACCACTTCTTACCACCTTAATTTCTGCTACCGCTCTTGTTTAAGCCACTTTTCCTCGTCAGGATTATACTTCAGGACCTTCTACTGGTCTTCCTGTTTCAACTCCTGACCCTTCAACAGAGGAGCAAGAGTAATCTTTCAAAACAAATTACATCAGCCCTCTGCTCTGAGCAAAGGCCAAAGTCCTCACACCTCCCCCTCTCCCCAACAATCTCTCTGACCTTGGTGATTTTTTTTTTTTTTTTAAGATTTTCTTTACTTGACACAGAGAGAAAGAGTGCATAGGCACAAGCAGTGGGGGCAGGCAGAGGGAGAGGGAAAAACAAGCTCCCCGCTGAGCAGAGAGCCTGATGCCCAGGCTCCATGACCTGAGCTGCAGGGATGCCTAACAGACGGAGCCACCCGGGTGCGCCCACTTTCTTTTTGTTCGTACTACAGGAGCTACTCTAGTCTCACTGCTGTATCTTGGCTATACCAGACATGCTTCTGCTTCGGGGCCTTGCAGTTCCTTATGCCTGAAATAGCATGGTTGACTTGCTTGGTTGCTTCGGGTACTTCTCAACTATGGTATTATTAGAGACCACCCTGGCTTTCATATAATCTTCTGTCCTCTCCAAAACCTTGTATCTCTTTTGCCCTGCTTTTAAAAAATTATACTCCATTGCATTTATTTATTTATTTATTTTTTTCAGTGTTCCAAAATTCATTGGTTATGCACCACACCTGTTGCTCCATGCAATACATGCCCTCCATAAGACCCACCACCAGGCTCACCCTTCCCCCACCACAAAACCCTCAGTTTGTTTCTCAGAGTCCACAGTCTCTCGTGGTTTGTTTCCCCCTCCGATTTTCCCCAACTCACTTCTCCTCTCCATCCCCCCATGTCCTCCATGTTATTCCTTATGCTCCACAAGTGAGTGAAACCATATGAAAATGGACTCTCTACTTGACTTATTTCACTCAGCATAATCTCCTCCAGTTCCGTCCATTTTGATTACAAAAGTTGGGGATTCATCCTTTCTGATGGAGGCATAATACTCCATTGTATATATGGACCACATCTTCTTTATCCATTCGTCTGTTGAAGGACATCTTGGCTCTTTCCACAGTTTGTTGACTGTGGCTGTTGCTGCTATGAACACTGGGGGTACAGATGGCCCTTCTTTTCACTACATCTGTAGCTTTGGGGTAAATACCCAGTAATGCAATTGCAGGGTCATAGGGTAGCTCTATTTTAATTTCTTGAGGAATTTCCACACTTTTCCGAAGTGGCTGCACCAACAGTGTAAGAGGGGTCCCCTTTCTCCACATCCTCTCCAACACTTATTGTTTATTGTCTTGTTGATTTTGGCCATTCTAACTGGTGTAAGGTAGTATCTCAATGTGGTGTTTTTTTTTTTTAAGATTTTATTTATTTATTTGACAGAGAGAACACAAATAGGCAGAGAGGCAGGCAGAGTGGGGGGGGGAAGCAGGCTCCCTGCTGAGCAAAGAGCCTGATGCGGGCCTTGAACCCAGGACCCTGAGACCATGACCTGAGCTGAAGGCAGAGGCTTAACACACTGAGCCACCCAAGTGCCCTCAATGTGGTTTTGATTTGAATCTCCCTGATTGCTAATGATGATGAACATTTTTTCATGTGTCTGTTAGCCATTTGTATGTCTTCTTTGGAGAAGTGTCTGTTCATGTCTTCTGCCCATTTTTTGACGTGATTATATCTTGTGTCTGTTGAGTTTGAGGAGTTCTTTATAGATCTCGGATATCAGCCCTTTGTCTGTATGTCATTTGAAAATATCTGCTCCCATTGCGTGGGTTGCCTCTTTGTTGACTGTTTCCTTTCCTGTGCAGAAGCTTTTGATCTTGATGAAGTCCCAAAAGTTCATTTTCACTTTTTTTCTTTTGCCTTTGGAGACATGTCTTGAAAGAAGTTGCTGTGGCCCATGTGGAAGAGGTTACTGCCTATGTTCTCCTCTAGGACTTTGATAGATTCCTGCCTCACGTTGAGGTCTTTTATCCATATCAAGTTTGTTTGTGTATGTTGTAAGAGAATGGGTCGAGTTTCATTCTTCTAGTTGTCCAATTTTCCCAGCGCCATTTAGTTTTTATTTTTTTTTAAGATTTTATTTATTTTACAGAGATCACAAGTAGGCAGAGAGGCAGGCAGAGAGAGAAGAGGAAGCAGGCTCCCCACTGAGCAGAGAGCCTGATGTGGGGCTCGATCCCAGGACCCTGGGATCATGACCCGAGCCAAAGCGGAGGCTTTAACCCATTGAGCCACCCAGGCGCCCCAGCGCCATTTATTGAGACGGTCTTTTCTCCACTGTATATTTTTTCCTGCTTTGTTGAAGATCAGTTGACCATAGAGTTGTGGGTCCATATCTGGGCTCTCTGCTCTGTTCCACTGGTTTATGTGTCTGTTTTTGAGCCAGTACCATGCTGTCTTGGTGATCACAGCTTTGTAGTAAAGCTTGAAATTAGGCAATGTGATGCCCCCAGTTTTGTTTTCCTTTTTCAGCATTTCCTTAGTAATTCGAGGTCTCTTCTGGTTCCATACAAATTTTAGGATTATTTGTTCCACCTCTTAGAAAAATGCCGGTGGAATTTTGACTGGGATGGCATTGAAAGTATAGATTGCTCTAGGCAGCATAGACATTTTAACAAACTCTCTTCACAGATGACATGATAACTTTATATAGAAAACCCAAAAGACTCCACCCCCAAACTATTAGAACTCATATAGCAGTTCAGTAACGTGGCAGAATATAAAATCAGTGTACAGAAATCAGTTGCTTTCTTATACACTAACAGTGAAAATATAGAAAGGGAAATTAGAGAATCGATTCCATTTACTATAGCACCAAGAACCATAAGATACCTGGGAATAAACCTAACCGAAGAGGTAAAAGATCTGTACTCAAGGAACTACAGAACTTTCATGAAAGAAATTGAAGAAGACACAAAAAGGTGGAAAAGCATTCCATGCTCATGGATTGGAAGAATAAGCATTGTTAAAATGTTGCCATTGCATTTAACCACCATCTAAATATTTTGTGCTGTTAGATCACTTGAAATGCTAGTCTAATCAAGGAATTCAATTTTTAATTATATTTAACTTTAAATTTAAGTCTAAAAACTGATAATTCAGTTCCTAAAAACTTTTAAGTATATTTGAACAACTTGGATATGTGAATCTACTTTTTCAACTGTAAATTTTATGAAATCTAAATTCAGATCCAGTAGTTCCAATGAAAATTTAACATCCAAATTGAGATGTGCTTTAAGTGTAAACACACACAGGATTTCAAAGACTTAGAAAAAAAATATGATAATCTCATTGGTTTTTTTATATTGGTTACATGTTTAAATTATAATATTTTGATATATTGGGCTCAGTAACATATGTTATTCAAAGTAGTTTCACGTGTTAACTTCTTACTTTATAAAATGTAGCTACTAGAAAATTTTATGTGGATCATGTTATATTTCTGTTGGACAGTGTTGCTCTGTTTACTTACGGAGTTGTTTACTTTGTATCTCTGTACTAGAATGTAAGCTCTGTGGGGGCAGGGGTGTAGTGTGTTCTGGTCCATACCCAATCAGTAGGTATCCAGTAAATCTCATAGAATAAATGAATAAATTTGAATGAATTTTCCCCCCTTTTAAAAATAGTTACTGTGAGGGGCGCCTGGGTGGCTCAATGGGTTGAAGCCTCTGCCTTCCGTCCGGGTCATGATCCCAGGGTCCTGGGATCGAGCCCCCGCATCGGGCTCTCTGCTCGGCAGGGAGCCTGCTTCCTCCTCTCTCTCTGCCTACTTGTGATCTCTGTCTGTCAAATAAATAAGTAAAATCTTTAAAAAATTGTTTAAAAAATAAGTATAGTTACTGTGAATAAAAATAGAAAGGAAAACAAATTTATATGCATATCCTAGAACCTATATTAAAAGTTATTAGTATATATAGAATGCTCCTAAATAAATAAGTTCCAAATAAAAAAGGTCCAAAGTTATGAACAGACACAAATAAAAATCCAGGTGGCTAATAAATATATAAACAAATTATAACGTCATTCAAATCTTCGGTAAGTCCAAATTAGAATAAGCTATCCTTTGCATAAGAAATTGAATGAAGATCAAAGAATTATACATACCTCTCTGGAAGACAGCGCTATAGTCTGTATAACTAATCTTAAATTACGAGTATTCTTTGACCCAGTTTTTCCATTTCCAGGAATTTGTTTTTATTTATTTATTTTTAAAAGATGTTATTTATTTACAGAGAGAGAGCTGGGGAAGGGCCAGAGGGAATCTCAGGCAGGCTGCCTGCCCACTATAGAGCCCATGCAGGGCTTGATCTCATGACCCTGAGATGATATCACCTGAACCAAAATCAAGAGTCCGACACTTAACTGACTGATCCACCCAGGCGCCCCATATTCAATAATTTATTTTTATTGATGTAATCATAGATGTATAAAAAGATTTTTCTAGGATGTTCATTGCAGTTTTGCACACTTTTGCCCCTTGAACAATTAGGGTTTAGGGGCACTGACTCCCACACAGATGAAAATCTACATGTAACTTTTGATTCCTCCAAATCTTAACTACCTAATAGCCTACTGTTTACTGGAAGCCTTTCTGATAATGTAAACAGTCAACTAACACATATTTTATATGTTCTATGTATCATATACTATATTCTTAAAGTAACATTTTTCTTAAAATATTAAGCAGGCACCAGCCTGGCTTAGGTTCCAGGTTGTGGGTTCAAGTCCCCCACCAAGTGCAAAGATTATTTAAAAATAAAATCTTAAAAAAATGTTATTAAGAAAATCATAAGAAAAAATACATTTACGGTATTATGATGCATTTATAAGAAAAAACTCACTTGTAAGTGACTTGCACAGTTCAAAGCCATGTTCTTCAAGGGTCAACTGTAAATACCAAAATTAAAATCAAACTTAGCATTCAGGTTGTTAGAGTAATCCAAAAGGGAGGGTTCGGGATAGCAGCTTTAATGGGAAAATATTTTAAAGTTCTGGGTTGGTCAAAAGTCTGTTTAATAAACCAGGGCCCTGGGATTGAGCCCCACGCCAGGCGCCCTGCTCATTTGGGAGCCTGCTTCTCCCTCCCCGTGCTCTTACATTCTATCTCTCTCTCCTTCTCAAATAAATAAAAAAATTTTTTTAAAAAACCCACAATTTTTATTTTCAGTGAATGTGTTAAGGAGATTGTATGTATACTAAATAAAATTTATTTTAAAATATAATACTTTGGGGGCACCTGGGTGGCTCAGTGGGTTAAAGCCTCTGCCTTCAGCTCAGGTCATGATCCTGGGGTCCTGGGATCGAGCCCCGCATCAGGCTCTCTGCTCAGCAGGGAGCCTGCTTCCCCTCCTCTCTCTGCCTGCCTCTCTGCCTGCTTGTGATCTCTGTCAAATAAATAAATAAAAATCTTTAAAGAAATATATAAAAAATAAAATATAATACTTTTAAAGTAAGTTTTATTTTTAAATTTCTACTATTTAGCTATATCTTATAATTTGTCTTTTGACAGGTTATAAGGATTTTAGGTTTAAACTAAAGAAATTATTTGTTTAAAATCTTACTATCAGAAAGTAATGATGGATTTATAGCTTTCATTTCTAGTACATTAACCATTGGTCGTATAACATCCCAGTTTCCTCCACAATAAAAATGGGAAACTAAAAAGAAAAAAAATAGGAAACTATTTTGTGGAAATAATTTTATAGAAATGTGTATTTAATGCTTGTTTCATCTTTCTTACCTTTCAGAATTACCATGAAATTATGACTCATCATCCTGAGAATTACCAGTGGGAAAACTGGAGTCTGGAGAATGTTGCCACCATTTTAGCCCACCGGTTCCCCAATAGCTATATTTGGGTGATAAAGTGTTCCCGGATGCATTTGCACAAATTCAGCTGCTATGACAATTTTGTGAAAAGTAATATGTTTGGTGCTCCAGAACACAATTCTGACTTTGGAGCTTTTAAGCACCTTTATATGTTATTAGTTAATGCTTTTAACTTAAGTCAGAACAATTTGTTATCAAAGAAGAATGGGAAGGATTTGAATAAGGACTCCAGAGCATCTAATTGCAGATCCGGTTCTGCTCACACTACTCATGGTTGCCAGGGAGAAAAAGAGAGGACCCGTGAAAAATCTGAGGAGTCCACCGTGAGTTTTTACCCACCATCACTAAATGGTGCTGCTTTTACTTTGATTGGATTCAGTAAAGGTTGTGTTGTTTTGAATCAATTGCTTTTTGAGCTAAAAGAAGCCAAGAAAGACAAGAACATAGATGCTTTTATCAAAAGCATAAGAACAATGTACTGGCTGGATGGCGGTCATTCTGGAGGAAGCAATACTTGGGTTACTTATCCAGAAGTCTTGAAAGAATTTGCACAAACAGGGATTATTGTTCATACCCATGTAACACCTTACCAAGTATGTGATCCAATGAGATCTTGGATTGGAAAGGAGCACAAGAAATTTGTTCAGATTCTTGGAGATTTTGGTATGCAGGTGACTAGCCAACTTCATTTTGCAAAGGAAGCTCCTTCCATAGAGAATCACTTCAGGGTTCATGAAGTATTTTGAGACTACAAGAATATTACTGTACGTGTTCAGTGGAAGAGCAAAAGCACTTTGTTATAAGTTCAGATAATGAGATATAATTCATAGATGCACTGTCAGTCTTGGGGGGGGGTGGGGGGAGGAAGCACACATTCCTAAAATGAGTGTAATGTGCAGTAGTAGAATGTGAACAGTTTTTACTTCGGAACGGGTTAGAATTAGTTCGTTTGCAAAGTAAAAGATGGTTTGTGATGATCCTACAAGGAGGATCATCCTTAAGAATGAAAGTTACGATATAGTCCTTAGAAAAGGTAATGAAAATTGTTATTGTTGGAAGTAGTTTATTTTCTTCATACTGTTTGGAACTAATTTTGGTGACACTAACAGTAATTAGTTATTTGGCATTCAAAACTCCATTTCTCGTCAAATAAAGCAAAGGCACACTGATGTTTTCCATAATTTTAGAATTAACTATACCCTGCCTCTTAGGTTTTATAAACTCCTAGTCATTCTTTAATGTGCCACCAAGAGTTTTTTCTTAAGAGTCAAAATATATTTGTTTCCAGATTTCCAAGAACATGTAGTAGTGTATAGTTGGTTTTTAAAATCATTACACTTAAGGACTATGGCTTAATCTTTGACAACTTTTAGATATTTTGGATTTCTTGACTCTTGGCCAAAAACCAGTTCTTTTGAAAATTTGTTTTAAATTGAATGTAATTAGGTATATTGGGTAAAAATATGCTACAGATTTTTATCATATTGGTCTTTTGAAAGAGATCAGCTTAGGTGAAATAAATGTGTAACACTTTATTTGTTACTGCTCTATTGAAAAGGAGACAGATTCTATAGATCTAAGTCAGTGTTTCTCCAGAAGCATGATTTTATCTGCCAAAAGAAAGCAGCTCTCTTTGGCCAAAATGCAAAATTATATTGCTATAAGAAAAGTTACAGGGAAAGTTTGAAGACACAAATGATTTAATTTTGGCTCAAAAACTGAATTTGCTTAACACTGCTACATAATTTGGGTGAGGTTTCCTTCTGCTTGTTTTTCTTGACCTAGATAAATACATTTTGAGAAACCAAGATCTAATGAATGTCAACCCACATCGATAGCTGTGTGATTACAATAAAAGGTGAACACTTTATTATTAATAATTAGCTTTTGCAGGTCATGAAATAATTACACAGGGAAGTAATATTGCTGCTTTCAGACTGAAAAAGACACTGAAGCTTAATATCTTAATAACCCAGAGGACCTAAATTTATATAGAATTAAAATGTTAATCTCTTGGTTTCTTCCCAGAATTATATTTTAATGACTCTATAATACATTCCAAATATTCAGACTTATAAGAATTCTTACTCACCAAATGCTTAAAAATAACAACCCTTAATTCTATAAAGTATAGAATAGTATCTCCCAATTTTTTTAAAGGACAGGTTAGTTTATATTGCTTCAGTTTCTTTAAATAGCCTGTTTTTTTTTGTTTTTTTTTTTGAGACCAAAAATTCCCAACAAGGAGACAAGTCCTGATCCTAGCATTTTATTACCTAAACCTAAAGTACCATGCCTGGATGACTTCTTTCAGTGTTTAATAATCCTTGGCTAAATTCATGTGAATCTAATGTTAAGTAGCTAAGGTAGTGAATGCACTAATGAGGGGGAGGGCAGGAAAGGCACTTATTTTTACAGGATTAACTAAAATGGAAGAAGTAGGTCTTTTTGCAGAAGAGTTCACTGAAAATATAGGAGATATTTAAAAATCTGTATGCTTTAGCTATCTTGTCATGTGACTGCTTACTTACAATTGTCTGTTCAGTGGACATGAAGAATAACTCACTGGACACCTGGAACCGCCACTGTGGCAAAGTGAGAGTGTTGCAAGTAGAAATATTTTCTTGAATGAAAATATATCCCAGTTGATCCATCTTCAGATAGTTTAAGACTTCAAATTTGTCTTCTCTACATTTGTTTAAAACTATTGTAAACGTTAGTGTATCCTTTTGGACTGGGCCTTTGTGTTTGTGTCAAGAGAGTCAACTGAGAAGTCCTACAGATAATGTGAAAGTTGTTACTGCCACAGCATGAATGTACAATTGTATTAAATTTAATCCGGAGAAGTCTGTTTGGATGTGCTTGATGTTACCAGATTTGTTAAAAATTCAGATTGTTACTTGGAAGGAAGCTATTTCTTTCCACTTTGCCAGTTTAGGCTTGTGTATGTTTTCATTAACCCTCCATGTTTTTTCATATGAGCAACTTTGAACCTTTCCTTGTAAAAATACATTTCTTCTTGCCTTTAAATTGTCCCACAAAAATTCACTTTATTTCCATTTCTTCTGTTAAATTTCTTGGGAGGAAAAAAATTGCTCAAAAATAAGGTTTTTCCTCTTATATGCTAATCATTTCAGGTATCTGTATTCCTTTTGCTGTCATTAAGAGACTTAGTTAGAATATGGTGGGGTCTCTTTTTCATTTCATTCATCTGATATCTAAGCACCCACCAAGGATAAGAAAGATCTAGGCACAAACAAAACAGTCCCAAGCATTTGAGTCTAGAAATGTATAATAGACTAAGGCTTAAAAGTGAAAATATAAAACAAAAGATAGTATTCTTAAAAGAACTATTCTGTTAGACTTCATTAAGGGCTTTTAAGAGAAACATGTGTTAGAGGATAAGATATATATAAATAAATAGACCTTATCTGTAAATTCAGGTTGGTTTTTACAAAGGCAGAGAGACCCAGCAGCTCTTAGTGGTAGACATGCAGTCACTTAAGGATGGTCATTTTAGTATCCCATTTAATGGAACTTTAAAAAAATAGAATACAATTTAGGTGTATTTGAAACACCCGAATAGTCATGGACTACATGCTTGAAATAAGACTTTAAGGTGGGATGAGGGATATGTGGGTGACTACCAATCTACGTTAGTTCCTCCTCACTGTAGTTTAGCACTGGAGGAAGGAGTCACAGCGGCACAGTTCCAACTCCAGCCAGATCTGCATTCCAGCTTTCTGCGGGTTCTTTTTTTTTTTTGTCAACTTCTTAGATGTCTGTTGGCAACTTTAGATAGGTGAGAGAAAAGCCTCCTTACTAAGGTTCTTTCCAAATGTTCACATAGCTGCTGTTCAAAAGGATGGAAAGATACAAAATAAGCCTTGTTGACTTATATATATATGTATATATACATATATATGTATATATATATATATATAAGCCTTGACTTATATATATATACATATGTGTGTGTGTGTATATATATAATAAGCCTTGTTTATTTCCCTTTTAAAAAATATTTTGAATGACAGATTTTAAACTAATTACTGAATAAATAGAATTTCAGTGTAATTATGTGCCAAGACACTGTTAATGTTCATGAAAAACTTTTATAGTCTACACATGTATTTTAAAGTTATCTTGAAAGAATGATGCATAGAGGGACCCCCAAAAAAGGTCAAATAATACACAGCTGCAGATTCTAGTCTGCCAACCCAACTTGTCTAACTTCTCAGAGGCAATCACTATCACTGGTTTCTCATGTATCCCAGCATAGATAAATGTATATACATATACAAATGTTTATTTACAGAATACCTTTGTTGTACACAAATGGCAGGATACTATACCCAGTTTCCAACCTTCTTCTAATTACCTTGGAAAAATTTCTTGCCAGTACTATACCTGTCTCATTCTTTGCATAGTATTCCATTTTTATATTACCCTTTGCTGTCTACTTGCTCATTAATCTTATTTTGTATCCCTTTGTCTTACTTTGTATCATTTTTTAAAAGATTTTATTTATTTACTTGTTAGAGCTCGAGTGAGCACAGGCAGACAGAGAGACAGGCAGAGGCAGAGGGAGAAGCAGGCTCCCTGCCGAGCAAGGAGCCCGATGTGGGACTCGATCCCAGGACACTGGGATCATGACCTGAGCCGAAGGCAGCTGCTTAACCAACTGAGCCACCCAGGTGTCCCTTACTTTGTATCATTTGTCTGTGTGGAATATGAGTTGTTTTGCTGGCAGAGGAAAAAAATTCCTTTGTGAATCGGGTCAAGCCCCCAAACTGTAGCCCAAGAACAACAGAGAGGTGAACTGCACCTAAGGGAGAAAGCTTGGAGAATGACTGATCTGGTCACAACTGTTGATTCCAGTTCTGTCACCCAGCTGTGTAAACTTGGACAATCACTTAAGCAATCTAGATTGATAAAATGATTTCTAAGATCCCTTTCAGCAATAAAGTTCCAAGATCTGGAATTCCTAAGAAGTTGCAGCTGACATACACTGTTTAATATTTTATACATTAAAAACATCTCATTTTGTCTCAATCAGGTCAGCAAAAAAGATAAAAGTATTTTGCATTTAAACACTCTAAAGATTATGATCAAGGAAATAATTTAAGACTTCCCAAAGAGTTTGCTATTAGTTTTCTAGATATAATTTAATATTGCAACGAGAGCGATCTCCAATCTGAAAGCTAGCATCAACCATCAACTGTCCTTGACCTGAATTATGTTTGTATTTTTGCAGCAACCTCAAAAAGTGTAAGTTTAAAGATGAGGAAAATAAGCTTCATAAAGATTGTTATTTAACTCACCTAAGGTCTTCTAGTTTGCTTCCCAAATAAACTGAATTAAAATGAATATTCATGGAAGATTATCTCAGTTTTACTTCCAAGTTTCTACATGACTCTGGATATAAACTTTGTACTGATTCTCTTACTGGTTTTTTAAAAAAAGAAAACCAAGGAGGGTTTATTTAAAAGCTGACTGTAAGTACTGTTCAAGCTAACAGAGGTTTTATCTTTTATTTTCTTCCCAAAGGAAAAAGAATCAGTAAAGAATTTCTTTGCTTAATCTAAGTAACCAAAAGTGGAAGAAAAAAATCTAATAATTAAATCTAATGTAACAATTCCTTTTCTAACAGACCATCTTTTCACTTTTGTTGACCCGAGTAACTTTAATCTTTTTAGAGACACCTAGGGAAGTTCAAAATAACTTTTTATATATTTTTCCTTTCTTATTTATTATAATGTTTTTAATACCTGAAATTAATCTTAACTCCAAACATAGGATATGAATGGATGAATTATTTTAACAGAAAATTATTTTCTTCATAATTAAAATGCACCAATTTGATGCACTCAATTTACTTTAGATGAGCACATTTGCATTCGGTAAATATTTCTAGTCTTTCTTCAATGACATTGTAATAGAATTACTAGGTGCAAAACAAAGAAGGGCACAGATCCACATACAATGGCTCATTGTCTTCAATGATGACAACATTACTGGGGTCTCTCCTGTATTTCTTCTTAAAAAAATAACTTTTCTAAAAAAGGGATAGGTGGGAAAGCATTTAGTGGGGAAAACTAACTGGGTTGAAGTTTTGCTATAGGCATAAATTAAAATTAAAACATTTGAATATTTTCTGACATTGAAAAACTGAAAAAAGAGGCAGGACTGACTTATATTGAGTGCCAAGGAAAACCAGGATCAGATTAAACATGTTTTGGATGAATCACAAAACTAATAATCCAAATTACTATCTGATCTAACCATTCTCAATACTGATTATACATCAAAACCTATGAGGTTGTTTGATGTATAATACAAATACTATACCAAACCCCAAACATACTAAATCAAAATCTACAAAGTTGGGACCTAGACATCTGTGTTTTAGAAAGCTCAAAAGGGGGTGCCTGGGTGGCTCAGTCAGTTATACAGATGTCTGCTTCAGTTCAGGTCATGATCCCAGAGTCCTGGGATGGAGCCACATGTTCGGCTCTGCTCAGCAGAGAGCCTGCTTCTCCCTCTCCCTGCTATCCCCCTGCTTGTACTTTCTCTCTCCATCAAATAAAATCTTTAAAAAATAAAAAATTCAAAAGACAAATGTAGTAGATATTGGTTGCTCACCTTTTTTCCTAATCTGAATCCTGATTTTAAAAATTATCCATGCTGTCCCCATATATATACCCCATGTGCCTCAGAGGAAGGGTATTCTAAGCTCCTAGAGAACCAGCTGGACTAAGGGTTATTCCATACCCTTTCCCAGTGACTGGCTCGGGATGGATAGGTATAAGCTACTTTAAATCAATGAGACCCAAGGATTTGGTAGCAAATCCTGGGAAAGCTTTTGCATATTAAGAGAAGGCCCTTGGAATCCAGCCTGACTCCTCCACTGCATGTAAATGAAGATGCACATGGTTCAAACTATTGGCAATCATCCCATGACCACAAGGGTAGCCAGCCTTAGGATGATGCCAATGCTGCAGTTGAAAATGGGAGAAAAAAAACTAGAGGCTCTTGATCATACCACTGAATCACTGGATGAGAAATACTAAAGCCCCATTCTATTAGCAGACTTCCTGTATAATGTTTCAATACATTTTATTAAGTCATTTTAAGTTGGATTTTCAGTTATTTGCATCTGAAAGCTAGAGCGGTCCCACCAAGGATAGCAGTCTTTGAACCATAACAATCTGTATTAAATACAAACCACATAAACACCAATTCATATTTATTTAATCTATAAATCTCAGGCTTTTCCTTCCTATTTTAACAAGGAATGAGTCTTCTAAAAAATAATTTATATGTGGTAATATTTTTTCCAGTATTTGAGCTGAACTGTATTTAAAAGTTTATATTCATTGCATCCACTTCATTATTTACTCAAAGTTTTGGCTATAGGCTTTATCTTGAATGTGTAAGACCATTCGCCGTGCATAGAAGTCCCTGTATTCCTCTGGTAATTCAGCCAGTGTTTTTAAAGCTCTGTCCAAAATTTGTGCAGCTCTTGATGCTGCTGTAGGATCTTTGTTTCCATAGGTATCTGTTTTATCATAGCATTCAGATGGAAGGTGCTTCCAAAAGATATTCACTCCCACTCCAAACTCTTCAGAAATCACGTTATGGAACCATAAAGCTGGAGAAAGTTTAAAGAAAAAAAAAGTTAAAAATAAAACCTAGAGTAAAAAAAAAAAAAACCAAAATGTCAGTGAAATATCACAAATTGCATATAGCCAATGCAAAATTCTTGTAACTAGATCCCTTCGTTAGCACACTCCCAGCTTTTAACAGAATCATTTTAACTTTTATGAATTGCCAACCAATTTAAAGTGTCAATAACACAACCCTACTTTTAAAACCTTTGGAAACAGCAATTTTTCCTTTTAACTTGAAAGACATAATAAAGTTATATTTGTTTTGTAGTTCTGTAATTTGGGGCTATGTTTTGTGTTACTTGTTTACACTTCCTGAGTCATACAACCACATTAGAAGTGTTTACTTTTTGTACACAGAACATTTCAATTATTTGAGGAGTATCTTTGACCTTTTCTGCCTCAGCACAATACTGTTGTTCTCAGACTTCCCATTCAAGCTGCATTTGGTTTTCTAACTTGCTTAATTTTGCACTCATTGTAGCCTCCTTAGTTTTATACTTCTATTTGGAATGCAATTATAAATGTCCTATTTCTTTCGGCTCCTGTACAATAAGTATATAAAACTAAAGCAAATATTTTGGTGGTGGAGGAGATGAATAAACTATCATATGAAGGGACGCCTGGGTGGCTCAGTGGGTTGGGCCTCTGCCTTCAGCTCGGGTCATGATCTCAGGATTCTGGGATCGAGCCCCGCATCGGGCTCTCTGCTCAGCAGGGAGCCTGCTTCCTCTCCTCTCTCTGTAAAAAAAAAACAAAAAAAAAAACCCCAAAACTATCATATGATATAGCTAATTAATTTTTCACTTCCTCTAGAACGTTTATTTCTTTGTTTTCAATTGAGTCTAAATGTTTTCAGACTATAGGTGCTATAGGAATATGAAAGCCACATCACAATATAACCAAGACGAAATACTAGGAATGTAAATGGGGTACCTGGGTGGCTCAGTCGGTTAAGCATCTGATCTGCCTTCTGCTCAAGTCATGATTTCGGGGTTCTGGGATGGAGCCCTGAGTGGGACTCCCTGCTCAGTGGGGAGTCTGCTTCTCCCTCTCCCTCTGCTCCCCAGCCCCACCAGTACTCTCTCTCAAATAAATAAATAAAATCTTAAAAAAAAATACTAGTCACGTCAAAAAATGTTTAATCTTATGAATGGGAGAAAGTAAGATTTACAAGATGCTAAATTTTAGAAACAAACTCATTCTAAGAGTGCTTTAGGAAAAACAAAAGCTTAAAATATTTTGATTTTCAAAACTAGTTTCAAACATGGATTTAATCTTAACTGTTCTTTCTTTCAGAATCTTTTCCCTCATTCAATATAACAGGAAAAAAAGCTAACCATTCTGTTAAATTTAAATGCAAAGATGGAGGTTTTGCTTTTATTTCAAAATATATGCAAATGTTAAGTATTTCTGGCTTTTTTTTTAAAGTTTTATACAGAATAAGAGAAACTGCACAGCTCTTAACCATTCTCTGAAGATACAAAACCAAAAAATTTAAATAATACTAATGGATTTAAAGACTAGTGTGTTGACTGTTTTCAAAAAAAATCAGAATAAGAAATTAATGTATCAAATTTTTATAGACAATCAATTATTTTAAAGACAATGTATCAGGCCCCTTGGAGAATACAAACATTGCTAAAATATAGTTCTTGTCTTCAAGCAATTTATAATATAGCCCCAAATGAGATCATCATATTTTTATTAATAATTTTTTACTTAATTCTGTCACTGAAAAAGAGGTATTTTTTCCCCTAAATTTTATTTATTCATTTGAAAGAGAGAGAGAGCACAAATGGGGGGAGAGGCAGAGGGAGGAGAAGCAGACTCCCCGCTGAGCTGGGAGCCAGACATGGGGCTCCATCCCAGTACTCTAAGATCATGACCTGAGCTGAAGGCAGATATTTATTCCATCTGAGCCACCCAGGTGAGGTATTAATGATTAAAAATGTATTAACTTAAATATGAGAAATGTGACTATACAAACAGAATTTGTTGACACTTTCTTTTAATCTTAATTATGGTTTTTATAATCTTAAGGTATTTACTTTTGAATAATTATAGATGTTCATTACATCACTAATTACTAAAAATGAATGCCTATTTATTGTACAAAGAAATTAAGTGACACTAATTCAGACCCTAGAAAATAATGCACACACAAGACATCATAGGTGTTGGGATTATAACAATTTGATATTTAATAAAATCTCTAATCTGTTTTGGCTTTGAAATACATTTACCATTTCTTGGCAAATACTTAAGTGACTTAGTTCTAAAATATGCAATTTTTTTTTTAAAGATTTGCTTATTTATTTTAGAGAGACAGAGAGAGGGAGGGGAAAGTCTTAAGCAGACTCTGCTGAGTGCAGAGCCCAATGTGGAGCTTAATCTCACAACCCTGAGATTAGGACCTGAGCCAAATAAGCATTGGACGCTTAGCCCACTGTGGGCCACCCAGGCATCCCAATATGCAAATATTTTAGAAATGATTAAAAAGAACAAGAACAACAAGGTATAATCTTTTCCCAGTTATAAAGTACCTTGTTTGATGTCATTTAATAACATAACTTAAGAGTATAATGTTATATTATAGATTGCCTTTGAAAAGCAAGATTGTTAATTTTATAAGAATTTGCTTAAGCAGGGTGCCTGGATGGCTCAGTGGGTTAAGCCTGCCTTTGGCTCAGGTCATGATCTCAGGGTCCTGGGATCGAGCCCAGCATCGGGCTCTCTGCTTGGTGGGGAGCCTGTTTCCCCGCTCTGTCTGCCTCTCTGCCTGCTTGTGATCTCTGTCTGTCAAATAAATAAAATCTTAAAAAAAAAAAAAAAAAGGGGGTGCCTGGGTGGCTCAGTGGGTTAAAGCCTCTGCCTTCGGCTCAGGTCGTGGTCTCGGGGTCCTGGGATCGAGCCCCGCATCTGGTTCTCTGCTCGGCAGGGAGCCTGCTTCCTCCTATCTCTCTGCCTGCCTCTCTGCCTACTTGTGATCTCTTGTCTGTCAAATAAATAAATAAAATCTTAAAAAAAAAAAAAAAAGAATTTGCTAAAGCATACTTTAAACACACATACACAGTTGTATATAAAAATCAACTTGTATAGGACAGAACACATGTGACATACACTTCTGTACTCAAAAAATCATATAATGGATGAGTGACGTGACAGAGCAAAGATTTTATAAAAAGGAAATGAATGAGATCTAGAAATCTTACCAGGAATGAATAATACATCTCCAGCTTTCAGAGAACATTCATATCTTCTAGCCTTGGAAAACAGTGGATATTTAATTAAGTCTGGGTTATCTATATCTAGCACTTCTGATTTAGTACCTGAAAAGTCCCAAAAAAGAATAATATAGAGTAAGCAAAGTTAGCATTTCTTAAAAGGTAATCACAAATATAGACTTGAAAATGTATTCTTTTCTGTACAGTTATTTATTGAATCCACAATTTAAGAACCATTACTATTCTCCTGAAACCTAAGATGATTTTCAATGATCCATCCTTTATGACTATTGACATTCATGTACTATAAGAAAATCTGAAAATCTCATTGTTCATGTAGCCTGTCATTACATATGTACACGTGGAGAACACAAATACTTCATAATTAGAAAGAAGCTCTTAGATGTTTTTCTATGAAAATAAAGAGGTTTCCCAAAAAGTATAACTGAACAGACTAGACTTTAGAAATATAAACTTAAAAGAAAAGTACCTGATAAATATAAATACTGGGCATCTCGAGGACTGAACAGCACAACACGCTTTTTTCCTGTCACTTGTATTAAGAAGTTATCCATGACCTGAAGGACAATAGGAACTTATGGATAAGCAATATCTAAAATCTAAATAAACAGAACCAATGGTATATTCCAAACAGTTAAATGTAAATCCTAAAGACTTGACTCACATTATCTAAAACTTACAGTAATAGTCTAACAATGCAAACATTTGTACTGTAAATACAACTGTACCTTTATTAAAGATGTTCCTGCAGCATCACCTTAAAATGGAAAAGACTGGCAAGCCATCAGGAAATCTGAGCACTATTTGCCCGTGCCCCACCGCTCTGACAGGGAGGGCTCTCCTTGGTTAGTTCTTACCTGTCAAGGAATGCTATTATAGCCAACATCAGGCAACCGACTGAAAGCACTTGGGAAATAATTACCTTTTCCCAAGGTAGCTAGACCTTGGGAAAACAACACAAGGTAACTGCTATAATCAACCATTAATTAAATTAAAACTCTTTAAATATATATGGGTGACCATAATTTATTTGCAGGCATTTTCATTTCTAAATTATTTCTACAGGATTACGACCTGGCAAATTTTCTTGATGTGCTTATTAATGGAGTAATCTTAACTATTTCTGCACACATAAGGGTGCACTTTGTGGAAAATGTTAAAAGGCAGAGATATGTAATTCTCAGCCAAGGAATTAAAATATATACTAAGCAAGATATATTCATAATTATTTACATATCAATTCTACCTAAGCATTTTTCATTACTAACCCTTTTCTTATGTAAACCTTAACTATATAACAAGCATTCCTTTGACTTATTTTTTTTTTAAATATTTTATTTATTTATTTGATAGAGATCACACAAGTAGGCAGAGAGGAGAGGGGAGGAGCAGGCTCCCTGCCGAGCAGAGAGCCCGATGTGGGACTCGATCCCAGGACGCTGGGATCATGACCTGAGCCGAAGGCAGCGGCTTAACCCACTGAGCCACCCAGGCGTCCCCCTTTGACTTATTTTTAATGTAAGAAAAGCTGTATAGAATTCTATTATAAATCTAGATAAAAGTGATACTAGTTAAAATTTAAGTCACACAATATAATTAAAAATTTACTTAAGTTACCACATCATTTTTTCACTATATCATTTATGCAAAACCTTTAAAAAACAAGCTAAGAATTTATGTTTATCTCATTTAATTAGTTATGATGTTAAAATCCTCCCAAGGAGCCCTCTGCTGAATTATAACATAAAACTTAATATAGCTTGATTTAGAGTTTTTTTAAAAAAATGATCTTATCTTTAGAAACCTATTAGGTACTGCTTTAGCTTCCTATATTTCTCCACCCAATACCAAACCATACACAACATTATACTTTTAATGTGTTTAAAAGTATATTTATATGCATATATTTAAGCAAGTAAAATTGTAATACCATAGAGTAAATGATCAGGGACAATATTCTATACATACTGCTGCTCAACAAATACAGTGAACATTTCACATTCTCAATGGATGTATAATCTAAGGCCTTCAGAAATCCCCAAATTCTTATACCTGGAAATGGCTCTCCACAAACTTCTGCCTTTCTCTTGAATAATAGTTCCATCTAGTTATGTGTATCATTTCCACATCCTCATTGTTACAACCTTACTGCTTTCTCCACTTGTACAACTTTCCCTCTCATCTGATGGCCATTTTTCATCTACTCAAAATCCACTTCATAAAACTTAACACACACACACACAATATAACAAATCAAGAACACTACCACAGAGCAATGCAAATGTGAGAAACTAACTAGGCTATAGCATTAAATAATTTATTCCCATATTACCAACTTGCAGAGCACCTGTTTTCAAATCTCATGTTTCAGCAAATTATGTGTCCAAGACCTTTAGGGTAATCTACAGAAAGCTGAAACTGTAAATGTTATGTCTCTAAAGGCTAAATATCTACCGTAGCTTCAGATTTCTCATTTATGTGGCATACATCATAGTGGGTCCAAAGTTGTAATCCTGGTGAGCTAATTCGAAAAACACTGGAGAAGAACTGCTCCTCCTTGAAAAATTTTGGAAACTTAATATCTCCTTCCAGTAAAGGAAACTGCTTTCTGATATCTGCAACATCCTGCATGGAGAGAAACATGGTAAGAATTTTAATAATAACTGCAATTTTAATTTTAATAATAAATGCAATATTTGTGTAATCCTTGTTTTATCTCAGGCTGCCATCAAATCCCATGGTATTGAGGAGGAGTCGGGAAAACTCTGTTGACTGCTATAAAATACCAGTAAGGGACCACAGTCAACACATGAGCTTTCAAATGAAGGAATAACAGACTCTGTAGCAGACTGCAGACTCAACGCCATCAGGATGGTTAAGCTTTAACATGCTTCATTAACAGGTTCTTCCTATTTAGACAGTCATACACTTGCCATCTACTCCAATAATAAGGGTAAAAATTTAGCAGTCAACAACTTGAACGTTATCAACTATGTAAAACCTGTGGGTTATATACCAAGGGAAGAGGCTAAAAGAAGTTAAAGAACTAAATGGAGACAGAAAAAGGAAAAAACAGAATCTTACTTAATCATTTTAGGGACCATTCCCTAACACTGCACCATATTAATTTCACTCTGAATACATGTCAAAGCTTGTACAGTGAATTATTCAGTATTTTAATAATTAATTTGGACTATATTTTATTAGCTAAATGGCCATCTATAAAATACAGAAGAAAGGATTTTTTTTAAATTGTGTCGAGACTAGAGGAGATGACTTTAAACACTAAGATACTATGGTCCTGCTTAAAAACTAATCAACTTTTAATAATTTTACTTTTCTTCTTTTAAAGATTCATTTATTTTAGAGAGAGAACACATGCATGCAGCAGGGGAGGGGCAGGGGAAGGACAGAGAGAGAGAGAGAGAGAGAAAATCCTCAAGCAGACTCACTGCTGAGTGCAGAGCCTGACTCGGGGCTTAATCCCAGGACCCTGAGATCATAACCTGAGCCAAAAATCAAGAGTTGGCCACTCAGCTGACTGAGCTACCCAGGCACCCCTAATAATTTTACTTCTTATTCAGGGGAAGAAATCATTGAGAAAAGAGTGAGAAAAAGATGAAACAGGTCATATGTCAGGCAATAAGTATAAAAACCACAGTGCCAGTTTAAATATACACATCTATTAGGTGTTAAGCCTTTGTTTTACATTCAGAATTCTTACCTTTCTAGGGTCTTCCCCAAGTGACCGTAAGTAGTACTTCTCATCCTTAAACACCCCAAAGAAAAGTAACATAAATATTCATGTAAAAATAACAGAAAGTAAAGACGGAAGGAAATGAGTTTTAAAATCTAACCCAGTTGTTTTTGAAACAGTTCTGTTTTCTTACCCTTTCTACTAATGCTCTCTGGTGGCCATATGAAGAAATGTCTTTATAGGTTGTGTGTAATAATGACTGGATCCACAAAATATTACATAAATATGAAAAGCAACACACACCTACTATATCTAAAACTCAATGCTTAATTTAGACTTTAATAAATTATTTAGACTCTTAACAGTAAGACTTAAAAGAATTCTCATTTGTAAAACATACATGATCTCAAGGTATTGCTGAGGCCAATAACAAACTTGTTAATATAATGCAAATGTAGAATAGAAGATAAATAAGATAATTATACTTTCAGTAATATATTTTTTAAAAATCTGGAACATTGCATTTTACCAAGTTAAGCCTACCACGGACATATAAATTCTCAAGGCAAATTCTTTTCAGCTCATGTATGAATTAGAAATATGTCATTTCAAAAAAAATTTAAAAAGTCATTTCAGAGTAGTACATTTGTGTTGATACTTTAAAAAACTGCCCATTGACCTTCACTGAGTAGCTACAAGAGGAAACTGAATTATAAAGCACTACTGTTGTTTGCATTTCCTCTAAGAAATACAAGAACTGAGATACTGGGTCAAGCACAAGGGCAATCCAACTCAAGAATTCTGCCTCTTTTATACCTACACTGACCATTATAACACAACATTCAAAAAATCCATGTTATTTACCTTAACACCATACTATAAATCTATGACCAAAAATTTAACTCTATTCTCAGATCCAGTGTTTTTATATTTTTAAGCAGTACCAGGTAATTTCTATAAATTCATTATTGGCTAAATAGGTTTCAAAGTATATTCTTCAAAATTCTAAAAGTTTTCTACCAGTTCTAATGTTTCAGGATTAGGAAAAAAAAAAACAAAACTCATGGGGCAGACAGTGGTGCACTGCTCATAACCCCTTCAAGAAAGAATTCATCGTTAGTTAAAAAGAGTGTGATTAACTTATGGCTGTCAGCTATTCATTCTTTCAGGTCCACCTCAGGCTTTCAAAGTCAGGTTCTTCTTGGGGTAGCCCCAACCAATGACTGAGCAAGACATGGAAGTCCTAGACACCGCCACCCACCCGAGACTCCTCTAACAGGCAGTCTTTGCTTAGGAGTTCCAACTTGAGTTGGCAGAGTCCATCAGATCTATGTCACTGTCTGATGGCTTCCCCCTACCCAATCCTCCTTTCAGAGGTATTATTCTCCAACAAACCTATCTGCACTCTTAATTCCTCCTTAACACCTGCTTCCTCGAAGACTGAACTGACAGTCTATGTTCATCTTATTTACATACGTCCATCATTTTAAGATGTAAATATACATGTATATTCAGTTGCCTTTTGGAACTTTCCTGTCCAAGGGTAATGTAATGAGCAGCACAGATTTAAATAGCCATGAAATGTCAAGTGAAGTAAAAGAAACAAAGACAAGATAAAGAATTTATGTCTAAAGATTATGGAAAGTATATAAAAGAATATACAGTTAGTTCAGCTATAGTTAATGGAATCAGTCTCAGGAGACAATCTAATCATACCAAAGAATCACATCTCCGTGGTCATCTAGTGTAACCACTACCTGATGAGACAACTGTGAGCAGGCAGCACCTGTCACTACCAAACTGGCCACCAGCCCAGCTGGCTCAAATGCAGACAACAGCTTTATTCAAAGCTTAAAACGCAGTTCATTTTTAAAATGTGCTTTTGAGATAACAGTGAATTTTTAAAAAATATATTTATATATAAGCCTCAATGCTTTATCTCAAGCTATTTAAATTGAATTATTTAAAACTGGATTATAATGTAAATAAGTAGAATTCTTCTGCATTTAATCCTGAACAAATATTATAGCAAATACAACAGAAATCACATTGATAATAATAAAATATGAAAGTAGTCTAATGGTCAATAAGATATGAAAATAAAGTTCTCCTTTGGCATTTGTTTTTTTTTCCCCTCCTTTGGCATTTGAACTTTGCACATCAGACCAAAGCATTCTCTTTTCTTTTCTTTCTTTCTTTTTTTTCTTATGGAGAGAGAGCACAAGCACGGGGAGCAACAGGCAGAGGGAGAGGGAGAAGCAGGCTCCTTGCTGAGCAGGGAGCTCAATGCAAGGCTGGATCCCAGGACCCCAGGATCATGACCTGAGCCAAAGGCAGCCGCTTAACTGACTGAGCCACCCAGGCGCCCTAGACCAAAGCATTTTCCAAGAAAGTATGATTAATCACTAACATTTAGGGAGTAGTTTCTATATATCAGGCATTGTGCTAAGTACTCTGCAGATTTTATTTAGTTAACTGTCACAGAAACCTTATTAAATAGGTATTATAATTGTTCCCATTTTATAGATGAGTATACAGAGGCACAGAAAAATAATTTGGCCAAGGTTTGAGATCTAATAAATAGCAAGACTAAATCTACTGGCATACGCGGCCAAACCTTAAAAATAGCTCTCAGAGAAGGCTACAGCTCTTGTATATCTAACATTCCTGTATAAGAAAATCCACCTAAGGGACGCCTGGGTGGCTCAGTGGGTTAAAGCCTCTGCCTTCGGCTCAGATCATGATCTCAGGGTGCTGGGATCGAGCCCCACATCGGGCTCTCTGCTCAGAAGGGAGCCTGCTTCCCTTCCTCTCTCTCTGTGCCTGCCTCTCTGCCTACTTGTGATCTGTCTGTCAAATAAATAAAAATCTTAAAAAAAAAAAAAAAAGAAAATCCACCTAATATATACATATTAATGTTTTCTAAAGAAAATAGGTTCAAACCAGTTACCTCTGAAATGAAGAATTCTTCATGCTTTTCTTCAGCTGCCCTCTGAACCAACTTATCAAAAGGCAAAGTTCTGAAATAAAGACAAAGAAGCGTTGGACCCAATAAATCAACTAGTAAATACCCTTATCACTATACATACAGGCTTGCTGGAGTTGTATGTGCTCTGCTGTTTTATAATAGCCATAATTTTATTGTAACCTATTTTGTGGAATTCTAAATTTTCAAAATTCATTTAGCAGTATGCTGATTCGACCTAGATTGTCTAAAATTACAATTTCAGAAATTAAAGACTTTCACACCTATGGGACAGATGAATCCTTCTTATGTCAATACCCTCCTATTCCAAGTTACTGTTAGAAGAATATTTCTGTGGTATCTGGTTTCCTCTGGATATACACAAACTTCCAAATGTGCTACTTCAAGGGTCATGGCAAAACGAGTCTTGGGACTGTGGAATGGGACAAACTACAAAGTGCCCCTTTGGAAGAGAAACCAGGCAAACGGTCCAGTAAGATCAAGTCCTCACGCTCTCACTGATCTTCCTGCCTTTTGGCACTACCACTGGAAACAGAAGCCCACAGCACTGCTCTCACTCTCCTTCACCACTCTGTCATTTAAGTCTTCTGAGGAATACCTCAAGGAGAATTCAGCGAAGTGACCAAGTTTTATCCTTCTTCAATGTTTCTGTTCAAATGGCTATCTCCTTCCCCTGTGGTAAACAGGGCTGAACATCCCAGAAGCAGTTCCTTTCCTTTTATCTCACTCTTGAGCCTGGAGGGCTACCGTTTCTCTGGGTCCCATCCTGTCCCTTCACCATCCTAGAAGCCAAAGTATTGACCCTGACATGAAGTTGACAACAGTAACATCAAGACAATGACGTCCTAAAAAGCATCTGGGTCAAAAGCCTCTCCCCCTAACCCTCACTGCACGCCAGCCTCCCAAACTCTGATTAAGAGTAGAAGTCTTTTCACTCTTACCACCAACTATCTTTCCACTTGAACTCTGCACTGAGGAAGTGGGGAGAAAGGGTTAGCAAAAACCCTTTCTCCTCTCTAAGAAGATGACCTTGGGCTTACCTTTTCCCAGCAATGCTTTTGTAGAAACCCGCTGGGTTAAGATAAACGTAGAATGTCACCTGTCGTATCAGTTAACGTTGTTTGTTGTAAAAAATGACCCCTGATTGATGAACTATGTCCAGACTGAAAGGCCGATGAGTGGATTATAAATACTTGTTAAGAAGCGAAAGGTATGGCTTCACTGTGTGGTGTAACTGTTGCCATTGAGTTTCTTCTTTGGAGGAACCTAGAAGCTAAATTCATGCGCCATTTCATGTCATTGGTTTCTATGGACTATGCGGCTTAATTTAGCCCAGGTGTTTCTGTACCCATCTTTACAGTCATGTTCCCTTGCAATTAAGCTGTCACTTGGTGAAACAAAAAAATGGCTCCTGCTTTGGTGTAAGGACTCCCACTGATACTATACTGCTAGAATGTGGTTTCCTGTGTAAAGCTAAGTGAATCTGATGCCAGATTATGGACTAGTGGGTCTTGTGGGCGGGAATGTCAATCTGAACTTGAGGACACTGCTGATGATTATGGATAAGAGTGAGCACTGCAAGAGAGAAGAAAGGAGTCTGCCATCTGAAGACCAATTTGCTGCTACAGTTTCTAGTTGGTGATATCAACAAATTTACTCGGCATCCTCCTATGCAATGTTTTCCATCTCTTACCTCATCACAAACCCTTCATTCCTACCAAAGCAACGCTGAAGAGTTTGGGGAAAATATGGAAGCCTCTCAGATCCAGAGCTACCCCTTATTTGGTGCTGTTGCCTAGGCTTATCTTTGTGCTAGGGAAAACTCAGAAATGTTTCAAGACCTTTCTAAGAACAGGGCAAACAGAGTAACTCAACCCAGAGAAGCAGAACTTGAGTGCTCTCAGCAGTTTTCTTCCTTAGGTAATGGTGCCTGTCAGAGCTGTAGAAGCGAAGCGAAGAGAAGAGGAAATGAGGTAGGAATTAGGAATTCCTTAGATTCAAGGATTTAGTCTATCCCATGCATGTTTCAAAAAGAGACATTTGCCATTTAAGTTCCATCTGTCTGGACTGGTAAACAGACCAGTAAGGGAGGTAGTATCAAAGAGGGGTTAGGATCATGGGTTCTGTGGAGCCGGGCAAATTTGGGTACAAATGTGGTTCCATTATTTCAAGCTATATGATTTTGGGTAAGTTCCTTAATGTTTGTAAGCCTCCATTTTCTCAATTGTATAATTACTGAAAACAAAACGAACAAACAAAAAACTACTTCACAGACTTTCTAAATTAAATGACTAATACATGATCTAAGATGCGTGGCACAGTACTTGATATATAGTGAGTGCTCAGTAAAGGACAAATGGTGGGGTTACCAGCAATGGTAATGTACCCTTCAGCAGGACAAAAGTAGTTACCAAAATTAAGAAAAAAACAAAATCTTCACTGTCCTGTTTCCCATTTGCAAAGGCTGCTTTGCAAAATCAAGATCAGGATTAATAAAAGTACAATAAATAATAAGAGCAGGATGATGAAAGGGATTAGATGATGTGATAGACAGAAGCAATTAAAGCTATGAGTCAGACTGATATATTTCTTTAAATCTATGACCATAAGAACAGTATTCTTTTTTTTTTTTAAGAGTTTTTATTTATTTATTTCACAGAGATCACAAGTAGGCAGAGAGGCAGGCAGAGACAGAGGAGGAAGCAGGCTCCCTGCTGAGCAGAGAGCCCGATGCGGGGCTCAATCCCAGGACCCTGGGATCATGACCTGAGCCGAAGGCAGAGGCTTTAACCCACTGAGCCACCCAGGTGCCCCAAGAACAGTATTCTTTTATCACACAACACTCCTCTCGTTCATAGTACCCTGATTCTGAGAGCCACCAAGAAAAAAGAAGTAAAAGCTAAGACCCAGAAATGTACTGCTCTTCAAATATTTAAGTAAGCAGAAATGCAACCTGAAACTGAAGTGGTAACAATGATTTATGTATGTAGGATTTCTTCCT
Source organism: Taxidea taxus jeffersonii (assembly GCA_003697995.1). Lineage (NCBI taxonomy): Eukaryota > Metazoa > Chordata > Mammalia > Carnivora > Mustelidae > Taxidea > Taxidea taxus. The sequence continues at coordinate 405,411 of ML105319.1, forward strand.
TCTAGACTCTTTCTGACCTAGATGTCTCCCTTCTTTCCTACTCCCTGGTAACTGCCAACAATGACTAAATCTATTTTTTTCTTGCACTAAGAAAATAATCTTGCAACTCTTCAGCAGCTCTAATGAAAGGCTTGAAGAAAGCTGGAATAGGAACTATTACGTAATGTATGTGATTCAAAAACAAGTTTTGAAAAGTTTATGGAACATGAGAAAACAGCAAAGCAATTCAAGATGAAGTTTCAATACCCATTTGTTATGGCTTTGGACTCTCTGGAAAATAAACATCATTAACTGCTGGCTTAAAAATGTTCATCACTCCAGCACTTTCTTCCACCTTTTTGATTTAATAAAAAATGAAAAGTTCTTACACTTAGAAAAACTTACGGCAATTAAATTCAATTCACGGCCTATTAAAAACCAAAACTATAATGGTGAATATTCAAAGGATCAAAAACTAAGAAATTCTTTGGCAAGCTGCTATATGAGCCTGGAAAACTCTAATGAGGAAGGAATGGCTCTGGACATTAGAAGCTCTGTTTAACTCATCTCTAAACTCTGGAACGAACAGTGAGAACCACCTTTCTTTAAAAATCACTCTTTTGTGAACTACATGGTTTTTCAGTTGACTGAATTTGCTGGAAACTGCACATGCTGAGAATATAATTTGTTTTTTAGCATTTTTAATGAAACATGGGAATAAATAACACTGTATTTATAAGATTACAACATTTAAAACTTTCAAGTTTAAAAAAAAACTTTCAAGTTTGGACATTCAGCAGTGTTTAACTATCTTTTTTACTTTTAAGATATCTCAAAGCATAAAATGACAACCACACGGGAAATTAAAAGTATTAAAGGTTATTTTGTCCAAAGAGAAAATTTAGTGTGATTTTTTTTTTTAAAGCTTCGAAGTTGATGAAAAACTGTATCAGACATAACAACTACCTGTCCTTTATTTCTGAAGAGGGCAGAAAAAGAAAACATGGCTCATGTATCTGTCACAATTATGAATTAGAAAATCTTCTAAAAATAAGAACATTAAAAATCAGAATAGGTTATAAGGGAAAACTTTATAGAGTTCATTACTCTATAACAATTACTAATGGGGTAGGATCTATTAATTAATGAAGCACAAGTGAGGATAGCACACCCAATGTTAGAGGCACTCTAACTCCAGTTACAGAAATCCAGTTCCTTCCATAGCTCCAGAAGCTATAAGCCATATACCCTATTTCAAAAAAAATGGTCTTTGGAAATGTCTTTATATAACAGTTGTGAACTCAGAATTCATGTCTTCTAAAAGCTATTCTTTAAAAATTACAAAGTTATTCTGTGACGATATCAAAGTAGCCAAAAGGCGAAATGCCATATAGTCTTTGTAAAATAACACAAAAATATCTGCAAGGTTCAAAATAAGTTACTTGTAGTTCCAGAGTAAACGTCAGAAGAAAATACCTATACACAAAGTTCTTACTAATGAAGTCCATCTGGGCAACTGCAGTGACATGTATCTTTACTTCTTTTCTCCCTCCCACCTGGCTCAGGTAATCCACTGTCCATTTGCTTGTACACGCCCCTAAGTCAATTCCTTCCAACACCAGGGGTTTTCTCTGTAAGTGGGGAAAAGGATACAACAAAAAATTAGGGAAAATGAATAATATATCAGGAATTATATTTGGCCATACAAGGAAAAAAACAATTAAGAAATGATTCTTGATCCTAAGATGCTCAAACTCACACCTTTCGACAATGCATACTATAAAGCAGGAGAACAGCAATGTAATATACTTAGAATGAAATTTTAACATTAGGAAAACAAACTAAATGAAACAGCAGTACCATCGGTAGCTGAGAACCAAAAATCCGAACATCATTTAAAGCATTTTCAGGGTGGCTGGGTGCCTCAGTCGGTTGAGCATCCGACTAGTGATTTCAACTCAGGTCATGATCTCATGGATCATGGGATTGAGCCCCACATCTGGGCTCAAGTGCTCAATGGGGAGTCTGCTCAAGATTCTCTTTCTCCCTCTGCTCTCCCTGCCCTCACACTTACTCTGCCTCTCTCAAATCAATCAACCTTTAAAAAAAAAAAAAAGGCATTTTCACAAGTGTTATTTATGACAAAATATAAATGATTAAAATTTGTATTTTATAGTCAAATATGGTTTGTAATTTTTTATTTTGATACTATTTCAAAGTTGTGGAAAGTTGCAAAAACAAAGAACCCCCATATACCCTTTATTCTGATTCACCAACTGTTAATTTAACATTTGCCCCATTTACTTTATAATTTGCTCTCACTCTCACTGTGCATAGAGAGGAACACAGTATTAAAAATAAATTTTTTCTTAACTACTTCAAAGTAAGTTGCAGACATACTCCTTTATCTCCAAAAACTAGAGTATATTTCCTGAAAACAAAGACATTCTTACATAGCCACAGAGTAATTATCAAAATTACATTTAGCACTGATGTAATACTTCACAATCCGTATCCGAATTTTCCTAACTATCCTAATATTATCCCTTACAGTGTTTTTTTCCCCTATTTCTGAGATAACACATTGCATTTAGTTGCCATGTCTCTTAATCTGAACAGTTCCTCAGCCTTTTTCTTCCATGATCTTGATGCTTTTGAAAAATATAGGCCTGTTATTTTGTAGGATGCCCTTCCATTTCAGTTTATCTGATGTTTTTTCATGACTGGATTCAGGTTATGCATTTTTATTTTTATTTATTTAATTTTTTGCTCCAAAGATTTTTTTTTTTAAGATTTTATTTATTTATTAGTTAGAGAGAGAGAGAGCGAGCACAGGCAGAGAGAGAGGCAGGCAGAGGCAGAGGGAGGAGCAGGCTCCCTGCTGAGCAAGGAGCCCGATGTGGGACTCGATCCCAGGACGCTGGGATCATGACCTGAGCCCAAGGCAGCCGCTTAACCAACTGAGCCACCCAGGCGTCCCTGCTCCAAAGATTTTATTTTATTTATTTATTTGACAGAGAGAGACATAGCGAGAGAGGGAACACAAGCAGGGGGAATGGGAGAGGGAGAAGAAGGCTTCCTGCCAAGCAGGGAGCCTGATGCGGGGCTCAATCTCAGAACCCTGGGATCATGACCTGAGCTGAAGGCAGATGCTTAACGACTGAGCCACCCTGGTGCCCCTGGGTAATGCATTTTTAGAAGGAATGTATCAAGAAGGAATGTTTGTGTCCATCTCAGTGTAACACATCAGGTAGCACAAGATATTTTGTCCTATTATTTATGGTGTTAATTTTGATCAACTGGTAATTCGTTCCTGAATTAAGTATTATTATGATGAAGGCAAAAATTATGATTTTTAAAAACTCCATCCATCATCTTCTACATTAATTGGCTAATGTCAAAATGAGCTAATTTATCTCCACCTATTAATTTTATTCACTTGGTTATAATCTACTGATATAATCTTGATGCTCAAATTATCTTAGATTTGGCCAGTAGGATCCAAATCAAGCTGGCTCTTATGACTTTTTACCTGAACACTTCACTTTATAGCAAAAAATCCCCCACAATCCAGAATCCTTTTATACTCTTTCATTCCCAGCCCTACAGTCATTTCTTCAAGCAACTCTGGTTTCTTTTCAAGGGAATACTACTTAGAAACCATGATCTGGATGTTAGGTGTGTTCACTGCTATTGAGGTATCATTACTTCCAGGCCTTCTTAGTGGACAGAGTTGGAAACATGTGCAAGTCTGTATACTCATTTCCCCTTTTCCCAAATATGCGTGTGTGTGTGTGTGTGTGTGTGTGTGTGTGTGCATGAGCACGGCCCCTCACCCCACCTATGTATTTATTTGTATCATATAGCTACTGTATCTATTTATCTCTCTCTCCAAGCATACATACACACACACACACACACACACACTTAATGGATGTATGTATGAATGAACCATAATACCTCTAATACTGATACCTCAATTCTGATCTTATATCACAAGACTTATCTTAATTTTTGTTTATATATTTGTAACCCCTTTCTCTTAACAATTAGAAACCTCACCTTTAATTCATCTTTAATTAATTAAATTGCATCACCACAGCAAGTACTTTCACAATTGCTAAGTCACATCACTATAAAAAGCAAGTCTATTAACTAGAGTTCAGTGTTTGTTTAATATGTACTGTGTTCAAAAGTGACTTGAGTTACTTATCTTCCTCCTGACTTTTGGGTTTTTCAGTCATCCTTATCCTTGCTAATTTTATCATTACTATTACTTTAGAAGGTAAAACATTAATGTGATCCCAAAAGTCGAAACTATACAAAAGGGTCACCACAGCCACATTCTTCCACCTCATATTCACTCATCTGCTGTAGATAACCAGTCTTATTTCTGGCTTATCATTCCTGTTTTTTTGTTTTTTGTTTTTTTTTTCAAAGAGACCAAAACCATATATACTTCTTTGTTTCCCCTTGTTTCACAAAAAGGTGGCATGTTACATATTTTCTTTTGTAATCTGATTTTTTAAAAATTTAAAAACATATCCTGGAAATCACTGCTATCAGTTCAATTAATCTCCATTCTTTTTTACAGCTTTGTATACCATGTGTAAATGAGTAATTTAATCAATCACTCTCCCATGCATAGTTTTTCTTAATTTTTTTTTTAGGTTTTTATTTATTTATTAGAGAGAGAGCGTGAGCACAGGCAGACAGAGAGGCAGGCAGAGGCAGAGGGAGAGGCAGGCTCCCTGACGAGCAAGGAGCCCGATGTGGGACTAGATCCCAGGACGCTGGGATCATGACCTGAGCTGAAGGCAGCCGCTTAACAAACTGAGCCACCCAGGTGTCCCAATAGTTTTTTTTTAAGGTTATTTCCAATAATCATCAAAGTACACTCCTAAAAGGATGGCTGGATCACAAACATATGTACAGTTTCATTAGATAAACCAAATTCCCCTCCACAAGGGTTGTACCACTTGGCATAAAGTGTGAGAGTGCCAGTTCCTTCACAGCCTCACCAAGAGTAGTATTATTAAAAATCAGCCTTTTGATTTTTTGCCAATGACAGATAAGAAATGGCACATCAGTGTGGCCTAAAGTTCTCTTATTAGGAGCGCTGAACATTTTTTCATGTTTACAGGACATTTGGTTGGTTTTTTTTTTTTTTTTGGTCAACTGCTCACATTTTATCAGATTTTTAGCCTTTCACACCCCACCCTTTATTTTTTAAAAGTTCTTAAATACATGGGTTTTTATGGCCCTTTTATGAAACATGTTGTCAATATTTTTTCCCAGCTTATATTTTATGTATTCAAATGTTAATCTTTTACTACGTCTGAATTTTCAGTCCTAAAAAGCCCTTTCACAAACCTACATTATAGAGGAATTTACCCATGTTTTCTTCTAGTACTGTGTAGTTTCATTTTTTTATATTTGTATCTCTGATCCATTTAGAGATTACGCTTACGTATGGTGTCAGATATAAATCTAATTGTATCATTTTTAAAATGACAATCCAGTTGCCCCAGCATCGTTTATTTAAAAATTCCTTTGCTCCTGTGATTCTTAACATCTCACATTCATCACATACTTAAATCTCCATATAAATGGAAGTTTATTTCTGGATATATGTAGATCTCCAGACTTTTGGTTTTATTTCTCTGGTCTATCTACTCATGCACGTATTATCACACTGTTAATTATTAAAACATGTTAAAAATTTGAAGACTATGTCCCCTCGCAGATTTTCTTTAGTGTTTCCAAGTAGAAAGATCGTGTTTTCCCATTTCATTAATTTCTAATTTTACTACATTGTGACAAGAATGTTGTTTGCAATTTTCTAGTTGATGAAACTTAGTGATGCAACAACAGACCATCCAGCATTAGACCCACAAAAAAATAAAGGCTTAGATCCTCTCTGTAGGTTGCCAACTCCTAAAAAAAAAAAAAAAAACACTTCATTCCTGCTTCTTTAATACTGAGAACTGTAGCTCTTACTTGTAAATATCAAGTAAAATGGCGGGGAGAGAGGAGAGTTCAACCATAAGCATACTAACTATAACCTTGTGGATTATTTTTTCTTTAAATACCTGCTGGGCTATTTAGTCTCAGTTTCTCTCAAGTATGGGTTCCCTTACGAAGCAGTGCAAGTAGAAACATTCTCTTTAAGATTTTCCTCTTGAGTTTTCTCTTAAAGAACAAAGGTTCGAATTGCACATATAAGAGCTTCCAGTGTCCGAAGTAGAACCCAGGTTAGTTAGAATCGAAAAGCGGTGGAAGTTTCCTGAGGGATTCCCACTGCTCGCCCTTTGGCTCGGTGCAGTGAAAACTTGCTCTTCTGAATCCAGTAACCCGAAGAGACTAACAGGCACCTTTTGCGCCACCCGCGGGGCGGTGAAACCTCCTCCAAACTTCAGGAAACCCAAAACAAGATGGGGTGCGGGTGGGGAAGCTCCCTCCGTTGCCATGGTAACGGAAAGAGCGTCGTAGAGTCCCGGAGAGGCCACTCTTCGCAGTGAGCAAGCCGCATCTCGCACTCAGGCCTCCGCTGTCATCCTGCTCCCCAGAGACGCGGAGCTGTTCTCTCTGGGAGACTCAACAGATGATCCGTCCGACCTCCCCCATGCGCCCTCTCCTCTAGCCACAGAGCCCCCCAACCGTCTTCAGCCGCCCGCTGCCTCCTCCCCATACCCTGGGTCTCAAGAAACCAATCTGGAGCCGTCCAGGGGGTCGAGAGGGGCTCACCTGTGGGTAGAGGTGCTGCACGAACTGTTCCTGCGAAACGCCCTCAAGCCGAGGCACCGGGACACTCTGCCAGGCCATGGTGGCTCCCGCCAGTCCTCCGCCAAGTCCGGGAAACCCTGGCCTGGTCCCACAGCATACCATCCGCCCGGAAACGCGAGCCGGGGAGAAAAGGCCCGCGGGAGCGGCGGACGCGCGAGCGCGGCTGGTCGGAGAGCGGGACTGGGGGCTAAAAGGCCTCTACGCGAGCGGCGTGCTGGGGGGCCGAATGGGGCCGACTCACCAGAGGTGGCAGCAGCCCGTCAGCTTTACTCACCCGTCTCTCTCCCCGGAGGCCGCGCTGCTGGTTTCCCGCCGGCTTTCATTCGACACAGCACAGACGGGGACTGGGGTGAAAAGTCATAAAGATGGCGCTGGCCGTGCGTCTTTCGCCCCGCTTTCTGCTCTCTCCGCCTCTGCCCGGCGGGGCCGCTCGACCCCTGACTCCCGGTGTAGCCGACGTGCGGCCGCCGTTGGCTGGACTCTGCTGCTTCTGCCGCCGCCGCCTGGGCTCCGGAGCGGCCCCGTTTCCTCGCGTGACTTGGGCCTCGGCGCTGCTCGCTCGCGGCCCTCCGCGGCCCCTGCTCAGCCGCCCGGGACCCCCCGCCGCCCTCTCTGTCTTCCCTGCCTGCCCTCGGCGCCGCTACAGCGCGGAGGAGCAGCCCCAGCCGCGCCAGAAAACCAAGATGATCATTCTGGGCTTCTCCAACCCCATCAACTGGGTTCGGACTCGAATTTACGCCTTCCTAATCTGGGCTTATTTCGACCAAGAGTTCAGCATCGCAGAATTCTCTGAGGGAGCGAAGCAGGTTTGTTTATTGACTTGGGGTTCACCCGTTAGCCTCGCAGGCATTCGGCTATTAACACGCAGGAAGTCTTTTTTTTTTCTTCAAGATTTTATTTATTTATTTGTCAGATAGAGAGCGCAGGAGCGAGCACAGGCAGACAGAGGCAGAGGGAGAAGCAGGCTCCCCGCCGAGCAAGGAGCCCGATGTGGACTCGATCCCAGGACGCTGGGATCATGACCTGAGCCGAAGGCAGCCGCTTAACCAACTGAGCCACCCAGGCGTGCCAACACGCAGGAAGTCTTGAGCGAAGTTTTCTTCCCTGGGTCCCAGGCTATCCCGCGTGGGTAGTGACCCAGGCACAGAGCCCTCTGGCTGCTTCTGGACTTGAATTAAGCTTCTGCCTGCTTGCATGGTCGCCGACGGGGAGGGGTTCGGTTGAGACACCAGGGTCAAGTCCCCCAGTTTCTTTTTCCGCTCTGCAGGTTTTGAATCCGTTAGAAATGGATTCGACTCAAAGCCCATTTCTGCCACTTAAAGCTTCATGGCTTTGTCTTTTCTGAATGTGACTTTCTGCAGAATTAAGACAGTGCCTGGCACACAGTAGACACTACACAAATTGTTGGATGAATGAATGAGTAGATAAGATTGTTTTAAAGAAGAGTAAACGAGATAGTATTTTCATAGTGCAAGAATGCAATTTTGGTAGAAAAACAACACTTCCGGCTAGCTATTTGGTAGAGCTTCCCTGCCCCACTCCCTACCCTTCAACCCCCTCCCTATCCTCCTTTTTAAAGAATAACCTAGAGCTTAGCAGTTTTACCCTTTCCAAGAATTTGCTGAGACAACCTGGTCGCTGATAAGCGCACAGCACCCTGCGCCCCGAGAAGTTCAACCCGTGTCTATTCTGTTTTCTTTCTGAGTGACTGGTAATACCCTGTCTTACCCTTGTCACACACTGGTCACTTTGGGTCCTAAGATTGTTCATGGATTTTGTGTGTACATGCATTTTTCTAGGATGAAAGTGCATCTATAAATTTCTTTTGAATCCCTGTGAGAGTTTGTGGTTCCCAAGCGTTTCAGAGCGGGTGATAAATAGAAGTCATAGTTTATTTCCCAGTTCGTACTGCCGTATCCCTTACACTTAACGCTATTAGTGGGATCATTTCGCAATACTGATTGTATACTGATACTGATATATTTGTTCCTAATTTATTTCAGATTATTTCTTTAAACAGCCGTTTATATTTATTTATGTGACCCGTCAATCACAAATCATTTCCAACTTTATATAATCAGTGTCGATATTAACTCCTCGTTCCTGCTTCCCTGAGTCAACTCTTGACTGCTCTATGTGTTTATAAAAAAATAAAAAAGCAGGGGCGCCTGCGTGGCTCAGTGGGTTAAGCCTCTGCCCTCGGCTCAGGTCATGATCCCAGCGTTCTGGGATCGAGCCCCACATCACGCTCTCTGCTCAGCAGGGAGCCTGCTTCCTCCTCTCTCTCTCTCTGCCTGCGTCTCTGCCTACTTGTGATCTCTGTCTGTCAAATAAATAAATAAAATCTTTTTTAAAAAAATTAAAAAGCAAAGGCTAAGCTTGACTTACAGCATTATAAGAGGTAAACCTCTGCTCATATCTGTTCTCAAAATCTTTTGTTCATGCAGAGGTCAATCGGCATGATTTTTACGTTCTACAGTGCTCACTGATGATACGTGAGTTTGTCTGCCTCATAACATTGTATAACTGTACCAGCGCATTGCTATGTCAGTAAGGAATGAAATCCTCTCCCCATATCCTGGGGAGGATGCATGGAACACTTTTTAGCCACTCTCTCATCCTGTTTCCCCTGTTAGCTATTTTAGCCCTCCTCCTTGCTATGAAGTAGTATCTCCACCCCCTAACCAGCCAGTCTGGAAACAGTTTTTGCCTCATCCAAGTCAGTTTTTGTGCATTCAACCACAATTACTTTCAAAAGCAATATTGGGTCATCCATGGCAAATCAATTCCCTTAAACCACTGGTTACTTAACATACTTCTTATATCCAGCAAATCAGTTCTTCAACACCTAAGATTTAAAAGGACATGGCCAAAAAAGCCTCCTCCCTCCTAGATTTCTTAATGCACCTGTATCTTTTTTTTACATGGGCATAATTCTAGTGCTTAGGAATAATCTGGTGCAGAAACATTAGCTAGTTCATCTCCTCTCGTGGGCTCCACTTGCCCTTTCTCCTTAAGCTAACCTTCTAGCAATGAATATCAAGTTATCTTGGGTTATGACTATCAAGTGATCATTAGATCATTTTCATTCAGGTTTTTTTAAATCAGAGAACATGAAAACAAAAAGGCATCTTAAGGATCATGATTCTAGTCTAACTAACTCTCCTTTGCCAATGATAAAACAGTTGGCTCAAGGATGTTGTAAGCACTGTGCTGTGACCCAGTCTACAAGCAGTCTTGGTCCTTTACGCACTAGAAATTGAGATGGTTAAGTACAATCTAGTCAAGTTTTTATTCATTACGTGAGCCAAGGGAATAGGTGGTCCAGAGCTAGGCTTTATTAGCACCATAGACCCTGATTTTCATTAATATGTACATATAACAGGGGGCGCCTGGGTGGGAACAGCCAAATGGAAGAGATGTATAGGGCAAGGGATGTGGGAAGGGTGTGGAGCTTCCGTGCTTTCTGGGTGCACCACTTTCCCAGCACCTCCCCATGTTCACCGACCTGGAAGCTCTCCTAGTCCCTTTGTTTAGGGTTCTATGGAGGTTCCATTATGGAGGCATGATGGATCAAATCATTGGCCATTGTTGATTAGTTCAGTCCCCAGCCCCCTTCCCCTCCCTGAAGTCTAGGGATAGAGCTGGAAATTCCAACCCTCTAATCACATGGTTGGTGCTTCGGACAGCAGTCGCCTCATTAGCCTAAACTCAGCTAGGGTTGAAAGGGGCTTGTTTTAGGAGCTCTATGCCAGGAATCAGAACAAAGAACAAACATATATTTTCTTCTGTCACGACATAACACTACTGATGTGTGCATGTGATCTATCGTCCCTGCTACTGCCATCAAACCACATTAATCATACAGTGTTGATTTTCCTGTATCGTGCTTGCGTGTTTTAGAGGGCTATTTCCTAGAAGCCTCTTTGGGTTAGACAGTTCTGTATTATCAAAGCCTTGTCAGAGCGGCCTCCTAATGGTTCATTATTATTTTATCAGGTAATTTGCCCAGGTGGGATCTTTGGCCCCACAAATATCACACCTTGGCCACAAACAAGAATATAATGGTTGGGTTTCACCATGATCACTGTGGTCTTCGTTTCTTCTTACCTAAATACCACCATCTTCCTCACATGAAGGCTTAATATATGTATAGTGTCTCTGAACTCTTAGGGCCCCTAAAATGTTTGCAAGGGGTCCTTGAATATGTTTGGATATATGCATGTTCTCAAAAATTCAACTCTCTCATTGTCTGGTTTGCCAGGGCTGGTATAACAAAATACCACAGTCCGGCTTACTTAAACCACAGAAGTTTATTTTCTCACCGTTTTGGAGGATAGAAGTTCAAGACCCAGGTATTGGCAGGTTTGGTTTCTTCTGAGGCCTCTGCCTGCCTTGCAAATGGCTGTCTTCTGTGTCCTCCTGTGTTTTTGTTTTTGTTTTGTTTTTTTCCCTCTCTGTGGTTGTCAAAATTTCTTCTTTATAAAGTCAGATTGGATTAAGGCCCACCCTCATCTTAATCACCTTTTTAAAGACCCTGTCTCCAAATATAGTCATCTTCTGAGATGGGAGTTAGGACTGCTGCATACAAATTTGGGGGGAAACTGTTAATCCCATAACATCCCATCCCAAACAGTTACTGTCTAACGTGCCCATGCATCCTCCTTGTCCTGCTAGTTCTTCAGATTTCATCTTGGATGTTCCTTCCTTTAGGAAGGTCTCCCTGCTCCTCCCAGATTGGCTCAAGTGGCTTTTCTGCTCAGGTCGTCCTGTTCCTACCCCTGTCAATAATTCTTGAATTTGTCAGTTTACTTGCCTCCCTTCTTAAGTAACCTGAAAGCTCTTTGAAGACAGGTGGAGTCTTATAACCGTTTCAGTCTCACTGCTAAGAATATGGAGGAGTGCAGTTGGTTCCCCCCTACTTTACAGTGGCATCTCATACTTCAAACTTGGCATCCACTTAGACTGTAAACTCATTCGTTATCTTTTCTCCCACCTTCCCAGACCTGCCTTACCAATCTTTTTTTTTTTTTTAAGATTTTATTTATTTATTTGACAGAGAGAGGTCACAACTAGGCAGAGGCAGGCAGAGAGGGGGAAGCAGGCTCCCTGCTGAGTAGAGAACCCTAGTCTGGCCTCAATCCCAGGACTCTGAGATCATGACCTGAGCCGAAAGCAGAGGCTTAACCCACTGAGCCACCCAGGTGCCCTGCCTTACCAATCTTAATGAGGGTCAGATTGCAACCCAAATCTCCAGACTCCCAGTACAATCTAGATTGCCTGGCTTCTCAAATTCTTTGTGTTCATGGTTAAGAGGGGGGTGTCACATAATAGTCATTACAGTAATAACAGTGATTACTTCATTATTATTGTAAAAGGAAAGCTATAGGAGTATTTGTGTTGAGAGCTAATGTGTATGCACACACTGTCTTTTCCCTGGTCCTGAGGGTGCATACGTAATTGGCAGTGAGCTCACTACTGTATATGTGGGAAGGCCATATGAGAAGAGAAAAGCCAACGAACTTTGAAGGACTCATGGCTGACAATGATATCATAGTATTTGACATTGTTTCACCTTTGTCATAAAACAGTCTTTGTGATAATAAGCTATTTAAGTATGAGCATTGTACATTGTATGGTATTTTGCATGGTGTTTTGAAATAACGATTACCACTTCCACTTTTTTTTTTTTAAGGCTTTTGCTCATGTGTCCAAGTTACTGTCACAGTGTAAATTTGATCTGTTGGAAGAACTTGTGGCCAAAGAGGTGAAGTATACTTTTAATTTTCCTTTAAAAATAAATGTCTGATTCTCCTGCAATAGAATAATACATGTTACCCTTATTTATGCTTAAAAGTAGTATGTGTGCCATCAGCCGAAGTAGAGTCCCTGTATCTTTACTTTTGGGTACTCTGGGTCATATAAATGCATAGAATGACTGACTACTTAAGGAATAAGTAAGTAAATGCAATGTTTTTCAGTTGTATTTATACTGAATGTTCGGTTAGGAATTACTTATTGAACAGTTTGGAGCCTCTCAATCTTGCTTTTGAATATGAGTAAATATGGTAGTAAATTTAAAAATAGGCTTAGAAAAATTCATTCCGTAAAGAACTCATCTGCTTTTTGAAAGGGTGTTGAAAATTCAGCGGGTGAACTATGATTTGCTTTTTCCGTACTTAGGTGCTCCATGTATTGAAGGAAAAGGTTACTTCACTACCTGACAACCATAAAAATGCCCTTGCTGCTGACATAGATGAAATTGTATACACATCAACAGGAGACATCTCCATTTACTACGATGAGAAAGGTAATGCTAGAGCGTAGTCAGTTTAAATGATAAATAATGGCCCAGGTAAGCTAATCTAGTGGGTAATCATGAAATAGTGGGGATTTTGTTGGTATAAGCAGAGTTCAGGAAAAATAATAAATTCATTCTTTCAAGACCTAACTCTGGGAGAGTTAAGATGTGGTAATAACTTAAACCCTTCTTTTCTAGGACCTTTCTCTGCTATTATTTCATTCACAAGAAACGGCATCAATCATTTAAGTTGATGAAAATTGTTTAAGGCTGCTATCATGTCTCAGATAGAAAATACTTGGGGTTTCAGATTTCCTAACTTGAAGGAAACAGTTCAGCATTTTAAATATATGTTAAAGAGAAGGAGTAAGGAGTAAAAGAAAAAGTAGACAATATCAGTTAATGACTTTTTTTGAAAGTAAGACTGGCTGTGGAACTCCTAAATTGGATTTGTTTGGAGACAATGAAAAGGTTAAAAGGAACTTTAGTGGTTATTTCGTTCTTCTCCTTGGCCATTGCATACATTTTCCCTATAGCATTCCTAAAAAATGTATTGACTTCATTTATTTCTTCTAAAATATTTGCAAATGTATTATGTGCCAGGCACACAGAAAATCTAGCCTTTGCCTACATACTTTGCAAGGCAGTTCTGATATAGGACTCTTTAACGGTTAAACATTTTTCATACACGTTAATTTGAAACATTTCTATAGATATGTTTGGTGATAAATGTTTTCTTCTCCCCTAATATTTCAAGTTGCATCTCAGCATCATGGTCACAACCTGATTTTAACATACTACATTGTTGTAATCATTAGGCACATAGCAAAGTGAATTAGGGTACATAGTATATGCTCAAGAAATCCTAACTGTTATTTCTGAGATGCAGAGAAGAAGGCAAATATGTCATCAACGTTAAGAGAATGTTTTAAAAATAGAAAGTCACCAATGTTAATATCGTACTAGACTAGACCAAGTATAAAATATCTGTAACAACTGTGTAGCCATTGCCACCTTCTAGTTTCATTTTGGATATATGGATGATAGATTTTTGTGATTTGTATTTGTATGTGTGTATGTGTGTGTTTTTTCTCTAAGGAAGGAAGTTTGTTAACATCCTGATGTGCTTTTGGTATCTAACCAGTGCCAACATCCCCAGTGAAACTTTAAGTGGAGCCAGTGTGTTCCAGGTTAAGTTGGGGGATCAGAACGTGGAAACTAAACAGCTTCTTAGTGCAAGCTATGAGTAAGTCTAATCTCATTTCATTGTTTCCTTTCTCTAGAAAATGGAAGGTAGTATGAAGGAAGGATGAAGGTATGAAAGCGAAAGGGAGCTTTAGGAAGAAAAGGATTGAAATTTGACAAGTTATTTAAGAAGAGAGAAAGTCATAAAGACATACTGGACATGAAACAGAAGTGTTGAGAAGTTAGAAAGAGGTAATATTGCTGAATTTAATTAAAGATTAAATTAAATTAAATTAAAAATTAAAATTAAAGAACTGTCTATTGCTGTGTTATAAACTACTCCCAAACTAAGTCACTTTATCAAGCAGCTGTATATTTTGTCTGCTGTTTTACTGCTCAGGAGTTTTGGGAAGGCTCAGCTCTGGGGTTTTCTTTGTGGCGGGGGCTGGAGGATTCGTTTCCATAGTGGCTTTGTCACGCACACGCGATCCCCTTGGTGCTCCTTGACTTCTCCATATAACGTCTCATTCGTGGCTTGGGTTTGTGGCGATCTCAGGTTATTCACATGTTTTATGTGGTCGTTGGCTAGACCAGGTAAAGGACTGCCCAGGATGTGCCCAGGATGGGAACATCATTTTCACCCTAGTCTGCCTGTCAGAGCACCCCTAGGACCCGCACAGTTGAAAGGGCAGGAGAGACTCCACCTCTTTATGGGGCAAAGCAGGGTCACATTGCAGAAGAACATGTGCGATGGGACATATGGTTATAACCATCCTTGGAAAATACAATCTGCCACAGTTGGCACATGGACCATATACTCTCTAGACATTTATTAATCATTTTGTGTTTACCAGGTACTCTGGTAGGGGTTCACATATAAAACTGAAGCGTTCCTACGTATAAAGAGGTACTGTCTAGTAGGTTAGCAACTTATTTAAAAGAGACACTATCATGTATTTTTGTGCTAATAAAATTTGGAACAGTGAACTGGTCAAGCAAGTCTATGGAGACATAATTTAATATTCATTTAAAAAATTATTATGTTGCCAAAACTATATAAACTTGATTTAAAATAACAAATCCAAAAATGACCTAAGAAAGAAAATATATTCTGTTTCACTAAGGTAAAAGGTAGCCTTACTTTTTCACTTTTCTTGAAAGGACTGCTTTTTTTCTTTTTCTTTTTTTTTTTTTTTTTGAATTTTGTTTTATTTGTTACTATACAAAATCTGAATCATCTCCTTTTAAAGACATCAAGTATAATTAAAGAACAATATAACCAGTACCTCTGCTTCTTCTGATTTTCCTTATGAAGACCACAGACAGTTCATAAACACTCTTATTTCCAAGACTGATCTAATATATATAAACCAAATTCCACTAAAGTACCCTTTCCATCACGATGGTCCATTTTATTTTTCTTCATATTAGACATTTGTGATAGCTGTTACCTAACAGCAGAATAATTAGGATTAGATAATAATTATATAAGGATAATTATAGCCTTCTCCTAAGGGTTGGCAGTTGCTGGACTGCCTATTAGTTGATTAAGATACTCATTTCAGGGGCACCTGGGTGGCTCAGTCGATTGTGGTCGATTCTTGATCTCCGCTCAGTTCTTGATCTCAGAGTCATGAGTTCAGACCCCACGCCGGGCTCCATACTGGGTGTGGAGCCTACCTCAAAAAAACCCCAAAAAACAAAGCTCATTTTAGTGGAGAATATTGTAATTTTGTGAGGATATTTTTTGTGACTGAATTGTTAAATTAAACATTTTGTTTCGATGTTTATTTCTGATTAACCACTAGCTGTTGCTAAAAACTGTCTCTAATGTATACTTGCAAATTATACAGTTACCCAGGAAATATTTGGACTAATGTTAAGATTCATATTATTTGTAATTTTTTTCCCTAGATTTCAGAGGGAGTTTACACAAGGAGTAAAGCCTGACTGGACCATTGCACGGATTGAACACTCAAAGTTACTAGAATGATCTTTCTTGA
The DNA here is from genome assembly GCA_003697995.1 of Taxidea taxus jeffersonii. Taxonomy (NCBI): domain Eukaryota; kingdom Metazoa; phylum Chordata; class Mammalia; order Carnivora; family Mustelidae; genus Taxidea; species Taxidea taxus. The sequence goes on from ML105319.1 coordinate 421,665, forward strand.
AAAAACCAGCTTATTGGACTTCTGGAAATTATGATGAAAAATTAAGGAAAGAAATTTTGGATGAGTTGATCTTCACTTAGTCAAGACTGTGGCTTACTTTTGTATTATTTTGAAATATTTCTTGTAGTATATCGGCATGATACAATAGAGCATTTTCCACAGATGCCACGTTCTATAAGAGATCAAAGTTAAAAAAGTACAACAGCCCATTGTCGGTGTCATATTCAATATCATTTCTAATGTTACTTGTACACAAACTAATTTTATAGGCATAAAGAAAGTATTGAAAAACTACACTTCCAAATTAATAGTCCTTAAATATTTGTCATTAATACAGTAGTTCAAGTACGTCTAAGATTTATTTTTAAAAATAATTGCTGCTATTTGATTACTTCTGGTCACTAGCTAGATGAGAAGGACTAGATGGAATTATACCAGATTGGTCACAGCAGAACCAAAAAGATCAGTGAACTTGAAGCTTACTGTAGCACCAAAAGAAAAAAAAAATAACAGTAGTGCCTTAGCCACCTATGGGATAACATCAAGCCCTCTAACATACTTGTTATTTGGATTCCTAGAAGTTTGGGTAAGGGAGACAAAGACAATATAAGAAATAATGTCTGAAATTTTTCCTAATTGACGAAAACTATAAACTCACAGATCCAAGAAATTCAATAAGCAGGGTAACATAAAGAAAACCTCATTAAGGTATACCATAATCAAATTGTTGAAAACCAGAGAAAATTGTAAAGCAGCTAGAGGAGAAAAAAAAACACATTCCATACAGAGAATGGCTATATTTCTTTCCTCCAAGTGCACGTTAGAGATCTTGTTATAACATCTTTAAAGTGTTTTAAGAAAAAAACCTATTAACTTAGAATTCTATATTCAGCAAAAATACCTTCAGAAAAGGTGAAAAAGGCTTTTTTCAGACAGGAGAAAGATGAGTGAATTTCTTGCCAGAAGACCTGTTTTATAGGAAATGTTAAGGGGTGGGACCCCTGGGTGGTTCAGTTGTTAAACGGCTGCCTTCAGCTCAGGTCAAGATCCTAGAGCCCTGGGATCAAGTCTCTTATCAGGCTCGCTGTTAAGTCTTTTTTTTTTTTTTTTTTTTTTAATTTTTATTTATTTGACAGAGATCACAAGTAGAGAGGCAGGCAGAGAGGGGGGAAGCAGGCTCCCTGCTGTACAGAGCTTGATGCGGGGCTCGATCCCAGGATCCTGGGATCATGACCCGAGCCAAAGGCAGAGGCTTTAACCCACTGAGCCACCCAGGCGCCCCTCCCTGTTCAGTCTTAAAAAAAAAAAAAAAAATTGTTAAGGACCAATGGACAGAATAGAGTCCAGAAATAGATCTATGCCTATTGGACAATTGGTTTTTGACAAAGGTGCCAAAGTAATTGAGTGACGGAGAGATAGTCTTTTTAACAAATGGAGTAACTACATTCAAATGAACTACATTCAAAGTCACCTCAACTTTTACCTCACACCATACACTGCAAAATTTGGATTCCAAAATGGGTCATAGACTTAAAAGCTAAAATTCTAGAAATTGTAGAAAGAAACTTTGCTATCTGGGAATAGACAAAGATTTCTTAGGACACACAGAGTATCAATTGTGAAAGAAAATAAGTAAATTAGAATATATTGAAATTAAAACTTATACTCTATTTTTTTAAAGATTTTACTTATTTCAGAGAGAGAGAGGGTGAGAGAGAGCATGAAAGGGGAGAAGGTCAGGGAGAAGCAGACTCCCCATGGAGCTGGGAGCCCGATGCGGGACTCGATCCCGGGACTCCAGGATCATGACCTGAGCTGAAGGCAGTTGCCCAACCAACTGAGCCACCCAGGCACCCAAACTTACACTCTTTGAAAAGCAGTAAGAAAATGAAAGCTGGGTCACAGATTGGGAGAAAATGCTTGGAAATACTTGGAATATTTGACAAAGGACCTATATTTGGAAAATACAAATAATCCTTATAAAGCTCAATAATGAAAAGTTAACCCACTAAATATTGGGCAAAAGATTTGAATAGGTTCTCCATGAAAGAGTCTCAAGTTGCCAATAAACACAGAAGGATGCTCTATATCCTTAGTGTAAAAATGAAACTACATGGGAGACAAAACCCACTACAAACCCACCAAAGTGGCTTCAATAACAAAAACTGCCAGTACCAAATATTGGTGAAGATCTGAAGCAACTGGAATTCTCAAATATTGTTAGCAATAATACAAAATGCTACCAACAACTTGGAAGATATTTTGGCAGTTTCTTACAAAGTTAAGCACATGCTTTTAGGATCCAGCAATTCTATTCCTAGGTATTTATCCAAGAGAAGTGAAAACGGACATCTGTACAAGGTGTTGTATGTGACTGATCATAACTTTGTTCTTAATGACTCCAAACTAAAAAGACCTCTAAATGGTTCAGTAGATGAACGGATAGACAAATGAGTGAAGGAAGCCAGACACAAAAGAGTACTTAACTGTACAATTACATTTTTGTGAAAGTCTTGCCTCCAACATGTTCATTGTAGCATTATTTACAATAGCCAAGACACCAAGTTGGAGGCAAGTTATTTTACCTAAAGGGACGTACATTTGGTTTGACTTCTAACTAGTTTACTTTTTAAAGCCCTTTGAAAATGTTCAGCTACATTTTGGAACTCTCCAAATTGGCAATTTTCCATTTCTTTGTACTTTCTCTGATTAAGTCCCCTATTTCAGGTGTGAGCCCGTTGACAGAGAACAAAGCCCCTTCCAGGTGTTTGGTGTATTGTGTCTCCTCTGTTTAAAAGTTTCCTGATGTTTATTCTTAAAGTCTGTTGTTAATTTATCATCACTTCCTTTACAATTTTGAATCTACCTTCAATTATGCATAAAGGAGAGACTACATGTCCCTAAGTCATGCATTTCATATATATATGTTCTTTCAAAGCCATTTTCTTACATACAATTGGGTTATTTAAATCTCCTCTTGCTGTTCCCCATCTTGCTACTTCTAATCACTTTTTTGTTTTTTGAGAGTCTAGCTAAACAGGCTAACTGTAAATTAGATAGCCCAGGAAGATAGATAGATATAGATATAGATGTAGATATAGACATATATGAATAGGTTGTAATATATAAAATATATCCTATTATGTATGTGCTAATATATATGGATCTATATTATATGTAATAAAATATATCTTCTTATAGATGTGTTAGAGAGAGGGCGAGATAAGGGAGAGATATTAGGGAATTAGTTCATGTGATGTGGAGGCGGGCAAGTTAAAAATCTGTAGGACGGGGGGCAGGCAGGAGACCCAGAGAAGAGTCAATGCTGCAGTTTAAGTCAGAAGGTGGTCTCCTGACAAAATTCATTCTTACAGGGGAGAGGTGTCGTCTTCTTTTAAGGCCTTCAACTGACTAAATGAGGCCCACCCCATAGTATGGAGGACAATCTGCTTTACTCTGCTGATTTAGATGTTAATCTCATCTAAAAATACCTTCATAGAAACAGCTAGAATAATGTTTCGTCAAATATTTGAGTATCATGACCTAGTCCAATTGAATTATAAAATTAATTGTCATAGCTACAATATAGACTACATACTCTCCCCCTTAGAATCAAAATCATGAATGTTTTGCCATATTGTTTCATCTCTCCACTTCCTTTTTTTTTTTTTTTAAGATTTTATTTATTTTTTTGGCAGAGACACAGCGAGAGGGAACACAAGCAGGGGGGAGTGGGAGAGGGAGAAGCAGGCTTTCCGCCAAGCAGGGAGCCCGATGTGGGGCCTGATCCCAGGACCCTGGGATCACGACCCAAGTGGAAGGCAGACGCTTAACGACTGAGCCACCCAGGCACCCTCTCCCACCTCCCCTTGTACACACACACAGTTTTGTTTTTTTTTTTTTTAAAGATTTTATTTATTTATTTGTTAGAGAGCGAGCACAGGCAGACAGAGTGGCAGGCAGAGGCAGAGGGAGAAGCAGGCTCCCTGCCAAGCAAGGAGCCCGATGCGGGGCTCGATCCCAGGACGCTGGGATCATGACCTGAGCCGAAGGCAGCCGCTTAACCAACTGAGCCACCCAGGCGTCCCCACACACACAGTTTTTAATCTAAAATATTTGAAAGTAAGTTCCAGACATTGTATATTTCACTCCTAAATATTTCAACATGCGTTTCCAAAAATAAGGACATTATCCTATGTAAATATGAATAGTAGCAATAATTCCATAATATCATCTAATATTTAGCCCAAGTTTAAAATTCCACCAATTATCTTTTTTTTTTCCCACCGGTTATCTTTTAACCAAGATCCAAGCAACCTCATCGGACTAAGACAGGATAATGTTTATAAACCAAGTTTGGGCATCTTGAAGCATCTTAGCATTTAATATATGCAAGAGAATGCTCATATTTATATATATTTGAGATTTGGGTCATTTTTCTGAAGTAACTTCAGTTGAGTTAAATGTAGACTGTTTGCCTTTACTTCTGTCAACCTTATTTAGAACAATTCTTCGCCCATCACTGTTTATCATATCTGCCATTGTAGTATATATTACTTGGTTGATTTATCCCATTGTCTATCTTTCCAGCTAAGACAAAGGCTTTATCTTGTTCACTTCTGTATTTTCAGGGCCCGGAACAATATCTGGTATATGGCAGAACTTAGTAAATATTACTTGAATGAATAAATAAATAAGCAAGCCTCGCTTCTATTGAGTTTCCTAGATCACATGGCAGGAACATTTTCCCTTTTGGTTGTTTTTTTTGTTTTGTTTTTTGTTTTTTTTATATCCCAGCAACGTGGATGTGGTTTCTTTTATCATGTACAACCCCCTTCTCAATGGGTAAATGATATCACTGGGTAAGTGACCTTGCTTTTAGAGTCCCATAATGAATGTCATTTATTGTAAGTACCACACGGTGGCGCTAATTGTGTGTGGAATCTGAATGCCAGGATGGGCAGTAACATTTGATGGGATCTGAAGTCACGGAATGGGAGAATTGCTTTGCTTACTGACAGATTTTTGTAGGTAGATATGTGGTAGGAAACCGCTTAACAAAAAAGTTTCATGAACAGAATTTATTGATGTCTAAAGGGTTAAGTGCATGAGTCAAATCAGGGGGAACTTACCCACATCTCTTCTCTTACTGTTGGAACCATGGATTGTATCATTCAGTTCTGCTGTGATCACGCCCATCTTCAGAAGGTTTTTTTCTGGATGGGGTAGTTTATCAGTCAGGATAATGCCATTTATGCTGCAGTAACAAACAATCTCCAAATAGCAGTGGATTGAAGCAAAAATATGTATATATATACTTTTTGTTCGCACGACTTATCCGATAAGAGATACCTGGGGGCTCTGCTCAGGTAGCAGATACCGGTAATGATACCGTGTCACCTGCCCTCCTGGACACAGCTGATGGGTCGCCACTACCTGCTATGATGCAAAATGAAAACTACAATTCTGCAGGGGCTCACGTGAGCAATTAAATACTAAACTTGGAAGTGATACAGTTCATTGGCCAGGACACAACCCTACTCAACTACAGAGCTCCATCAAATGCAATTAATGATGTGGCTGAAAGGCAGAGATTGAGAAGCATTTGGTGAGCAGTAACAATTGGTACCACATGCTGCAATGAACTACCTGTCTTATTTTAATGCTAAGATTGGCTATTGTGGAGCCAGGATACTATTGCATCAAAAAGATCGGGAAGCTCGGTTAAAAAAGGCAGGGGGCTTCCCAGATCTTCTGGTGACTTATATTTAACTGAGGATTGTTGACTACTCTGCTATAGGAGCCTGAAGAAGAGGGGCTCTATTAATGTATACTAATGATTGCAGATGCCTTAGACCAGCATTAAATGAAAGAGGCCATAGAACACCTGAATTCCATTCTCTACTGTGATGAATCTGCCAAGGTGCTTTAAAATACCCCTTGAATTAATGGGGGCACCATGTGGAATCAAACTAAGACCTTACATAGTGTCAATCTTATTATAAGTTGTTCATTGCTCCAAAATAATAATCTTAAGAAACTTAGATAAAATAAGACTTTATGAGAGTACTTAATCTTGGCCCTTCAATCTCAATTTAGGTAGATCATGCAAATATTGGTGTATCATTTAGGATTAGTTCTGACTGCATGAAACAAAAACTTTTAAGACTATGACCTAAATAATACAGAAGTAGTTGATTTCTCTCACACATAAAAGAAATTCAGAGATAGGGTACTTCGGGCTGGTATGTAACTGCACAGAGTCCTTCTAGTCAGGCTCTTTCCAGTCAGCATTGCCTTCCTTAGATTATGACCCTTGCCCTCATAGTACAAAATGGCTGGTAGAGCTCCAGCCATTATATCTACATTCTAGTGGCAGAATGGGGGGAAAGAAAGAACAAGCAAAGGATATACTTTGGCTGTCTTTTAAGATGCTTTCTCTGAGATCACACAAAACACTTCCATTTAATTTCATTGGCTGGGAATTAGACATATGGTCATACACAGTTTTGCTAGGACTGGAAAATAAACTCTTCTTGCTGGGTACCTTTTATTGCCCAAATAAAACTAAGGTTCCTAAGACTAAAGGAAGAGGATGAGGCAACTAACAATTTGCCATCATTTGGTTACTTGAGTCATGTGTCGGTGTGGACTCTGGTTAGATGGCCGACAGGTTCGCTTTGCCAGTTTCACTGACCGAGACCACCACATACTCTCTAGCTGGGGTCTGGCAATAGTCCTAAACATTACCCAGCTAATTTTTAAAACCTGGATATAATAGAGCACCTAGAGAAAACTCGGAGCCCACAGCTGCTTAAGAATGCTCCAAATAGTATGGAGGGCTCACTTCCTGTTGTTTATGCCACACACGCATTCCTGCCTGGAGGACTGGATACAGTTTATCCCATTTTCAAAAATAGAAACCTCTTGACTGTCCTCCCCTCCCCCCATTCTATAAACCAATCAGGCTATGGGACATTCTATCAAAATATACTTCATTTACTTGCTTAATGAATCACAACTCTGGTTCAATTTTGTATGAGAGCTAAAGTATCCTGGGATACTTTTTGCCTTTATGTGAAGAAAGCCATCAGGAACCGTGGAAAATGTAGATAATCAGACCCTGTGATGAGCCTTCCTTAGCCTCTTCCTGAGCATGGGGAGCTATGGGCAAAGTTGTACAGGTTTAGCAGAGGACCTCGTCTGTCTTCCTCCCCGCCCCTTATCCTGGCTTTACTGATTCTCAGAATGTGTGCTGTAATATGGCATTAAAAGTGCCAATAGAGCAAAATATGATTTATCTCAAAAAGGAATAGCCAATTCCAATAACTGACCTTGTTAATTAATTTATTCTAGGAAAGAGACTCCCTATTATTGCTCCCTAGCAAGGAAATAAACACAAACTTAAAAACCAACTTAAAATTTTTACCATACAACAAATCACTTATTTTAGTTACCATCAAGTACTTTTAGGCAATATTTTTTCCGAGGAGTAATACCAAGAAATGGCATTGTCCGAAAGAAGCCATTCCATGTGGCCTTATAGGAATTTTACTTGCCTCCCTACCTGCCCCTTCCCACTAGTCACTGGCCTCCCATTCTTTCTCTTCCTCAGGCACATCCAGGTTGTCCCTACCTTGGCATCTTTGGAAGAACGATTCCTTTGCCAGTTAGATGCTCTCTGTTCAGATCTTCCCTGGCTGGTCACTTCTTGTCATCCAGGTTCCAGTTTAAATGCCCCCTCCTCCAGGAAGACTTCCTGCTTCTCCGACCTAAAGCAGCCGGACCCGATCATGTTCTGCTGTTTTTATTCTCACAGCATTTACTGTCACCAATAGTTTCTTTTTTTCTTTATTTATTGTCTGGCCTCCCTCTGCTAGGATGGGGGCTTCCCATTTCAAGGTAGTGCCTCATCATATCTGGGAAAATATCCTTTACGTCACTGGTGTTCAATTTAGGGCAGAGTTTCTCAGCCTTGGTAGTATGGACACTTGGGGCTACATATTCTTTATTGTGGGAGCAGCTGTCTTGTTCCCTATAGAGTATTTAGTGATTTCTCTGGCCCCCTAGTTGTGACAACCAAACACATCTTGACATTGCCAAGTGTCCCCTGGGGAACAAAATTGCCTGCAATTGAGAAACACTGGTTTAAGCTATTGGCTGCTGTGTTGTTGTGTTAGGGTTCAGGAGGCCGTATTGTCAATGTTGACTGAGAGAGATAGTACCTATCATTTATGGATTGCCTCCAGATACTGGGCAATGTTCTATGGGTTTTACATGTAATCAATGCAACATCCCTTATCATAGGTACTATTATTATCCTCGTTTTACAGTTTGGGGAACTGAGGCACACAGTGATTGATAAACTTTTCTAAATTCACACCGTTAGTATGTGGTGAAGCCTGGGATTCAAACCAGACAACAGCCTCCAGAACTCAGTGCCAAGAGGAGCGGGCACTGTTGTGGGCATCTCACTGCCCTACCTCGGGTGGAAGGGACTGGGCATCAGATGGGCTCCCATCCTTCCAACCCACACGGCTGTTCATCCAGCGACCATGGGCAAGTGACAACTTTCCTCTCCAAGCCTCATTTACATCTGCATATAAGAACAAACAAACTAATTAATTAAAAAACCCCATGCAGAGTTGCTTTAGGCATCAATTACAATAGCCTATCTGTAAACACCCTGGCTTGTGACACACAGTAAGTCCCGAATTCATTTCTGCTCTCCTTTCCTTCCCTTGGCTCCATGCTCCAAGTACTGAAGGCAGGTCCTAGAAATCTTGGTTAGACAAATCCATGGGGATATCTAACCTTTAAGCAATCTGCAGGGGTTTTGTTGTTGCTGCCCAGGAGCAGGTGAAAACAGCCCTCTTCGAGACAGCCTAGCCGGGCTGGCATCTCATCCTCATCTGCTAAAGACCACTAGCCACATACCATCAGAGCTGCCCCAGGAAGCCACACGGAGATTTTAAAACTGTACTGATTGACTGACGAGTAACTTCCCTGCTTCATTTCTTGATGTGAGTGAATTAATTGCCTGACCTATTGTTTTCTAACACCGTGAATTACTGGAGTTTGCAGATGACTGGCTTGAGCTCTTTGGCCAGCAGGGGCCCTCCTTTGCCAACATAACCAAGTTGGTGCTGAGGCTGGTGGGCAGAGCCCCACTGGAAACTGGGTACCTTTGAAAAGTTTGCTTAGAGGAGGAGGAGCAAGATGGCAGAACAGTAGGAAGCCTAAATTTCACCTGGTCCCAGGAATTCAGCTAGATAGTTACCAAACCATTCTGAACACCTACAAACTCAACAGGAGATGGAAGAGAAGAGTAGCAGCAATTCTATGAACGGAAAAGCAACCCCTTTCTGGAAGATAGGACATTCAGGGAAGTGAATCCAAGATGATAATCGGGAAGATAGACTGTGGGGGGAGGAAGTCTCTGTGAGCCGGCTCCCAGCAAGTAGTAGAGCAGCGGAGCCCAAAGTCAGGACTTTTAGAAGTCTGCTCCACTGAGGGACGTTGCTCCAGAGGCTAAGCAAGGGGTGAAACCTTCGCAGGGACAGTGTGATCTCAGAACTCAGGGTCACAGAAAGGCCAGGGGTGCCGGAGCTCCCAGGTATTGGAGCAGGGAAGCTGCGGCGGAGACAAAGCCGAAGAGTGGGTGCTTAGCTTGGGGTTACCTTAAACCATGATCTAAGGCACAGTTGGGACACTGCTCTTTGAGCAGGGACCCCACAAGTGGCAGATCCAAAGAGACCCCCTTCTTCTTTCCCTGGGGGGAGTGGCATGAGAGCACGTGGCGGGAGTCTGCTGGGTTTGGAGACTCCAAATGGGGCCATGTGCCAGAGATAGGAATGCTTGGTCACAGGCCGGGTGAGCATGGAGTACGGCTGGAGACCAGGGAGAAGGGAGTGATTGAGCACTTTTCTCTGAGGGCACACTGAAGAGTGGGGGCCCCAGCTCTTGGCTCCTCTGGGCTAGAGATTGGGAGGCCACCATTTTCATTTCTGTCCCCCAGAGCTCTACAGAAAGCATTCAGGGAACAAAAGCTCCCGAGAGTGAACTGGAGCAGATTACTTAACCTGGCCCCTGGCAAGGGTGTGCAATTCCACCTCGGGCAAAGACTTTTGAGAATCACGGCAACAGGCCCCTCCCCCCCCAGAAGATCAGCAAGATCAGCTCACCGATCAATGAGAACTGCAAAACTCCAGTGCTAGGGAAATACAGCACATAGAATTCATGGCTTTTTACCCATGATTCTTTAGTCTTTAAAAGTTCATTTTTAAAATTTTCTTTATTTCTTTATTTTATTTCTTTCTTTATTTCTTCTATTTTTAAAATTTTTTCTTCTTTCCTTTTTAAACAAATATCAATACCTTTTTAAAAATCTTTTTTAATTTTCATTTTTACAGTCATATTCTATCCCTTCATTGTATTTAACCTTATTTTTTTGTATATATATAAGTTTTTCTTTCTTTAAAAATTTGGGATACAGTTTCTTCTAACAGACCAAAATATACCCTAAATCTAGTGTATGGCTTTGCTCTAATCTCCAGTGTGATCGCATTCTCTCTCTCTCTCTCTTTTTTTTTTTTAGTTTTTTTCTTTCTTTTTTCAACCAGCTTCTTATCTTATTAATTCCTTTTTAAAAATATTTTTAAATTTTCATCTTTACAGTCATATTCCATCCCTTCATTGTATTTACCCTTATTTGTGTGTGTGTGTGTGTGTGTGTGTGTGTACTTTTTTTCCTTTTTTAAAATTTTGGGATACAGTTTCTTCCAACAGGCCAAAATACACCCAAAACTTAGTGTGTGGTTCTGTTCTATTCATCAGCCTGATCATATTCTTTTTTTTTTTTTATTCCTTTCTACCCCCCACCCCCAATTTTGAGTCTCCTCTTATTTGTTTAGTGTACATTTTTCTGGGGTCATTGTTACCCTTTTAGCATTTTGTTCTCTCATTCATCTGTTCTTCCCTAGACAAAACGACAAAACAGGAAAACTCACCTCAAAAAGAAGAACAAGGGGCAGTACCAACTGCCAGGAACCTAGTCAATAGGGACATTAGAAAGATGTCGGAACTAGAGTTCAGAATAATGATTATAAGGATACTAGCTGGGCTTGAAAAAAGCATAGATTATACTAGAGAATCCCTTTCTGGAGAAATAAAAGAACTAAAATCTAACCAAGTTGAAATAAAAAATGCTATTAATGAGGTGCAATAAAAAATGGAGTCTCTAACTGCTAGGATAAATGAGGCAGAAGAAAGAACTAGTGATATAGAAGACCAAGTGATGGAGAATAAAGAAGCTGAGAAAAAGAGAGATAAATAGCTACTGGATCAGAGGGGAGAATTCAAGAGATAAGTGATACCATAAGATGAAACAATATTAGAATGATTGGGATCCCAGAAGAAGAAAGAGAGAGAAGGGCAGAAGTATATTGCAGCAAATTATAAGAGAGAACTTCCCTAATCTGGGGAAGGAAACAGGCATCAAAACCCAGGAGGCACAGAGAACCCCCCTCAAAATCAATAAAAATATGTCAACACCCCAATATCTAACAGTAAAACTTACAAGTCTCCGAGACAAAGAAAAAAATCCTGAAAGCAGCTTGGGACAAGACGTCTATAACATACAAGGATAGAAATATTAGATTGGCAGCAGACCTATCCACAGAGACCTGGCATGCCAGAAAGGGCTGGCATGATATACTCAGGGTGCTAAATAAGATAAATATGCAGTCAAGAATACTATATCCAGCTACGCTGTCAATAAAAATAGAAGGGGAGAGAAAAAGCTTCCAGGACAAACAAAAACTAAAATAATTTGAGAACACCATGCAAGCCCTATAGGAAATATTGAAAGGGGTCCTCTGAGCAAAGAGAGAGCCTTAGAGTAACATAGACCACAAAGGAACAGGGACAATATACAGTAACAATCACCTTACAGGCAACACATGGCACTAAATTCATATCTTTCAATAGCTACCCTGAATTAAGTGGGCTAAATGCCCCAATCAAATGGGCATCACAGGGCATCAGACTGGATTAAAAAAAACAAGACCCATCAGTATGCTGTCTGTAAGAGACTCATTTTACACCCAAAGACACCTTCAGATTTAAAGTGAAGGGGTGGAAAACCATTGACCATGCTAATGGACATCAAAAGAAAGCGGGGGTGGAAATCCTTATATCATACAAATTAAATTTTAAGCCAAAGACTATAATAAGAGATGAGGAAGGACACTATATCATACTTAAAGGCTCTGTCCAACAAGAAGATCTACCAATCTTAAATATCTATGCCCCTAACATGGGAGTATCCAATTATATAAGCCAATTAACAACAAAATCAAAGAAACACATTGACAATAATACCATAATAGTAGAGGGGCTTTTAACATTCCCCTTCACTGAAATGGATAGATCATCTAAGCAAAGGATCAGCAAGAAAATAAAGGCTTTAAATGACACACTGGACCAGATGGACTTCACAGATATATTCAGAACATTCCATCTCAAAGCAACAGAATATACATTCTTCTCTAGTACATGTGGAACATTCTCCAGAATAGATCACATTCTGGATCACAAATCAGGTCTCAACTGGTACCAAAATATTGGGATCATTCCCTGCATATTTTTGGACCACAATGCTTTGAAACTAGAACTCAATCATAAGAGGAAAGTTGGAAAGAACTCAAATACATGGAAGCTAAAGAGCATTGTATTAAAGAATGAATGGGTCAACCAGGAAATTAAAGAAGAATTTAAAAATTCATGGAAACAGGGACGCCTGGGTGGCTCAGTTGGTTAGGCAGCTGCCTTCGGCTCAGGTCATGATCCCAGCGTCCTGGGATAGAGTCCCATATCAGGCTCCTTGCTAGGCATGGAGCCTGCTTCTCCCTCTGCCTCTGCCTGCCACTCTGTCTGCCTGTGCTCACTCTCTCTCCCTCTCTCTCTGACAAATAAATAAATAAAATCTTTAAAAAAAATAAAAATTCATGGAAACAAATGATAATGAGAACACAACTGTTCAAAATTTTTGGGATGGAGCAAAGGTCGTCCTAAGAGGAAAGTATATAGCAATACAAGCCTTTATCAAGAAACAAGGAAGGTCTCAAATACACAATCTAACCCTACATCTAAAGGAGCTGGAGAAAGAACATCAAAGAAAGCCTAAGCCCAGCTGAAGAAGAGGGAAGTTTGCTTATAACGGGGGTTCTAAATTTGGGGGCCACCCATCTCTATGGATAGAATTCTGTGAACTTGGGTGGGGGAAAACCTATGTGTTTATTTTCAATATACTCTTACTGAAATTTAGGATTTTCTTTAATTATGAATGTAGGCAACAAATCATAGGTTATTTATAGATCTCACCATAGGGGCTGCAGAGATCTTGAACTATTATTGCTTGTATCCCTCATGACTTCAAAATTATGGTAGCAAGAGGACCTGCTGCTGGAGCTTGTTATTTAATACAGTAATAAAAAGGCACATATGGACCATATCATACATTTGTTGTTTTTGTTGTTGGTATTTTAACATTGATATTATTAGTTTGCTATTTTATTTTATCTTATTTTACTTCACTTTTTTTTTTAAACATATTCTGAGAAGAGGTCCATGGACTTTACCAAACTATCAGAAGTATTTATGATGCAGGGGTGCCTGGGTGGCTCACTCAGTTACATATTTGACTCTTGATTTCAGTTTAGTTCATGCTCTCAGAGTCATGAGATCGAGCCCCATGTTGGGCTCTATGCTCAACATGGAGTCTGCTTGAGAGTCTCTCTTCCTATCCTTCTGCTCCTCCCTCTGCTCATGCTCTCTCTCTCTCAAAAAAAGAAAGAGAGGAAGAAAGAGAGAAAGAAAACCATGGTATAGAAAGACGTTTAGGAACACTTGACTGAGAGGCCACTAGGCTAGTTTCAGGAAGAAAGAAGTCTTCAAAGGATCTTTATACTTAATAATTTTTAGTTGTGCCTCACTTCTTGCCCTTCCATCTCCTCTGATGACATAAAGATGTGTTAAACTTAAGATGTGTTAAACTAAAGTTATATCAAAACTACTAGTTACAATGCTTGGCAGTATACAATTTATATCAGAATGAAATCATGAGTTTCTCTTCATGCTCAGCTCTGAGAGATAGAGTCACTTTTCAATGAGAAGACCTCAGCTCACGGGATGCTGCTTCCAGAATCGATTCCTCTTCCACTCCTGTAAGAACTATTCTGAAATACATATACCGGTAGTGGGGATGTGGAGAGTTCCTTTCCCCAGATTCTTCTGTCTCTTTTCCCTCAGCGAAGTAAAGCCAGACTGGGCCAGGCTGAGGTGTCTAATTTTCCCAACCAAAGCTCATAGCTTATCTGGGATCTTGGCCTTGAGAGGCACAGAAACCAAGCAAGCCCACACAGTAATGATCCCTTTAGCACTTTATCCTCTCCCTTTCTGAATCTCCTACTTTCTCTCTCCTGGGTCTTTATGCTCTCCCTTCCCCTACTACTCCTCAGGCTTGCCCTTTCATTCCCAGATCAAACTTTTTTTTTTCTTTTAATTCCCTAGGAAAACAATGGTTCCTGCAGCAGCAATAGTAACAAAACCAATAACAATTCCTTTATTTATTAAACATCTATAACATGCAAGCATTGTATGAAGCACTTCTCATTTAATGCCCCAAACAGCCATCACAGGTTGATGGTGACTGTACCCCAAACCCATTCATGTCTACTTGCAACCTCAGAATTTAACCGTATTTGGAAATTAGGTCTTTGCAGATGTAATTAGTCAAAAATCAAGATGAGATCATCTGAATTAGGGTCGACCTAAATCTAATGACTGATGCCCTTATAAGACAAGGGACACAGAGAGAAGGCCATGTAAAGATGAGGCAGAGATTGGAGTTATGCTGCCATAAACCAAGGTATGCCTGGGCTATCAGAATCTGGGAGAGGCAAGGAATGATGATTCTTCCCTAGAATAGTTTCTTCAGAAGAAACTTATTCCTGCTAATACCTTGATTTTGGACTTGAGCCTCCAAAACTATGAAAGTGAATGTTTCTGTTATTTGAAGCCACCCACTCTGTGGTACTTTGTTACAACAGCCATTGGAAATTAATATATTAGCCAATGAGAGGGGTTTTATTGCTCCTCTTTGTCAAATGTAGACCCACAGGCTCAAGAGGCTACATACCTGCCTAGATCTGTAGAGCTGGTAGATCTGAAGCTTGAGGCCTGATGGAAGAAACCCAATGTGCCTTCAGTAGAAATACTAGATTCAATTAGTTGTTGACTTTGATGGTTGGTTAAAGTAATTTCATTTTCATGTTTGAGGGAGACATTGGGCACATTGTAAAGAGGGTGGAGAATTCCCGAAGGACCCCCCAGTCTATCTGTAGGGGGAAGAAAAGAAACAGGAACAGCTCTCCACCCCCCTGCTCAGCTGTTGCTAGAGTACTGACATGGAACTATGATATCCTCCAGGACCATTCCTTGGGAAGGCTTGCTCTCCCCTTGTTTTCTTACCCAAACTCTTCCTGGGGCTCTACAGATGCTCAGATGAAGAATCAAGATCTCTCTCTGAGGCAGGCCTCTTGTTATTATAGTGAACCCTCTATTTCCCAGCAGATAGTCTCCAAAAGGCTAGTGGGAACTTTATCATAATCCCAGTGTGGCACTAGAAATGTTTTGGCTAAAATCATCTGAAGGTGAACAGAAAAGCCTGGCTTTGTCCCAGGTACACAATTTTTTCTTCCCATAGGGACATTTCTAAGAAAATGGTGTCTGTCCTTATAAAAATCACTCCATTCCTGAGGCTCTTAGGGGTTTTATCATATTCTACATACCAGGCCCAGTAGTATAATGTGAAGTTCCTGGAGACACTGGACACCTGTGGGCCCTAACAGCATGGTGTGTGGCTGGGCTGTTACTTGCTTTGGTGACATTTTCAGAGATGCAGTGGTGTCAGGTCATTCGGCTGAGTGGCTGGCAGTTTGTTAAGGTCCCTATCCCTAGCTTGTCAAGAGTTACAAGGTTACACAGTGACAGGAGCGTTTTTATTTAAAAAAAAAAAAAGATTTCTAAGACAAGATCAGTTTTAGTCTTGGCAGCCCTGGTACTGTCACTATAGGTAAAGCTCATCACAAGTTCAAATCCCAACTCAGTTCTTGCCAGGTGGGTGTCCTCAGGCAAGTTCTCAAGCATCCCTGGTCTCTGGACCTTCCTGTTCTGAAAATGCCAACCCATCTCAAAGGCCTGTGGTAGACTGAACATTTAAAAGTCAAACAGGATATAAAAACGGGAAAAAGCAAAGTAATAAAAAAAGTGTGTTATCCCCTCTACAATTTAATATCAAGGGTTACAGTCAGATGTGGAATGACCACAGAGCTACATCCCTAAAGCAGGAAACAGATTATCCTAAATGACTTTCTTTTTTTTCCTAAAAAGTTGTTGATCCCCTTCCTTTTGTTTCTCATCTAATCCCTAGCAGGGGAATAGATGGTAGGGAATGATAACCTATATCGAGCTGGCAGGTTTTGTACTTACTTACAAGATCGTGCTATTATTAGTCTTGTGAGATCAGGGGCTTATAAATATGTGAGAGAGACATTCCTTGTAGTTATGTTTTAGTCAGGGCCCTTGAGTTCTTTTGTATTAGGATCCTAGGGTCTTGCAGAAACAGCCTTCAGCACCGGCTGGTCCAACTTCCTCAATTTGATGGAGAAACAGAGGCCAGAGAGTCATAGCCTCTTCAGGCTTCATTTGCCTCCTTTGTAGAATGAGGATGAGAGCCCTTACCTCAGAGGGTTTTTTATACTGTAGGGCCTAGAAAGGTCTGGCATGTGGTAAGCCTCACATGAACAAGGGAGAGGTAGCGAACCTTGGTAGCGAAGAGAAAAGCTCTGTATCAGGCAGCTGAGTTCATACTCTGGTCTTCCTTCCCTCCCTCTTTTGTGGCCTTGGGTGAATTAACTCAAGTCGCCCATCCTCACAGAACTGATGGAAGCATTAAATTAGTTACTACACATTAAAACAACAACAACAACAACAACCACCACCACTTAGTGCCTGACACCTGATAAGCACTAGACAGGGATTAATTCTTACTATTGTTATTTTAAAAGAGAGTACATCACTTATATAAAATTGCCCACTTAGTGGCAGAGCCAGAGAAAGTATAAAATCTGTTAGCTCCTAGGAGTGTGTGCACTCCCTACCAAACCGACATTCCTCTCCAACGGAACTAGTCAGACATCAGCACAGGGCGCGTTGCTAACCTCTTTGAGGCCATTTCTGACTCCTAGGATTAGGATGGACCTGAATTGTCTATTTCACCCACCAAGATCCTAGAGCTCGCAGTACAACTTAGTTGGGAAGCTGTGAGCACAGCGCATCCACAGGCTGGGCGCAATTCCCAGGGACTGAGGGAGAGGCTCTGCCATTGATCTCCTTAGGGGGCACCAACTGGGAGACAGGTGGAAGGAAGAGGAAGAACCAGCAGCTTTCGTCCTTCCTGTTCCTGTGGGGGTGGCCCAGCAAGGGCCCTTCTGCCTGACTCTTTCCCCGGAGGCATGGATTTCAGCTTTGTCGTTTTTTCCAGCCTTCCCTCACACCTCTTGTCAGAGATCTGAACTCGTCCCCCAAGATCCTGAGGCACCAGCCCGGGCCAAGCTCTCTTGCAAACTTTTGGAATGTAATGAGGCCGACCTCCCTTTATTCCCCAGCCCGAGGTGGTGTGTGCTTGGTGCAGTTAGTACCTCTTTTACGTTTTTAATTCTTTAACACCTCGTTAAAAATGCCTTATGTTAAATGCTCACTACAAAGTAATTGGGGTGGCTTATGTCTTCCGAGACTCTGGCAGATACACACGTGAGCATGCATTTACAAAAATAAAAAATAACCCACGAATGGGGCCAATCAGAAGTCCTCAATCATCTCCTCTCCGTTCTCACACTCCATACTGGATGTGGTCATGTGAATGAAGTCTTTTCTGAGTGTCCCTTACTTACTCCATTCCCTGGAGGAAATCCGTTATTAGCAGGTGTCTGTCCCTCCAGAATTAAAAATAAATAAAAATTTACATACATATCTGCACACAGTCATATGTTGTAGAGCAGGATTATCTAACAAAAATATGATGATATAATGTGGCACAAACATAACCATATATTAGCATTTAAGGTCCCTTTTCTCTTTTCTAAGAAAATTGATTCCTTCCATTTTTTCAAATCTTAGATTTAGATTCCAGCTCTCTCATTTTAATTGTTCCTGTTTTATTTCCCCCCTCAAAATGCCATAGTCTTTCCTTTTTTTCCTTTGTTCTTAATGTAACTTATGCTAGGTATGAGGCAAACGCAGAATAAATGGTGTCACGAAGAGGAGAGAATGCCAGAAGAGCTCAGGATGGGAAGAAATCACTTTCAACTGAAGAAGCCAGCAAAGACTTCTTAGAGGCGATAGAATTTGGGTGAATCCTACAGGCTGCGTTCGACTTGAAGTAAGAAAAAAAGCCAGAGAGAACATTCAACAAGCCTGATGCATGGGATCTACATTCTCTGTCACAGTGAGACGACTTGCTTTCTGCATCTTGAAACAGGATTACACAAAATTTGCAATGAGGTTGGTCCAAAAAACAAAACAAAAACAAAAAAAAACCATGTCCGTACAATAAAACTATGAGATGGACCCAAGGTGAAAAATACCTATTTCCAGTCTAGAGTGGGATGAGCCTATACTGCCCATGTCCAACATACTGTAAGATTCATTTTCTTCTTTGTTTATCCTTCCCACCGTTTGGATAGTTGCTCCATTGTCCCCCCTTCCCCATTCAACACCCCTCAAGGCTCCTCCCCACCTCAAAAAGCCCAAACCCTCCACCAACAAACAAACAAACAGGAATTTTTTTCTTTTCTTTTTCTTTCTTTCTTTCTTTCTTTTTTTTTTTTTTTTTACATTTTTCACCTGAATTTGCACACCCTGGTCTTACTCTTACATTCAAAAATCAAGCAGCCCTGTTGCATTATCATTTGTAATCCTTTAGATTTTGCCTTAACATCTCAATGAAATTCTCTCATAAATCCCCTTCTTTGCTGACCAAGTGCCCTGCGGTTGCTGATTTTGCAAGATACGTGCTAATGTAAAGTATGTCTCCTTTGAGTCTCTTTATCACTTGGTTGCTCTCTGCTCCACCTTCTCCATATTTCTGTCCTTGTCAGAGCTGCACACAGTATTTCATATGAGCCTCAGTGTTCTTCCCGCCACAACGGAATATTGACGGGAACCCGATAGCCTATCTCAAAATTGGTTTGGGGGGGAGGGGGGCGCTTCTTTTTCTCATTGTGGTTAAAAGAGCTTGCCTTGTAAACGCCAGAATATATTTGTGCAGATTAGGGTTTTTACAAAGAAAGGTGTTTGAATGATTTGGAGAGGCTGCTGCAGCCATTAACAGTTTCTTTGCGGATTCACCTGGCCAGTTTGCAAGACAGTTTCCCCGCGGAAAATAGGTGCTGATTTCTTTGTAATTAAACATAACTTTCTTAGCAATTCCTACATTCAAGCTGTGGCTTAGAGCTTCAAAACACTTTTCCCCTGCTGTTGAAATCAGGAAGCCCATGGTCTCCCGGATACTCTCTAAAAGCCTCTCTTAACAGAGAAGAAACCTTCACAGCTTCTGTCTTATTCAGCTGTTGCCACCGATAATTTCAAAGACATATTCACAGACTCTGCTCGGCATCAGGCAGCTGTTACATGGTTACTGAGTGTTTGTGGGAGAGTTGGCAGCTTCGTGCCTCCTTTCAAGTTTCCACTTGCATGGAGGATTGTGTGTTTGAGGAAGGTTTTGTGCTCCCCTCCCCAGCCCCCCCCCACCCCGGGGCAGTGTGTTTCCTGTTTTCCTTGGGAGGGCTCTGCGCTCCATGTAATCATTTTTCCGTTCCAAGTGCCTTCGAGGCTGATTTACTTAACTGTTTTGACGCCTTCTCTGTGTCTCAATTTGCATTTCTGCAATCCACTTTTGGTGTTTGTTTCCTACGGGCAGAGTGCATTTCACTTGTGTCTCACCCCTACCCTCTCTCCCTACTCACTTCTTCTGTGCCCAAGCCCCTCCTTCCAGACCCGAGACCCGAAACCTCAGTTTCGCTTTTCTCCTGCTTGGACTGATGTCAAGATGATTTATAAAGCGCTCTGGTCGCAGTACCATGGGCCGGTGATACATCGGTCTACCAGCTTCTGGACTGCTTACCTGGACTCGCCTATTGATTGAGGCCACTACCGAGGCAGCGCCTGCCCCACGGTCCATCCAGCGAGGCCTGGTTTATAAGCTAGTCATTGACGATGAGCATCATTTCAGTCATCATTGCCCGATGCGCCCGTGGCACTGTTTTGATTCACACTCGCAGACTGCAGCCACCCGTAATTAAATCCTGTTGCTGTGGCGTGAATTATTTTATCTAGTCCTATTTAATTCACCTCTCTCTTCTTTTGGAAATCTCTAGTGAGCTTCAGGCTTCTTCCTGTAGATCTTTTGTCTATTTCTGAAGCTAAAGCTAGATTGATTACACATTCTGGCCTTTGAATCCTTTGTGCTAGTCCTCATGCCAGGAATAAAAAGCAACCTATTACCAATCTCGTTTCCCTCTTTCTTTCTTTGGCACGATCCAAGGTTTTTCAGATCACTGCAATCCGCCCGAAAATGGTAAGTGTTCCCCGAGACCAGTGCCTCTCAACCGGGATGATTTTGTTCCCTGGGGTCCTTCAATGGCTTCTGGAGACATTTTTGGCTGTTTACAACTGCTGGGGAGGGTGCTACTGGCTTCTGGTGCACAGAGGACAGAGATGCTGCTGAACGTCCAGCAATGCACATGATAGCTTCTCACGATAGAGGATTTTTCAGCCCGGAATTTCAGTAGTATGGGGGCTGAGAAGCCCACCCCTAGACCATATGATTCTAGGTGCCCTTAAATGTGGTGATGATATATCTCCACGCGTCCCTTCCCACATCCCTGATACCTGCTCTCTGGGTTCAGGTGCCATCAGATTATCCCTTAATAATAGATCTCTACTTCTAACCCCAGCTTTAGGATTAGGCATGGGAATGGTTGAAACTGTGTGTGCAGAGCCCAGATTTGCTGTTCATCCTGGCTACTACCCTCTTCATTTAGTTACACATGATTCTTTTGACCAGAAAAGAAATAATAACAGCAGAGCCTGTGGATATTCACTCATTCATTCATGGGTATTTTTTGAGGGCCTATTATGTTGAGCACTGTGCTGAGTGCTGGGAGACAAAATCAAAATGCTCTTTTGCATTCTTGGAATTTACAGTCCAGTCAGGAAGCCTGACAAAATTCAGGAAAACATTATGAAAAAAGCCCAGTGCGGTGATGCAGAGTAATGGGAGGAAGGCAGTAGGGGGCATGGGAAGTGGTTCTCAGAGAGGGGGGTCAGAGCAGAACTCTCTGAGGGGGTGACATTTGGCCAAGGAGGGTCCAGTCATGCAGAAGCAGAGATGGAGGGGAGAGCATGTGCTAAGGGACCCCAGGCCAGAGCGAGCTCAGCTTGAGGGAGGGACGGGCATGTCCATCCCACAGTGAGCAAAGGGACAGCGGACCCATTTCAGGGCAGAGAGAAAGAGGAGGGCTACCCCCATGCGGGTGTTTTCAAGCCATAGGATATAATAGATTTTATTCAGAGTGGTTTGAGCTTTCCTCCATCCCCCATAACCACGTCAGTCCTTCCTCTGCTCATTTGTTAACAGCTGTTTCCACAATATTAGGTAAGTGATGCAGAACGGTCCTTCTTCAGCCTGCATAGACGTTCTGAAGCTGCCAGTGCATTGGAGGTTTTAGTAGGACAGAGGTTATCATCTGGTTTGCATTTTAAAAGATGATTCTGGCCGATGTGGGGAAAATGGGAGAGAGAAGATAAGGAAGTATCTGGAATGGCTGCCACCAGTCTAGGTTTGGGCTGGGCTGGTGGCAGTGGGGGTGGAGAGAAGGAGGTGTGTTTGAGGCTATCTAGATGTCTTGCCTGTGTACTGAAGTTGGGGCGAGTGGAGGGAAGGGAGGAGTCATGCTAGGGCCTATAGTACCGCAGAACGACTCAGTGAAGGCAGTAAAAGGACTTTGGGTCACTACTGACTACAAACATCAGTCCAGAAGCCCCCTAAATCCTTCTGGATCTCCCAAGTGAGTTATGCCTGACGGCAGAGGAGAAGAGACTGAGGAGGAATTCATTGAGTCATGAACTCTGACCAAGTGACTTCTGCTCACCTAATCTAGCAAAGTAGCACTCAAGAAGACAAGAGGCAAAGAAGCAATAGAAGTGGGACAGTGTGAAATAGAAATGTGAAAAGAATAGAAGGGATAGAAGTGTTGGTAGTAAAAGCCTTGCAGAGAACATGAGTATAGCTGTCCTCGTCAGAGGGACTGCACTGGGCCCCCGGTAGACAGGACCCAGCTTCCTCAAAAGACTTGCCTTACAAAGGAAGCATGTTGGGAGAGGCAGTGAGCTGGGCCAAGGATTGGCCCTATTTGCCATCTGGGGGTAAGAGGAGAGCCACAGGAACAACAATAACCCCTCGTTTCTCCACCTTACCATGGATAGTGGGATGGTCCTATCTCTATTCTTTCTAGAATACCTGCCATGTATCTCACTCAGTAACCCACAGAAATACTGATGCTGACCATTCCATTTATAACCCCATTCCCCATTAATTTAAGCAAGTGAGCAAAGGCTCGACCTCTCTGTAAAGTATAAACTCTTCTGTATTTAGAGACCAGGTTTTCTTGGCTTGAATAGTCTAAAATATATCAACTTGTACTTAGAGCAAAAGAGAACCTACTTCAATTGCAGAGTGCACTTTGCTCTGCGCTCTGGGCAGTCAGCTATTATGTTCCTTGGGTAATCTAAACATGACCTTTCCAAATGTTTTCATCTAGAGCAAATGATTTCAATCTCTTTCACTAGAGGAACATAGTTCTTTTATTATTTTCCTTATTCTTTCTGAAATGTGTGAGGTTTCCCATGTGCTCAGAGCTGTTCTTTGGAAATCAAGTCTGACCATTCCCATTGGTGTTCCTTGCTTTTACATCCAAGTGGGGATTCTTATTATTCCTTGGCTCTAATATTAACTGGGATTTGTGTGAATGTCTTTAAATCCTTTCTACAGCTCACACTCTACCAGATTTGGTTACTTGGGCTACCTGAGCCAACATATAACAGGTACACCATGAAGGGGTGTGGGTTGGGTGACTGCTGACCCAGTCAAGAGGAATCTTTGCTCAGACTCCAAAGTTACGACTCACTGAGAATCAAATCCATGGGCCTCTGGCCTTTTCACAGGAGTGTTTTGGAAAACGACCAAAATAATTGCCCAATCATCTCTATATCTCTATCTCTATCTCTGTCTATATCTCTACCTCACTGTCACTCTAGCATCTTTCTCTCTATATCACTATTAATGTAGGCACTTATAGCAATAAATATATTTCTCTTAATTGGGGCACAGAATAAGTAGGTAAAATGGAGTTATATATATATATATATATGTATATATATATATAATTTTTTTTGAATTACAAAACCTGAAGCCACTCTGTTTCTAAGGGGACTGGCCTATTTCTTTATGTGTTTATTTGAATGGCAAGTGTCACTCCTCCCCATTTGCTCCCCATTTGCTCCCTCCCACCACCCTTTGTTTTAAAAGAGCAGGAAGAGAGCGTTAAGCTGCTCTCCAAAACAAATGAGGGGGAGAAGCATGGGAAAGGAGAAGAGGGGCCATGAAATGTCACCAGTGAAAAATCACCAATGGCGGGGTGTCGGTGGCTCTAGAACTTTTAAGGACAGGAGTGTTCAATGTTGAAATTTAAAGCTGTTTTTTCCCTAGTGCTGTAGTGTAAACAATGTTGCTTCCCACGCATCTCCTCCATGCTGACTAATGTTCCAACCCCTCTGCTTTATCCCCAAACCCTGGTCAGGTGGTGTTTGAGGCCAATGTGAAAGAGAAAGCCGTTTCTCCTCTGCAGCATGTTAGAGTAGAAATCTAAGAACAGCTTCATGAGAATAGATGTGAATGAGACTGAGAATTTACAGGAGCAGCAAATTAAAACCAGAAGTGTCCTTGAGAACATAAGACCCCGGGAATTCATAAACATCCTGAGGAGGACATTGAACTTTTGCAGGAAAGAGAGTTCCTCTAAAATGTATGTAAATCTGAAGGAATGGGTACCTCCGGCTGATATCTCAGTTACTTCACATCCTAATAATTGTGAAGTAGGACCAGATATCTTAAGAATGCAGGTGCAACTTGACAGGTGAAGACATCTGAGTCATTCTTTCATTATTCAATGAATATAATATAGAGCAAATGCTGGTACCCATACCAGACCCAGGAGCATATGGTGGTGAACAGGACAGACACAGCCTCTAATTTTATGGAATTAACAAGTGTGTGGGAAGAATAGAGAAAGAGATGGGGAGAGACAATAAACATTTAAACAAATGGTCAAAATAATGATAGATTCTACTCAACGTTAATTGCAGTACTGTAATATAAAATAGGTAGGCTCTTTTATGTAGGGTAGTCAATAAGGTCTCTTGAGAAAGTGATATTTAAGCTGAGACCTAAAGGCTGAGAAAGAATCCTCCATTCAAAGAGAAAAGAGAAGAACACTCCTAGGCAAAAGGAACAGTAATTGAAAAGGCCTGAGGTGGAAGGAAATTGGAAATTCCTAGGACTTCGTGGAAGCCCAATGATTAAAAGTTAATGAGAAAATTTGAAATGGTTATGAAATGAGGTAAAAAACTTAGAAATAGCCTTTCAAGGCTTTGTAGGCCAAAGAATGGAGTTCATATTTCCTTGAAGCCCAATGGGAAGCCTCTGAAGGATTTTAAGCAAGGGAGTGATATCATCTGATGCTGTAGAGACCAGGTTGGCAAGGAGCAAAAGTGGAGGTAGCAAGACAAAAAGAAAGGCTACTTCAGACATCCAGGTGAGAGATCATCCGAATGGTGGCCATGAGATGAAGAGACATGAGCAGGTAGGAGTAAGGTTTGGATTGGACGTGTAATTAATCAGATTTGCTGATGAATTGGATGTAGAGCATGAGAAAAATTAAGGGAATCATTTATTCAACAAATAAATATTGAGTGCTTACTCTGTGTCAGTCACTGTTCTAGTTGTTTGGGATGCCTCAACAATGAAAACAGACAAAGATCCCTTCCGGTGTGGAGCTTAAATTCAACATGGATCACTGACCTGAGCAACTAACTGGGTAGAAGTGTTATGCCTTTTTCTTGCTTGAGGAAGGCTGAAGAAGAAAGAGGGGCTTAAGGGAATCAAAAGTTCCATTTCAGCCATTTGCTAATACCTAAGAGATACTCATTGGAGAATTCTAGTAGTGAGCTGAGTCTCAATTTTGGAGTGAAGTTTGAGGAATATTTGTGAACTGAGGAGTAATCAGCACATAAGTGGTATTAAAGAGATCTAAACCCATGAGAAGGGAGGAGACATATCTGGCCCTCAATAGAGTATACAGGAAAAAATGAGGCTCTGGGATGAGCAAGGAGAACTCCAATATTTAGGGATGGATAGAAGAGGGTAGACTAGCAAAGGCGCCAGAGAGACCGTGATTAGTGCAGTCAAATGCTCTACCACTGAGCTATGCCCCCAAGACCATGATTAGTGAATAGAGATGAAAACCAGGAGACAGCTGACATTACAGATGCCAAGGAGGAAAGGTTAAAAGAAGGACAGTGGTCAACTTCACTGAAAGCTGATGTGAAGCCAAGCAAGATGAAGATAGAAAATATCCCCCAAGATCTGTCAACACGGAGATCTTTGGGAGTCTTGATAACAACGGTGGCAACAGAGAGAAAGGAATGGAAGCCACAATGGATTGTGTCATGGAGAGAATGGGGATGAAAAAGAAGAGACAGACAGTACTGACAATTCTTCTAAAAGGTTCTGAGAAATAGGATAGTGGTTGTGATGTAGAGTAAGGGGAGGATGTCCATTTTGTTTTGGTTGTTTGTTAACTGGGAGATGACAAAGTATGTTCGTATGGTATTTGGAATGATCCAGTCCCGAGGGAAGCGTTCGTGGTGAAGAGGAGAGAGGAGATAATGGAAGGAAACCACTTCAAGGACTGGGATCTGAGCCCAAGAAGAGGGCTGGCTGTAGGGGTCCTTGTCCTATGGCTGGAGGAAGAAGAGAAGACAGAGTCCCCAAGTGCGTCTTACTGAGGAAGCAAGTCAGGGTCAGGAGAAGGCTCTTCTGTGTCTGCCACTCCAGTCCTCCATTGTTAACTGGACTCGGTGTGGCCAGGCTCCTCTGGCCATGGCTAATATCACTGGCCAGAAGCAGCTGATAGAGGAATAAGGGAGGCTGAACTACAAACACATGCAACAACCCAGAAGGAAGTTTCTGAGGTTCCAATGTCTCCAGGTAGCTCTGCATCCTGCTCTAATCCAAGAGAAGATTGTCATCACCGTGCGGGTGTTTTAGGGGGCCTTCAGGATCAGGGGACCTAAGTTACTAAGACCACATGTTTTCACAGCTGTGGATTTACCGTCACCCTGGACTGGCCAAGCCCAGGTCATGTGGACTGAGGTATCACTTAGCCAACAAGCGTTTTTTTGTGGTGAGAGAAATTAAAGACTTCCTCCATATGTCTCCCTGGGGCAGGGAGAATTTGATGCAGGCCAGGCAGCTGCTGAGAAAGGACATTCTGGGGCTGGTGAGAAAGAATTGGATAAGTAAGGGTGGGGCTCAGTTGGAGTCACAAATAGCAGCAGAGAGGGAATTCGTTGGTGGGAACAGTGGGGGTGGGCAAGGGTTATTAGATACAGCAGGTCTTCCTGGGTGAGTCCTACACATGATTCAGTGTTTCCAGTCAGGGAGAAGGGATGATGGAAGGAAATTACAGCTTAGATACCTGACTGGGCCGGACATGCTGTGTTTTACACGTGTTCTCTTGACTTGAGCCTAACGGCAACCCTGGGAGGTATTTCCCCTTCCCCTTCAATTCACAGGTAGGCAAATAAGGCTCAGAAAGTTACTATGTTTCTGACTCCATAACTGGTAAATAGCAGATCTGGAATTTTAACCTGGTTCTACTTGGCTCTAAACCCTGCATTTGCCATAATGGCGCTCTATCATCGTAGGCCTGTTGTTCATGGTAACTGGTGGAAAGGACAGATCCATGAGATCATCGTTCCGGTGAAGGACTGACCAGGTGGGGCAAGTGGGTGCTGGGATTCAGCCTGGGTGGCCACGTGGCTGGTGTCCCAAGGGATTAAAACTAACATCTTTTCTTCCCTAAGCTGTTGTGTGATGACATTTGGAACACTTTCATCAACAAGCTCCCAGAATGTCTTTGACTTTGAGGGGCTAATCAGGAAGGAAGAGGACAGAATCTCACAAGGAAGACTCTGCTCCCTATTTTCCCCCCTTTTCTTCATTTCAACTTCCTCTCCTTCCCAAATTTGCCGTAGGTAAATTTGGGTCGGTAAGATTTAGAACTGCCCCTCCACCCAAGAACTGGATTAAAGCCCGCCCAGGACCCATTTAGCCGAAGCAAACCTCGTATGAGTTAGCCATGCAGAGCACATCCTCAGTGTTTACATGTTGAATAGTTTATGATTTGCTCTACATCTGATCAGGCAGAGTCAACTACCAAAACTGCTGATCCGTGGAAACTTCACAGCCTTTCCGGGCATAATAACGGCTACAGCTCATTCAAAGAGAGAAATAGCCTTTGATGAGCAGAGCAAGGACAAATTAAGACGTGACTCTCACCCAGTATCTAGACCGTAACTAGATAGGGCTTCACTAGAAAAGAAATGGGGCTGGGGAGTGGGGGAGGCTTCCGTCACCCCCCTCCTAAATAGCAGCAGAAGGACCAGGGTGGAAAGGTGTCCAGACCACCGAGGACTTCTCAGTGTATCAGAAGCAACGAGAGGCTGTTGCTAAGGCAACTCTTTCTGTTACGCCTTCTCTTCCAACCTGTGGTAGAGTCCCTAATTGTCTAATTGTCCTTACGTTTCCGTTCTTTACTTTAGCAATCAAATCCCTCACTTTTAGGAGGGTGAGGAGGGAATCCTAGTTGATTGGAATATATGCTATATTTCTCAGCCTCTTGCTGTCAGATGTGGCCATGTATCTAAGCTCTGGGCAATGAGATGGCAGTAGAACTTTCCCATATGACTTCTGGGAAATGTTCTTAAAGGGAAAGATATATACTTTCTTCTTCTTCTTTCCAGCTTGCTAGGATGTGGTTGTGATGACTGGAGCCTGAGCAACTACTTTGAATCATTAAGTGGAAACTGTTATTCAGAATGATAGAAGAAGCCTGGGCTCCTAGGGATTGTGGCACCAATTTTGCAGCCTCGACTGCCACTATATAAGCCATTGATATTTTTTGGCCCTTGTAGTCAAATCTAATCTAAGTGTACTTTCCGTAAGTCCCTGATGGCCCCTGGAAAGCCATGTATCCTACTAAAATACCTTACCAGGAGAGGGAGAGGCAACCACCTTTGCACCATAAGGAGCACTGATTCCAGGGGTACGGCAAAGCTCCACTGTCTTTAACAACATTCTACCATCTGTCAGCTGGTATGGGAAATTCCACTTAATCTTGTTTCTTTAGCTCGGTGTGGTTCAAGTTTCTGCTGTTTGTAGTTTTTCAATCAAACTTTACATCCATATTTCTGAATGTCTGCAGGACATCTCCATATGGAGTTCTGGCCAGCTCTTCAAATTGGACACCTCTAAAACCAAACGTCTTCATTCTCTCTCTCCTAACAGCCTCTCGGCGTGGAAGAGAAGTCCTGCACTGAATTTTCAATCTGGACTTCAAGTAGACTATGAAGGTATATATGTCCAGGTAAGATAATAGAATGTGGGTTTCTTTAGTGTTAGTTGGCTTAGTGTACAACTTGAAAACATTTAGAGGTACTATAAGAGGACCTCCATTCTTACTTCTACTTGGGGCCTAGGTACTCCAAGTGACACTGCCCAGGACACAGGGGCCTGTTGCCCCTGGGAGGGCATTGGGAATCCCACCCCTCCCAGGTGGGAGATGACTAGTCAGGTGCTCTAACTGGGGGAGCAAGAGAGTGTATTGGAGCTCAGGTCAAAATGAAGTCAGGACACAGGTTCAGCTTGAAGCAGGCAGCAGAAAGAGCACACCAGGGAAGACGAGCAGGGATAGAAAGAAGGTGGAGCAGGAGGTGCTGAATCCAGAAATTCTGGACTGGAGGGATGGGACGGAAAGGAGCTCCTAGTCCAAAGGTGTCATCAAGGCTAGAAACAGGGAGGGCAGAAGCCAGATGGAGAGGACGCCGCTTGAATCACAGTCTTGCTTCTGCTTCTCTGTTTTCGCCATGTAGCTAGTCTGATGGCTGTCCAGTACCCAGGAAGTGAAGGGAAGAATAACCCCAGACAAGCTCTGTGGGGCCCATGCCGGTGGCTGGGGAAGAGTGTGGGGATTCAGGCAGCAGGTTTTGGCCCAGTGCAACAGGTGGTGGCACTACGCATCTGGGTGTTTTATTGACGGAGGCGTCAGTCCTGGAAGAGGAGCCGGGAAGGACTTGGAAGGCTGTCAGCGCTGCAGTCAGGGACACTGGGGGTCAGGGAAGTCTTCCAGCTCCAGCGAGCCGAGTGGGGCAGGGCGTCAGTTAGTGTGGACTTGGCCAGTGTTGCGCGGAGAGGGACAAGCTATGAACAAACATCAAAGCGAGAGCGAGAGCGTGCAATGCCAGCTCCAGGCAGAACGACGGCCATAGCAACTGCTCATAGCCTGTGTCTATTTCTGCCAGTAGAGTGGTTGGTTGGTTGGATGGTACTTGTGCCATGTTTGTTTTATAAGAGCTTTAATAGCACCGCCAATCTCTTCTCGGGTCATGGCTTGCTTTTGAAGCTGGAGAAAGGGAAGTGTAAGCCTGACAGCTGAAGGGACTCCAGCAAGTGAGGCTAAGGAGTCTACAGGACCAAGGGAAAGTAGTCATGAAGGGGGCCTGAGATGCCCCTTCTGGACCGTACTCTAGGTATCTAGGATTCTAGAAGTCTCTGCCCAAAAGGCCCTTACTCTACTTGCAGGGCCCATGCAAACCTCTGTGTGGGTCGGCCTCCCCGAGTGGGGACCATACTCCCCTGACACCCCTCAGCCTGGCCAGTGGCCAAAAACACTAACTTTTGGGGAAGTGTGGGTAGAGCTTAGGCATGAGAACAGAGATGTGCGCCTCAAAGTGCAGAGGATAGAAGAGAAAGGGTGATCCCGAAGCCAGCATGTCCTGGAAAGGAACTCTGAGGTCTGAGGAATTCTAAATTTGAAACTGGCCTTCAAGGTCAACGTGAAGGAGAATGTACTATATTTTACTTAACCACCATTTTCAGTTATGTGATACTTCAAAAATATTTATACATAAGGCAGCTGAATTTCCATTCATCCTCTTGCCCCAGACCCCGCAAATGTCAGGGGTGTGTGTAAGAGGAATAGAGAAACTTTTTTGGTAGAAGTACCCCCTGTAGGCACAGAAATGGTCTAATGATCGAATGTCATGAATAAATGAAACACATGTGACGCATGCTCGAAAGACCTCCCCCAGCTCAGCAACAGGGAAATTCAGAGCAGCAGGTGGAGGGCCAGGCCCCGTCTTCCCGACGGCTAGGACACCGAGGCTTGGAGGGCTTGGCGTGGGCTCCTTCTCTCTGGGAAGCATGGCAGCCACGGTTTCACTAACCTATTACTGGGTGTAGGTGAAATTTTATCACCAGAGACAGCTTTTTATAAACAAAGCTTCAGTGGCCCAGTCAACACTTGCTAATGTTGACACGCATCGCTTTGAAGTTCTCATCTGGAGTTTTCAAAATCCCTTCAAAAGCGTTCCCTCATTTATTCATCATGCCCAGCCTGTGAGTGGCAAAGCAGGTTTCATCTTTTAGGGGAGGTTCAGTAACTCCCGGATCTCAGAGAAAGCAGAGGGAACGGCTTAGCTGGGAAACCAGGCCTGGTTACTCCTGCCTGAGTGCCCCTGTCCCCTCACGGAGCCCCAGCTGAACTCAGAAATAGCAGCGTCACAAGAAAACTCCAGAATTGCTTTTCTGAAATAGCTCGTGGACTGTATTTGCTCAAAGGTTGGCATGTGTATTTACAGGACTTCTTTATTCCCTTTGGTTAATGATATTTAATCACAAGTACCTTGCAGTAAGCCGGCAGTAATGGGGAGAAATGCATAAGGGTCAAGGAACAACGTGTAATTTGATCAAACCCCAAAGCTTTTAGGGAGCAAAATGGATGCATTATATAAGGTTTCATAAGCCAAAGGTAAAATTAAAGGCAGAGAAACTGCCTAAAAATGTCAGGTAGGTGTACTGGACCGTGAAGTTTCTTTTTCTCGGGTGGTTTCAGGATCTGATAACTTAGCAAGATTGAAAACCTTTCTGTGTGAAAGTCGGGTATATAAAACAAGCCAGGAACCGGAGCGGCCGGCGTTCCTCTGGAGAAGCTGGGAACTTTGATGTCTCCAGTGAGCCGGATAATGAAGCTTTCCACATGCTATCCAGGGGAGCGCACAGCGGCTGTTCCGTGGTGAGGTTCCCGTCGCTGAGAGCACTAGAGTCACTACATCAGTTCACCTGTGTCGTGTAAGAAACCGTCCCCAAACTTAGAGGATTAGACCAGCAATCGCTGAGTAGCCCCTGATTCTCGACGTTGGCCATTTGGGCTGGACTCACCGAGGAGGTCCTGCTGGCTTCCCCCGGCTCCCCCACTCCCGCGGGTGCAGTCGGCTTTGGGCCAGATGGGGACGGCCGTGGCCTCTTCAAGTTCAAGCTTGCTTCCATGGTTTCCGAACAGCGATTCTGAACCCTCACGTGCAAGCCCACTTCCAGCCGCTTCCTGTTTGCTGTGTGGCATTGACAAAGGCAGCCCGCAGGACCCAGCGTTAATGGCATTCAAAGAGAATGGGGCCCTCTTTTGCAAATCGACGAGGGTCTTCACAGGTCACTTGAAAGTCTCCTGTCATTTTGGTACCAGCCTTGAAGTCCAGGATTATTATCGAAGTCAAGTCCTGCTGCGGACAGGTGCTTCAGACAGACTTCTCCAAGGAGAGCGCCTCTTCCTCTGGAGACCTGTGAGCTAGAACTGCAAGGATCTCCGCCCTCTCCCCCTACTCACAGCCACCCTACATCAGTGGCGAGACGGGGAGGACACACCAAACACTCTCATGGGTAAGGATGAGGGGTAAAGAGCAGGTACTAGTCATAGCAATTCTGAAATCCAGCGGGGCGCATGCTGCCAGGCCCCCGTCCCTGGAGTACTCCCTGGGAGTGCTCGCCTATCCATCGTCTTGTACCGATCCTGTGAGGAAGCACAAGAGAGGTTAGAAAACATCCCTGCCCTCACGGGCATGGCTGGCTCAGTGGCTTAAGCGGCTGCCTTCGGCTCAGGTCATGATCCCAGAGTCCAGGAATGAGTCCCACTTCGAGCTCCCTGCTCAGCCAGGGAGTCTGCCTCTCCCTCCCTCTGATTCTTGCCTTGCTTGTGCTCCCGTCCCTGCTCTCAAATAAATAAATAAAATCTTTTTTTTTTTTTGAAAGATCCCTGCCCTCAAAGGGCTTAACCACTTAGATTATGCAAAAGTTACAGAAGGTCAATATTAAATGTTTAACCTGCAGACACAAAATATTCTAGAAGATCAGAAGCACAGAACAGAGAAGTATCTGATGCCATGTTAGTGGTTTCTCAGGTGGATGAGGCAACCGAAAATGGGTTAACACTTTCTTTTCCATACTATTGATTAAAACCCAGCAGGTCTGGCCTGTAGAAGTTGGCACATGATTTTGGTTTTCAACAATATAGCTACTAGCTCTCTAAAGCGAATGTCTAATCTCTCTAAAGCAAATGTCTAGTCATTCTTATTTGCTCTTGGCTTAAATTATTTGAGGGACCCTCAAATTGCCCTCTCTCTTCCTGCCCCCAGATTTGAGTCTTATTGGCTTGAGACTTTTACCATTAAAACTATGAAGATACTGCATAAGGGCCAATTAATTGATCCTTATATTTTAAACGGTATTCCATACTAAGATGTCCTCATAGAGTGGCTCTCAAGGATGCCTTCCCCTAAGACCACTTGGAAATATGGAGGAGAATTCTCAATTGTCACAATGTTTGGGAGTACAACAGCCATCCAGGAGATGATGGGTGCCAGGGATTGTGTATACTCTGCATTATACAAGACAGTCTTGCAGAGTGAATAATTGATGCATGATCCACACGGCTTTTAAAGTCCCAAAAGACATCGATGTAGGTGAAAAACCTGTTTATAATTATCTAAGCCTAGATCCCAACTCTACTTTATATTAAAACAGACTGTATTAGGTATAGTTCAAATATATACTGAATTTCCCATGAGTGCAACTACCACGCAAATGGATGGAAAATTATACTTTGCTTTGTTGGGAATTTAATAAAAGTTGTTAGCCACTCCAGAAAATTGTATCACTGATAGCAACACTGCTTTGGGGCACTTGAGCTGCAAACATAGGGCCTGTTACAGTTGGCATTTTTAGCTGTTGCAATCATAGTAATTTTACATGTAGGTACAGACATCTGACTTTTTTGTTCTTTTAATACAGGCATGACTGAACTTTTACATATTGAGATATATGTTATTTCATTATAAACTTTTGTTTCTTAAAATTACAGCTATGGCATTATATTGATTTTTTTTTTTTAGTTACGAGTGACGTTAAGATACATTATCTGTGAGTACCATCTCAAGATAGGAAAGGAGATGTTATAGAATACTTGCTCTGAAAGGAGATCCTGCATCTGTCAGGGTTTAGAAGCACCACCCTAATACCCGAGTATCTTTCAGAGGCTTAGGTGGCAGAGTTTAAATACAATAGGGGCTGCGCCAT
Source organism: Taxidea taxus jeffersonii (assembly GCA_003697995.1). Lineage (NCBI taxonomy): Eukaryota > Metazoa > Chordata > Mammalia > Carnivora > Mustelidae > Taxidea > Taxidea taxus. The sequence continues at coordinate 455,593 of ML105319.1, forward strand.
TTATGAAGTTGGACCCAGGCTCATGGGTAAATAGAAAGCTATCTCTAACACTGGAAATGCTTAGAGACTAGATGAGGCTCTGATAGATTTTCTTAGATCACTACTAAATAAAGCACATGATTTTAAAAAAAGAAACAGGAGTAGAAGGGTATTTTCTTATTAATTTTTATGTCAGTACATTCCAGAATTTAGCCATGTGTTTGTGATCTCCTTAGATTATTTCAGTAAGTGACCTTGGGTTCCAGATGTGTGGATGCAACTGTCCTGAGCTCAGTTTTTTATCCCCCTCCTCCAGACCCAGGCTTGGTTGTGAAGTTGGAGCTGCTTTCGCCCAGGCCAAGGGGAGCAATGCTTTCCAGCTAGGCACTTGCCTCTCACAGTGTTCCGAGAGAGAATGAGCCACTCTGATGCCTGAACAAGCCCATTCTGGCTCTGAAGCTGGCGTGTCTCCAATCCTGCCCCACATCTTGTTTCCTGGGTTTGACCCACATATTGGCCACATCGCCTCTATTGAAGTTAACCTTCATCAAGTTACAGCTTCTTTCTGGGGCTTTTGGTATCTCCTACTCTGAAAGGGTGGACGAGACTACATATGTGGTCTGTGATATCCCTAATAATTTAGATAAGAAGTGGAAATTTGGTTATTTAGTTCCAGAGTCATGGTTTGTCCCAACTTGTGAAAACAAACCTTAAACAACCGGATTCCCAAATCTGGACTGACTAGATTTGATCGTGATGGATGGCAATTTTTTCATCACTAATGGAAAGAAGTCGGTCAGTCTGCTCACTCAGCCCCTTTCTATCAGCCTGGCTCCAACAGGAACATTTCACTCCACTCCACTTCCAGACTTGCCTTGGCCCAGCAAGGCTGTTAATCTCCCGTAGACAGTAAATCAGCTATTTTACTTTTTGGACACCTTCCTTTTCCATCTCTGCAGCACTGATAGAGGCTATAAACTAAGCAGCTGGCATTTTAAAAGAGCCCTTCTTCCTTCAATCCTAAATTATGTCTTTTGGGAGGTAGATGTTTCTTACTTGGCTTTAGAAGTTTCCTTTTTCAAAACCTGGTCTATCATGCTTGGGAGGTATATTGTAATCCATTGCTAGCTTTGCACTCTCTGTACCATGTCAAGGTGAGTCCAATGACATTTTTAAAGCCATGAAAGCATTTGGGCTGAAGAATGAGCCATTCGTTCGGGATGGAGAGGCAAAACTTCCAGCCACTGTTGGAAGTGTCACGGCAAAGTACTAAAGAAATGGTCGCCAGGAATGGTTCTATTCAAAACAAAATCCTGAGCTTCAAATGTTACCTCTCAGTTCAGGGCTATTTTCCCTTTCCTTTTAGGGAAATGCCCTACAGGAAGAAGGCAGGGACAGTCCTCAGCAGCCCTGTCATTTCAAGTAGCTTTTCCTTCTGGCTGAAGCTGAACGATACAGCAGTGGACACCTGACCTAAGCTAACAAACCAGATTCCAGAGGAAATCTCCAATTTGGTATTTTGAATGGAGATGCACAGCGACGGGACCACTTGGAAAGGATCCACGCCAGTGGCGGCACTACAGAGAGAAAGTGCATGGATTCCTCCCGCCAAGATTTCAGCCAGCGGGCTTGGCTATTTCCTTCATCCTCGGATTTTGGACCTGCTTCAGCATCCTTTCAATAAATTACCTTTTTAACTTAACTTCGCCGGAGACTGTTTCTCTCACTTGCAACCAAAAGAATGTTAAGTAACACACAGGCTACGGGAGAAAATACCAATGCTGCACAATGTCCGCCTCACGTAATGATGGAGAAATGAAGACAGACAGCCCGTATGAAGCAAGGAAGTCTTTTCACCATGGGCGTACTAGCGACCTTGGTCTCCAAATAAAAAGCAGGAAACATGATCTGACTGGTATGAATATGTTTATAGGAGAAATAGCCTAACACATCTGAAAGCAGAAGTCTCTAGATATATGTAAGATGTGTGGTTACTTGATGTCTAAGTGTACCTACAAGACAAAGAAAAACATAATAGGGCATAGCAAGGAGGGGAATAATAGAGGAAACCATTCTAAAATTAAGTGAAAAAACCCACTTTGCTTCACCCTGGGATGGCCCTGCGTTCTCCTGGTAACCCCAAATTCAACTTTCTCTCAGGAGGAAAACAGGAACAGCATATTAATGAGAGTTTGACTTTACATTCTTATGATCAGTGAGAACAGCCTAATATTCTCTTGATCACATGGGGTCACCTTCCTGTGCTGTTTGTTTGTTTTAAATGCAGCAGAAAAGCTGCTTTGTCTACAGCTCTGGAGGTCACTGCTCCAAGGGAGAGAGGACAGGGAGATGGAAGGAGCTCATCACTCTTGCTTGGAAAGGTGCCTTTTCAGATGCAAAGGGTAGCTTAGTTTCCTAAACTTGATTATAGGGGGTCGTCCCTAGGAGAAGTGCCTTACTCCTGGTCCCTTGGAAGAGTTAATGTTTCTCCCAAGTCCTGACTCAAAACAACAGAGTCCCATGATATAGATGCCATGGCAATATTTATGATTTGCCAGGTGATCCATTTTTCTTTGTAAATTTAATGTTTTCAGTTTGATAGGTGATAACTCTGATAGGATTTATGCATCCAATAATCAACTGGGAAATAGTCCTGATTCAATAAGATACATCATACGGTTGCATCCATTTCAGTAAGTCATGTCTCTGGATTCCTGTACACTTCTAGGGAATTCATCAAATTTTTTTAAAGAGGGCTCTATCAGATTTTTAGGACAGTATATCTATCTCAGAACAATGACAAACTATTGCCAGCCATATAAGCTGGCTAAGTTAATCTAGTTTGCAGTAATGTAGTCATTTTGAGGTCTAATTCATGGATGCTGTTGCTAAAATCGGAAGCGCAATGAAGATGTTCATAGCCTTTGATCAAATGAAGGATGAACCAATGAGAGCAAATGCACTCCTCAGTATTCCACTAGTAGTCCGGCTGGTTACAGTTATGTAATTTGGAGAAAACAAGCAGACACAGTAACCGCCCCGGCTAATGGTATGTTTACTTTACAGTCATTGGCATGGGGAGAAATGCTTTTAACCCCAGCGGCGCCTCTCCCACCCAACTGGGGCAGGCAACAGTGAAACTGTCACTACCATTCACAGCCACTTGTTTTCCTGCGAGAAGTTCAGACTGCCTCTTCTCTGAATGGAAACCACCATTTTCAGGGAAACATACAGGCAGTTTCAAAAGTCCAAATGCCTCTTTCTTCCTTGGTATGTTAAAACTCGCACAACAGTGAGTCGAGGCATGAGGACCCACTTTAGAGTTCCTTTTTGGTTTTCTGAAAAAGAAGAAGATTCTAACATTTTTCCGGTACTTCTTACCTACCAAGCACTTTGTAAGCACCTTGCATGGGTTAACCCAATCAGTCCTTATAGTGGTCCCACGAAGTGAGTGTTATCACAATCACCATCACCATTTTACAGCTGAGAGGTTAACAATCTCATTTAGGGTTTCATGTATTTCACATGTGCTGGAATTTCAAGGTCTGTTACTGGGATCTCCAGGGGAAGCAGATTCGCTCGGGACCTTGGAGTTGAGCAACAAGCGGGAGCGTGTTTCCTCTGAATGTGCCCCACCTCCGCTCTCCTTAACCCACACTGCCTTAGTAACAATTTTTGCTCTCTTGTATATTTTTTGATCCAATAATGTCTTTACTTTCCTCTTGCAGTAAAGCACACGGATTGCAAGGGTAAAGTTTGATGAATTTTGACAAATGTATGCACTCGTAAACCAGTATCCCAGTCAAGTTGTAGGACATTGCCGTCCCCCTAGAAAATTCTTATCCTAGAAAATTCTCTTCAGAGTCTGCAGCCACTCACTTTGGACAACCACTGCTCTGATTTATATCTCCATATATTACATTTGCCTGTTATCGAATACAGTTTAGGGGTCTAGCTCCTTTCACTCAGTAGTCTTCTAGAGATTCACTCGTGCTGTGGTGGCTGTCACTAGCTTCTCCCTTCTTATATTGCTAAGTAGCATTCCATTGTGTGAATATGCCATAACTGGCTTACCCATCTTTTTGTTGATGGACAGTTTGATTGTTTCTAATTTTATGCTACAATAAATGATACTGAAATGAATAGTCTTATTTCAGTATCTTTCTAGACATGTTTCCATTTCCTTGGGGTAAATATCTAGGAATAGAATTGCTGGCCCAAAAGGCAAATTAAATATACTGTGAACTTTATAGAAAACTGTCAAATGGTTTTCCAAAGTGATTGTATCATTTAACAATTCCATCAGCCATGTATGGCGGATCCAGTTGCTCTGTATAATCCCCACACTTGGCATTACCATCACTTAAAGGAAAATAATTTAAAAATTCTTGACCATTTCTGTCTCCCTAGGCCTGCAGTCCCACTTTTGAGTAGAGTAAGTTGACTTGGGCCATGTAAAAATAATGTTCACCCACTGCTTCCCTAATCTGATTTGAGATCCAAACCAAAAGTGAGGCAACTGCATTTCTGATATCTGCTTTGCTTGCTTCTCTCTGAAATTCTGGCAGAAAAATGTAAGTTATTGCCATCTTTAGAAGTCTTGAAAATTAACATAGTGGTTGAACAGTTTCTTATGCGTGGTTACAAGAAGAAACCCATTTAAGTTGGGCTAATTAAAGAGAAGTTTATTGTAAGGATATGGATGCATTTCAAGGTGCCCAACTTTAGCAAGTAGAGCCAAATTTTACAGAACCAAAAAATGATCAGTAAAATTCTCTTCTTTTGCTCACTTTCTTTCTCTCCCTGTTTCTCTGGCCCCATGTGCTGCCTCTGCTGCACCTGCTTCACACTTTTGTCTTTTGAAAAATATACTATTACGTATGCCCCTAAAAATAGCAGCTTCCATCTCTGATTACAAATGGCATTCTAGTTTGCATATCCAAAACCAAGAGAGAAAATGTGATGGCCTCAGATTTGGAGCGATTTCAACCTTGGTCCAATCAGCTCACACTGTCTGATAGGCAAGGACACATTGTTCTAGGGTCCCTTCTGGTCCCAGCCAGACATCTTCTCCAAGTGGAGCAAGTGGGCAGCAAGAAAATGATAGGTGGGTAGAATGGTAGTCCTCTCCAATATAAGGTTTTAACAAGCTGGTGTTCATTTAATTTCTGAATTGCTATTACCAATTATCAGTAACTGTCTTATGTTTAGCCTTGTAATTTGGGACAGCTTCACCAAACAATGGACTACTCACCTATTCCTATCTGTCAAGAAAATGTTACTGTATATACACTTTGATTATAATTCCTTCTAAATTATATTTTATAGATATTATGGAAAATATATAAATGGCTTATATCTTCAATAATAATTCTATCTTAAAACCTACTCTCAGGGCGTCTGAGTGACTCAGTGGGTTAAGCCTCTGCCTTCGGCTCAGGTCATGATCTCAGGGTCCTGGGATCAAGCCCCACATTGGGCTCTCTGCTCAGCAGGGAGGCTGTTTCCCCCTCCCTCTCTGCCTACCTCTCTGCCTACTTGTGATCTCTCTCCCTGTTAAATAAAGAAATAAAAAATCGTAAAAAATAAAAAAAATCTACTCTCAATACCTCACAACAGTGCTTTGTGAAGCCAGAAAATAATTAACTATGTTTATTTTTGTTGCCAGTGGGAAGCTTTGATAAAAATTTTGAAAATGATCATTCTTAATGAAAGCGGTTGAGAAATGATACCTCATATTTAATATATATGTTCTCTTTCTGGTATGTGACATTAAAATCATTTACTTAAAGATGATCATTGCACTTTTTCCTTTAAAAATAAAAATCCGGGGGGAGGAGTCAAGATGGCGGAGAAGTAGGAGGCTGAGACGACATCAGGCAGCAGGAGATCGGCTAGATAGCCTATCAAACCATTCCGAACACCTACAAATCCAACAGGAGATCGAAGAGAAGAAAAACAACAATTCTAGGAACAGAAAATCGACCCCTTTCTGAAAGGTAGGACCAGCGGAGAAGTGAATCCAACACGACGGGAAGATAGACCCCAGGGGGAGGGGCCGGCTCCCGGCAAGCGGCGGAACAACGGAGCACAAAATCGGGACTTTTAAAAGTCGGCTCCACGGAGGGACATCGCTCCAGAAGCTAAACTGGGGTGAAGACCTCGTGGGGACAGCGTGGACTCAGGTCCCACGGGGTCACAGAAGGATCGGGGGTGTCTGAGTGTCGCAGAGCTCACAGGTATTAGAGCAGGGAAGTCGGCTGCGGAGACAGAGCCGAGATTTCCTAGTGGTCTGTGACACGGGCCGGTGCTCTGTGCGAGGGGTCCCCACAAGATCCGGGGAGACTCCGACCCGGGAGAGCTCAGGGATCTACGGGCTCCGGAGACTCCAGGTGGGACTCTGCCAGAGACAGAGACGCTTGGTCACAGGCTGGGTGAGCTCGGAGCACTCCCAGAAGCCAGTGAGACGGGACTGATGACGCACGATTTTCTCTGAGCGCGGTCTGCGGGCGTGCGGGGTCTGCGGGTGCGCGCAGTGTCGGCGGCCCGCGGGGTCTGCGGGCCTGCGGGGTCTGCTGGCGCGCGGTGTCTGCGAGCGGACGCGCGCGCGCACTCTCCGGCGCAAACGTGGGCGAGGGAGTCTGGAGGGATTAAACGCTTTTCCCTGAAGGCGCGCTGAAGACTGGGGCCCCTAGCCCTCGGCTCCTCTGAACCGGAGATTGGGAGGCCGCCATTGTCATTCCCGTCCTCCAGAACTCGACAGAAAGCGCGTTCAGGGAACAAAAGCTCCTGAAAGCAAACCTGAGAGGATGACTCAGCCCGGCCCCTGGTAAGGGCGGTGCAACTCCGCCTCGGGCAAAGACACCTGAGAATCACTACAACAGGCCCCTCCCCCAGAAGACCAAAGAATTACAGCCAAGACCAAGTTCACTTAACAAGGAGAACAGCGGATTCTTATCTGGACAAAATGACAAGGCGGAAACACTCACCACAAAAAAAAGAGCAGGAGACAGGACCGAAGGCTAGGGACCTAATCAATACAGACATTGGTAATATGTCAGATCTGGAATTCAGGATGACGATTCTCAAGGTTCTAGCCGGGCTCGAAAAAGGCATGGAAGATATTAGAGAAACCCTGTCAGGAGAAATAAAAACCCTTTCTGGAGAAATAAAAGAACTAAAGTCTAATCAAGTTGAAATAAAAAAAGCTATTAATGAGGTGCAATCAAAAATGGAGGCTCTTACTGCTAGGATAAATGAGGCAGAAGACAGAATTAGTGATATAGAAGACCAAATGGCAGGGAATAATGAAGCAGACCAAAAGAGAGACAATCAACTACTGGACCATGAGGGGAGAATTCGAGAGATAAGTGATGCCATAAGACGAAACAACATTAGAATAATTGGGATTCCAGAAGAAGAAGAAAGAGAAATAGGAGCAGAAGGTATACTGGAGAGGATTATTGTAGAGAATTTCCCTAATATAGCAAGGGGAACAAGCATCAAAATCCAGGAGGCGCAGAGAACACCTCTCAAAATCAGTAGGAACCGACCCACACCCCGCCATCTAATAGTAAAATTTACAAGTCTTAGCGACAAAGAGAAAATCCTGAAAGCAGCACGGGACAAGAAGTCTGTAACGTACAATGGTAAAAATATTAGATTGGCAGGAGACTTATCCACAGAGACCTGGCAGGCCAGAAAGAACTGGCATGATATATTCAGAGCACTAAACGAGAAAAACATGCAGCCAAGAATACTTTATCCAGCTAGGTTATCATTGAAAATAGAAGGAGAGATTAAAAGCTTCCAGGACAAACAAAAACTGAAAGAGTTTGTAAACACCAAACCAGCTCTACAGGAAATATTGAAAGGGGTCCTCTAAGCAAAGAGAGACCCTAAAAGTATTCCCAGAAAGGAACAGAGACATTATACAGTAACAATCACCATACAGGCAATACAATGGCACTAAACTCATATCTCTCAATAGTTACCCTGAATGTAAATGGGCTAAATGCCCCAATCAAAAGACACAGGGTTTCAGAATGGATAAAAAAACAAAACCCATCCATATGCTGCCTACAAGAAACTCATCTTAGACCTGAAGACACCTCCAGATTGAAAGTGAGGGGGTGGAAAACAATTTACCATGCTAATGGACA
>RCUC01145034.1:0-10173 GCA_003697995.1 Taxidea taxus jeffersonii
TAAAAAAACTTGAAATTTTACTAAAAATGATTTGAAAGAAAGGGCTTGGAGTTTTCTTTAAGCTTATCGGTTATAATTATGTAATTTGTCATCCGAGGTCTTTTAAGTGAGAATATTGACTTAAAGTTCCATGACATCTCTTAAAATCATGTGGGAGATGGGGCGCCTGTGTGGCTCAGTGGGTTAAGACTCTGCCTTTGGCTTGGGTCATGATCTCAGGGTCTGGGATCGAGACCCGCATTGGGCTCTCTGCTCAGTAGAGAGTCTGCTTTCCCCTCTCTCTCTGCTTGCCTCTCTGCCTACTTGTGATCTCTGCCTGTCAAATAAATAAATAAAATCTTTTAAAAAAATTTAAAAAAGTCATGTTGTAGAGGATAACTTTTGTGTTTTTCATAGCTAGGAATTTTATTTGAAAAATTTTCTTAAAATACAGAACTCAAAAATGTGCTTCTGTAAGTACATAATATCAAAATATAATTTGTTGCTTTCTGAGCATTCTTTAATGGTAAAAAGGGGAATCAAGTTGAAAATTGAGACTAAAGCCTTTTATTTAATAGAAGCTTCCCCCCCACCCATTTCCCTTCATTTTTCATTTCATTGATCTTCGGTCTGGTTACTGATTTCGAAGCTAAATTATGTTTTTGTTCCCCCTTGCATAATTCTTGGTGACCAACAATGATGTTACATTTACCAGCTTCTTTGGTCTAGAAGCATCCCTGATTTTTGTGTAAGGGAAATTACAGACGTCAGTTTGGCTAGCTGTGAAGTATGGTCATCTCTTGGATGTAAAATTGCATCTGGTAGATGCTGAATTGCATTATAAAGCAGCACTAAAGAGAAAGGGAAACATAGGAAGGCAAATGAAAGAGCAATTCAGAGCCCATAAGGACACAATGGACATATGATATACGACTGATTTCTATCCAGACCATCAGCAAATGGTTTTGTAATAGATGCGCACAATTCCAGAGACTGATAAGTTAGGAGCTGGTCTCAGGTCTAGAAATGTAGGAGCAATTGTTCTGTGATGTTTCTTCGTACTTCTTTGAGTAAGTGGTGCACCAAAATGTAATTAAATAAGAAAATATTTCTAACATTCTAAATGGCAAACATTACTTAGAATGATGTACTTGATGTATAATTTGGTATTTTATCATGAAAAGTTTTTGTAGAATTAGGGCAATTATTATTTCATGACTCCCAAATATTCCTTTATAACTATGGCCTTTTTCTTACATAACAGTTGTCATCTCTGGCTTCCTATTCTTAAATACTCTGCCATCATCTCAAAATCAGCCTTTCTAAAATAAAAATTATTTTATTTTATAGTGTTTTTCTGAACACAAGATATAGTTCTGACTTCTCAGTTTCTGTTGGTGGCACCAATATTTCCATTATCACTTATATTCAAAACCTCTCAATAATCTATAGTAGGTCAAATGCATGTATGTTATTTTTAGTCAGTTTTGTTGTCACTGTGAAGTAGATTTATTTTGAAAATGGTTTACAGATTGAAAAATACTTTTAATTCAAGATGTGAAACTGTATTTAGCAACATCCTCTGAAGTGATGCATCTTCTAACCAAGTAAAATGAGAAGACACAAAACTTTAAGAACAATGTTTGGTCATACAGAAACCTAAAGACCAAATATTAGAATTTCTAACTGAAAAATTCAAAAGCTCATTTTCTTTTAAAGAAAACAGAGTTAATGATTTTATCCAAATCATTTGTTTATACACAGTGGGAATATTTCTAGTCTTCATTTCAAGGTGAATTGAGCATCCATCTGTTTAAAAATGTAACATGATGAGGCTTCTGGTTGGCACAGTGGTTTTGCTTGACTCTTGGTTTTGGCTCAGGTCATAGTCTCAGGGTCTAGAGATCAAGCCCCGCATTGAGCTCTGCCCTCAGCGTGACTCTGCTTGAGATTCCCTCTCCATCTCCCTCTGTCCCACCCACTCATCCTTTCTCTTTCTAAAATAAATAAATAAATAAAATCTTTAAAAAAATATGGCATGATAATCTTTTTGAACCCCCCCCCTTCTTCTTTCTATCTGGTGCTTTTCCTAGGCACAGCCCACACCAAGGATAGCATGACAGGAGCAGATACTAGTGATACAACCTAAGGTCAAGACACAAGTGGATGAGAGTATCTGCTCCCTAATTTTAAATACCTTTGTGAGGTAAGCTGGGGAGCAGATGTGAGAGGATTTCAAGAACAGAAAACATACCTGACCTACTCTTCCTGTCCCATTTCAGAGTCTGTGTGGGTTGGAAGACACAGTTAAATCCAAATAGTAATGATTGTTTTATACATGCATCTGGATCTTGGCTAAATAACTTGGTTTAAAAATGAACTTTACACAATTCTCATATGATCTCCCTGATATGAGGAATTTGAGAGGCATCATGGGGGGTTTGTGGGGTAGAGAAGGAAAAAAATGAAACAAGATGGGATCGGGAGGGAGACAAACCATAAGAGACTCTTAATCTCACAAAACAAACTGAGGGTTGCCAGGGGAGAGGGGGATATGGAGAAGGTGGCAGGGTTATGGACATTGGGGAGGGTATGTGTTATGGTGAATGCTGTGAAGTGTGTAAACCTGGCGATTCACAGACCTGTACCTCTGGGGCTAATAATACATTATATGTTAATAAAAATAATTAATAAAAAAATGAACTTCACCATGCCTCTGCAACAAAGAATATGATACTAGAGACAAAATATTCTTCAAGATGGAGTCTTGGGGGACTATTTCTCTATGGCAGAATCACATTTTAAGTTATGCCCATTATAGAAATGATGACAAGAAAGCTTAGGTTAAGACATTTGTGAGAGATACAGAAGGAAAATCCAGCCCTTGGCAGACTGATATTTACCCCCAACTATCATCATGAAGATGAATATTGGTGACTATACCTTTTTCCAACTATAATTTCGAACACAGTATTTTTTTAAAGATTTTATTTATTTGACAGACGGAGATCACAAGCAGGCAAAGAAGCAGGCTGAGAGAGAGAGAGGAGGAAGCAGGCTCCCGGCTGAGCAGAGAGCCTGACTCAGGGCTGGATCCAGGACCCTGGGATCATGACCTGAGCAGAAGGCAGAGGCTTAACCCACTGAGCTACCCAGGCGCCCCTCAAACACAGTATTGTTAAAAGTTAGCAGGACCACAGTGTTGGAGATCAGGGCAACAAAGATGGAAGGAGGCATAGCCACCCCTTTAGAGGTTGCCACAACTGAAGAAGTGTTTTATACACATATTCTTTTATTTTGCAGAGTTGTTCTGTCCTCTCTGCTTACTACCCCTCAGGCAGGTAAGAGGAAGAGGGAGAGTTAGCGATAAATAGAAAATTAGTGAGAGTCCTGGCTACCACAGAATTCATTATTGTTCTTTCCTTTTTTTTTTTTTTTGAGAGAGAGAGAGCACACCCACAGAGGGTAGAGGGGCAGAGGGAGAGAAGGGATGGCTGAGAGAATCTTAAGCAGGGTCCATGCCCAACACGGGGCTTGCTCTCATGACTCTGAGATCATGACCTGAGTCAAAATCAAGAGCTGAATGCTCAACTGACTGAACTATCCAAGTGCCCCCATTCTGGTTCCTTCTACTAGAGAACTGGGAAATCCTCAGAACCAGCTTCTTAAAATTACCCATGAATCCTTGGTACCTGCTAGAGACCATGGATTTTGTCAGGGGTTTGACATGACTTACATCTTTCAGTCTTTGTCACAACCCTATGAGGTGAAGATTCTTACTATTCCATTTTAAGGATGAAGAAATCGATTTGAAGAGGATAATTATCTTTGATAAAAGTCAGTCAGCTCCTAATAATCATGATAATAATAATACACTTGCATAGCCTTATTATGGGCTAGTTACTGCTATGTGCTTAATATATAATAACAAATTTAAAACAAGGACAGCCCTATGAGGTAGGTATGGTAATTATTCTCATTTTTAGAGATCATTAAATCAAGCCCTAGGAAGATTCAGTTACTTTCCCAAGTCACGCATCTAGTTAGTGGCAGAACCAGGCTTCAAGACCAGGCCTTCCTGTCTCAGAATCTATGCTCTTGGAAACTGAACTGCTAATACATTAATAGAGCCATAATTTAAATACCTGTCTCCAAAAATCCAATATTTTGCCATCAATGTCTATGTGTCATCCTTGAAACATGGCTTTTGATATGAATATATTATAGTTCTGCCTTTCTATTGTTTTTATACATGAGTTTAGATACTTGATATATTCCATCAATATGATAAATATCTTTCCAACAGCACAAGTTGTGATTAGGGGCTTCTGGGTGGCTCGGTTGAGCATTGGACTCTTGGTTTCGGCTTGGGTCATGATCTCAGGGTTGTGGGATGGAGCCCCACACCGGCCTCCGTGCTTAGCAGAGAGTCTGCTTCTCTTTCTCCCTTACTCTCCCTATCTCAAACAAATAAATTAATCCTTAAAAAGAAGTTGTGATTAAAGCAATGGGAAATAAGAACAGAAATATTGAAGCAACTAAGCAATTTGAGATATTCATCTCTCCTTAATTTTGAATTTCAAATAAACTTTATTTGAATGTGTTCATAAATTAGTAAATTAAGTGAATTGTGGAAAATTATACTGTTGGCCTTTCTTTGTGGTTATGCTGCTTAACAAGGAAGGTATCTCAAAGAAAAGCAGTCCTCTGTGAAAGCAGACACTATTGAGGGAATTAATGTGCATTTACTATAAGTCGTGGGTGACAATGAATATTCCATTAATCTTTAGAAATTACTTGTACCTTATTCTAATCAGCACTCAGAGAAACACCACAGACTTCCTCCATAATTTGATCTTTACTTTTAATTTGAAGTCGATTTTACATGTATAATTATTGTCTACTATGTGGGGTTCTTTTTGCCGTTAGTAGCTATGCAAACGATAGACTGAGACTAGTAGACACTTTAATCTTATTATTTGTGTTATTATCAAATGGTAAAAATATGTCACACTACTTTTATGATGTCATTTTAAACTTGAATAAGCTTGGACCACTTATTGAAAAATCCTGAGTAATTTTAAATTGATGTTGACATTAAAGAGGGTTGCTTGTAATGATAGTGTCTTGTAGCTTTAAGTAGCAGTCTGAAGTAAATCTAGTAATAATTATGGTTACATCTCGATCACTTGCCTTTTCCTGTTTATCAACCTTGTAAAGAAACGTATTGTTAGAGTCATCTTTAATTCATATGAGAAATTAATCCCCTTTCCCTTCCATCTCCCATCTTAAAACAAAGATAGAGAATGTCAATTCAATGCTTGAACTTTTTTTCCTGGAGGGATTCCCACATGAAAATCTGAAGCAATACCAGTAACGGTCTTGATCACACATCAGCTTTAGTGCCTTCTGTCACCGTCCTTCCGTGAAGGAACGCCAGCACACATGACCAGTGTTTTCCCAGGGCCTGCTGGAACCAGCAAACGGCTGAGCTGTCAAGACCAGCTCATTTGCACGGAAAAATCACCAAAGACAAAAACTCACCCGCTAACCTGAATGGCTGGTCCCTGGAGGGGACTCTCAGGAATGTTGGAAAAGATTATGTAAAATAGCTCTCATATGTTAGGCAGGGAAAATGACTTACTGCCTCTAAACAGAAAGCTTGTAAACAAAGTCTCTTATTTTTAGAATAAAAGATAAAGATCAGCTGCATTAGATGCTGCCCTCAAACATAGCTTTCATAAAGTACCATCGGGTTTAGATTCATTCCATTATGTCCAAGAGAGGAGGGGAGAAATGGCAGAGATTTCTCCCTCTTATTTCTGAGCCCCCTTCTGTATTGGGCAGAGCCTGAAGCCTGTACAGGTGAGTTCCTTTATCCCATGCCCCCTCCTGCTTTTTCATTCTACACCTGGAACAAAACAGCTCAAAGAAACAGTAACATATTTTGTGAAGATTTGACACGGAAGATGTGATCCAATCAGTATTTATTTACTATCTTGCCTTAGTAGTTAGGCTATGCATTAGATGCATTCTTATTTTTAAGATTTTATTTATTTATTTGACAGAGAGAAAGAGAGACATCCGGAGAGGGAAGACAAGCAAGGGAGAAGGGGGAGGGAGAAGCAGGCTTCCCGCTGAGCAGGAAGGCCTATGCAAGGCTCCATCCCAGGACCCTGAGATCACACTGGAGCTGATGGTAGACTCTTAACGGCTGAGCCACCCAGGTGCCCCAAGATGCATAAGTTTAATTTGTGTGATTTGTACTTGACTTTTGTTTTTTTTTAAACCTAGGAACAAGTTAATAAGGTTTAAAGTTATGCCAATGCTGTTTTGGATGTTAACTTATGTTATAATTTGATGCTTTGATATATGAGTGGTATAGACAAAGTGAATGAATTTCAAAGTATATGTGATCCTATGTGGTAATTATGTATATTTAATGGCATTTTTTAAAAGTTGCTAAATAAGCCTGATAATTTGAGTTACTGTTTCATTCTTTCAAATCCTACTTAGGCCAAGTGCATATGTTTCTTGCCATGCACCCTTTTCTGGCTGTTCCAGCCCACAGAGGCCTCCCACTTATAATACACTTAAAGAACAGTAATTTTTTTTTAAAGATTTTATTTATTTATTTGACAGAGATCACAAGTAGGCAGAGAGGCAGGTAGAGAGAAAGGAGGAAGCAGACTCCCTGCTGTGCAGAGAGCCCGATGTGGGGCTCGATCCCAGGACCCTGGGATCATGACCCGAGCCGAAGGCAGAGGCTTTAACCCACTGAGCCACCCAGGCGCCCCAAGAACAGTAATTTTTAAGCTTACGACTACACAGGAAGTGAGTTTCCACCCCTTTGGATCCTCTGTTTGCAGATTTTATTTACTAGAGATGTATTTGCTCAGTAATTTGTGTCTTCACATTGTATTTGCAGGTGCTCTTACTGAGCAGTAGACAACAGTGGCTTTAATCTGCTGAATTTGAGATGAGGCGCTGGGTCTGGGATTTGGGATTTGGACTGAGTGAATATGGACAGATGTGGTACAGGTGCTTGGAGGATGCAGAGGCTGCAGGCGTGGGGCTCCTTAAGCGGAGCCGAGTGGTGTGGATTAAAGGACTTGGCCAGAATTGGTGAGAGCTGGCGATAGAAATGTGTGACGGCCAAGGACGCTGCACTAAAGCCAGAAGTGGGTCAGGAGCTGGATAACCTAATGTCCACATAGGATCTGATTGCAACTGAGAGGCAAGTAGCCTAAGAAGATGTAAATAGAGAAGAACGAAGGGTGATCACACACATGCTACATATTCGGTATAACACACGCAGGGTTCCGCTCAGCGAGAGAGCTATAGTTGGCCTTGCTCCCTCCCAGCCCTGGAGTGGCATTCCTCCTTGGATCTTTAAGGGATCCTAGACAGTTCTGAAAGAACTGACAAAAAACTATGTGTTTTGTCTCTGGTAACCAAGTATTAGCTTTTAAAAATATATATATATTTTTAAAGCTTTTATTTATTAAATTGAGAGAGAGAGACAGAGAGAGCACGAGCCGGGGGAGGGGCAGCGGGAGAAGCAGACTCCCTGCTGAGCAGGGAGCCCTATGTGGGACTCAGTCTTGGGACCCTGGGATCATGACCTGAGCAGAAAGTTAAGCAGACACTTAACTATCTGAGCTACCCAGGTTCCCCAACTTTTTTCTTTTTTAATATTAAAAATATTTAACATTTCTGAGGAACCACTGTGCGTCTCTCTCTGTCAGAAGACTGTACTTCCCAGCCCCAGTTTCCCTTGGCCAAGGAAAACGTAACTGGAAATAACATGTGATACTTCTAAGAAAAGGTTTTAAGAGCTCATGTGTGGTTCCTCTGTGCTTTTTCATTTGCCATAAGACAAATCCCTTCAGGTAGGAAATAGAGAACATAAAACAGATGTCCTTCTCCCAAATGGACATTAACGTGAGTGAAAAATAAGCCTTTATTTTGTAAGTCACTGGGATTTCTTGGGTTGTTTGCCATCACAGTATTACTTAGCCTGAGTTGCCTGATATACACATTGCCATTGACATGATTTTCTGTACTGGAGTTCAGTAAATATTTGTATGCCCTTTGGTATTTCTTACATTACTATTTTTAAATCTTATGTACTATGATTATATGTCCTTTGAGAATAACCTCAGTGTCTTTTATTTGTTTGTTTGATCTATCATATAAACTGAATGCCTCTAAAATAAAATATTTAAAAATATATCAAGATGAATCAATGAATAAATACTTAACATATGTTCCATTGTAGTAACTATGAGTGATATAAACATGTCAAAGAGAGTGAAATTAAGATAAACATTTCCATGTTGAGATGTCTATGATAGTTATCAATTGGTTCAAGTGTTTCTGATAATAAATCAAATGATCCCTCACTTTCTTAAGCGTGGTATCTGAAAGGGCAGTGTTCAATAAAAACTCTTTACAACCCTATTGTCAAAATTATACTATAAAAATAAAATACCACACATTTAACTTGCACCACTGAAGACTGTGTTATGTGGCAATTATTGCACACTTTTTCATGAAAGAAAGAAAAAAAGTTGCTTTAAAACTAAAGGGGGTGAAAAACAACAACAACAACAACAACAACAAAAACTAAAGGGGGTGGAATACCAAATGGGGAGCTCTGCTGATAAACCCAGGATATTTATTACAATTCTGAGATGGACCCTTGTCCTTCATGTTAGAAAATTAGATTTCTTCATTTACTGGCTGATAGATTAAAGTGAGTTATTATCATAGCCAATTGAAATATGATTAAGAATGCTAATGCATTTATTTACAGAATAAGAGAAGAGCTATTTCCAGTGTTCTAATTGCTAGTATCCTTATTCAGGGCAAGCCCGGGACTTGGGAGTACCTAGAGTTTGAATTAGTTGTTTGAAGTTTGCTTGGTGAGAAGTACATAATTACATGGCCTCAGCTGAAAGTGATCAAATGTCTTTGCCCTTTATGAGAGAATAGGTCTCTAGTACTAGAATCCAGCATTCTTCCTTTTCCACTAACCCTGTTATCAAAAATTTATGTTCAAATTAGGCCATCTGTCCTCTTGCTATGTGCCCTTGTAGATGTTCTTCTGTACATCTTTTTTTTAAAAGATTTTATTTATTTATTTGACAGCAGAGATCACAAGTAGACATAGAGGCAGACAGAGATAGAGGGGGGAAGCAGGCTCCCCGCTGAGCAGAGAGCCAGATCCGGGGCTCCATCCTAGGACCCTGAGATCATGACCCGAGTTGAAGTCAAAGGCTTTAACCCACTGAGCCACCCAGGCACCCCTGTAGATGTACTTCTGTTTCTGATAAGTCAGATAATTTATTCTTTTTTTTTTTTTTTAAGTAATTGTCCCTTTTTTTTTTTAAATTTGTCAGAGAGAGAGGGAGAGAGAGTGAACGAGCCCAGGCAGACAGAGTGGCAGACAAAGGCAGAGGGAGAAGCAGGCTCCCTGACGAGCAAGGAGCCCGATATGGGACTCGATCCCGGGATGCTGGGATCATGACCTGAGCCGAAGGCAGCTGCTTAACCAACTGAGCCACCCAGGTGTCCCCAGATGATATATTCTTAAAATTCAGATGGCAGGGTGGCCTAACGTAATGTGTTTGATTTAATGACTTGAGGCATATAATGAGTTGGAGGGCATCCTTCTGGCTTGTAAGAAGTACTCCCCAGTTGCTAACAAGTACTGTTTCTGAATGTATAAGTCTTAGTTCAACATTCAACTGTGAGAAAAAAGTACAGTTGACTTTTGAATAACAGGGGTTAGGAGTGCTGACCCCAACTCCCGCAACTGAAAAACCACATATAACTTTTTATTTCCCCAAAACTTAACTATCAATAGCCTGTTGTTGACTAAAATCCCTAGTGCTAACATAAAGT
Source organism: Taxidea taxus jeffersonii (assembly GCA_003697995.1). NCBI lineage: Eukaryota > Metazoa > Chordata > Mammalia > Carnivora > Mustelidae > Taxidea > Taxidea taxus. The sequence goes on from RCUC01145034.1 coordinate 9,889, forward strand.
TAGTTGATATATTTTGTATATGTATCCTATACAGTAGTCTTAAAATAAAGTAAACCAGAGAATAGAATATGTTATTAAGAATATCATAAGGGGGGCACCTGGGTGGCTCAGTGGGTTTAGCCTCTGCCTTCGGCTCAGGTCATGGTCTCAGGGTGCTGGGATCGAGCCCCACATTGGGCTCTCTGCTCAGCGGGGAGCCTGCTTCCCCCTCTCTCTCTCTGCCCGCCTCTCTGCCTATTTGTGATCTGTCAAATAAATAAATAAAAAATCTTAAAAAAAAAAAAA
>RCUC01145035.1:0-193455 GCA_003697995.1 Taxidea taxus jeffersonii
CCCCCCCCCAACCCCTCCCCTCCTTCTCTTCTTTGGGTTACTTTAAAGCACGCTCCACTGGAAGAAAGGCTGCCCAGTCCCAGTTGGGGGTGAAGCCGAGAGAGAGAATAAAACAAAGAACAACTCAACTCAATTCAGTAAGCTTCAATGAGGCTGGTATATTTAATGTGAGCCCAGGGTTAGCCCACAGAATTGTGGCAGAATGCAATATTCTCGACAAAAAAAGATGTGTTTAAGGTCGACTAAGGCCCCATAAGGCTGTTGTTGGTGTTTAAGCAGTCCACCGAGGTATTTAGCACCGAGGGTTTCTAAACATTCCAGCTGAGAATTAAACTACAGCTTTTACAGTAGCCGCTGAAAGGTTTGGGGGGCTGGGAGCGTCCCCTCCCCCTTGTATTGAAAGGTCAACAAACAGTAGGAAAGATCATGTCATAACAAAGATGAAGCCACCTATTATGGAGTCTAGTGACAGCTAATAGCACTATCAGAGGGACTAATCCAAGGTATTAAATAGTGTAATTGTTAAAATAATATCATGGTTATTAGAACACCCAAGCATGAGATGGTTTTCATTTTACATCACATGAAAGTGTTGCAGGTGAGCTGAGCCTTCACGTGACAGGCACTTGTTATAAATATGTAAATATTAGAAAATTGCTTCAGTACTGCAATTTTTCTGCAGCCTACAGAATGCATTTTTAATACGCAGATGTTATGTTTTGTGGCATTTGCTAAACTACTTTTGGGTAATTTTGCCGAGTTACACTCTTAAAAAGCTTTCATTCACACAAAACAATTTGCTGTGCGAGTTGGTGCTAATGTTTTACTTCAATGAGGCATTTTTTAGTTTCATGGATTTAATAAGACAAATACTACCACGAAAAAAAGCATCGTTTCTCAGAGATGAATTTGTGAAATGGCTAAGGGAGGCTAAGTGCTTAGAGAGGGAATTTTACGGAAACTGCAGCTCTCGGTCTGAACTCTGGAAAGTTTTATGAGCTTGGGATCTGGACATAGGTATCTTCGGCTTACAAGGTTCTTATTCCGAATACTAGAAGGAAACGTGATCACCTTGAGGGGGGACAAATGTCACAAAAACAAAAGAACCTTAACACCGAAAACACACGAAGCTACTGAAACGCTTCCCTCTTTCTTTTGGTTTCCAGTAGCCAAGAATCCAAACCACAGGTTGTACTGGGGAGAGGGTTGAAAACAATACGATGTTTCAGACGGTCAGAGTTTGCAGGGTGCTTAAAACATAATACAAAGGGCACATACACTGGCTCACAACCACCAATTAACCCTCCTTGTTAGATAGGTAATTTATTCCACTCAGAGGCATCAAATATCAGAGAAATCATGGGCCAAAACAGTAATTATCTGCAGGGAATTCAAAGGCTTTGAAAGCCAATAATTCCAAAGAAATAAAAACAGAGTCCTTTTCACTGTATAGAATTCATCTTAAAACCTGTAATAAGAGCCAGGCCCTGGCTGTGAGCCTCTACACTTCAAGGAGAAAAAAAAAAAAAAAGAGGCCGAAGAAGGTGAAGGCAATATTCATGGGGCTTTTCTGCATAAAACTATCTGGGAGTAGAGGTCAGAGACCTGTCATCCTGGGCACTGTCTTTAGCATAGTTGTCCCCATCCAACATGGGAATGAAGGGCTGGGTTGGCCAAAAGTGGGACTGGAGAAAAAAATCTTAAATTACCGAGCTAAAGAGGATGACAAGAAACTCTATTTAAGAAGTCCAGCAGTTTAATTTGAATTTTTTAAAGCTCGAGTGACATAAAATAATCTTTCCTAGGATAAAAAAAAATAATCACAGAATTTCTCAAATTTCGTGGCAAACTTCTTGAGAAAAGCATTTATTCTTAACAAGCTCATCTCCTTTGAGCTACATCTGTGTTTTGTAATGTCTTGCCTTGTCATCTAGAACCAAAGGAGCTGGTCATTGAAGGTTTGACACTGAAACTCTCCCTTCATTGTACCCTCACGTATTTTCCATGATTTTTTTTTTTCTGTATCAAAAAAAAAAAAAAGAGCCAAGTTCAAACCTGTAATAAATTACCTATGTTGTATCTCACACATGAGTGTACTAGCATTTGGTGTCTCTACCCTTTCACACACATGGCTTCTGAAGAGGCTATAAGGGGGCCTTGACTTTTACACAGTTACTACCAATTTCATAGAAATTCATGGGGGTAGCACCTACTTTTCACTTAACAAGGTCAAGGCACAAATCCACATGCCTAATTTAAATGGTTTCTTTTTTTTTTTCATCATTATAAATCTGTACCAGATGTGAGGGAAAGAGGAACGCTGTTCCCTGTAGTTCAGTTGCTCAAATCTACCTCTGATGATTTTCCTGTGGACTTCAGAGAACAGATTTGCATTTTCTATAGCAAACTTTTCCAATGAAGTAGAATTCTCCAAGATTCTGTTTTTGTCCTGAGTTGGGTTAATGTTAGAATTGGACACTGCTGCGGTCTATGACAATCTAAGATACCGAATCTGGTCACTTTGCAGACTGAATAAGGTTCTTGGGTGATGTTTGAGGACTGTTGACAAGATGTATGTATAAGTAATCATGTAGCCCAGCTGTCATCCAACAGTGGCTTAGCGACATACCTCCTGGTATGTCATCCAAGGGAGTTGGACTAGATCTCTTTGCTGCCCTCCTCCAATGCTGAAGGTTTTGTGATACTATCATTTGTCCGATTTAGAGCGAGACATTTTATTATTCTTAAAAGAACACTTTACTTTCTGCCTTTAGGTATGCGAGAAAAATTTTAAATTACATTTATTTTGGTAATTAAAGATAAAATTGCCTGTATCTGAGCTGGCAGGAACATTGAAATTCTTACACAGCCAATGCTAAAGTGCCATTTTTAGCATTTCAAATTTCTTAGCACATTTAAATTCTCTCATGTGTTCCTTTTTCAGGGGTTTCAACAGGGAAATAGAGGCTACTCCTCTCAAAAAATGCAAAGCAAATGCATAGGTAATGAGAAAGCCCCTCACATCCCACCTGCTGCCCAGAAGTCATCTGTTTTGTAGTGTCACCTAGGAAATGGAAGAACAGGAGGTATACCACCTGAAACTCCTCTTGGTGACACATGAATATGGTAGAAGATTGCAGTACTCATTTAGGCTACTTAGTCCAGTGACTTGCTCTCTGTCCTCTTCTTCGTGCTGATAACTCTTACATTTATATGTTCATCCTGACCACTTACTGGAGTTTTCGTCCTACTGCACGAATTTGCACAGCACCCTGGTCTTGGGGTGTCCCAGTGTCACTCCACCCGGCGTGGAGCTCAACAAACTCAGTTCAACTCACTTTGGTTTCCCAGCGTCTCCTCTTGGTGGGGTTTATTTCCCTCCAAACTGAGGACTGTGTCTGTGTCTTTTCCAGACCTGGGTGCCCTTCTTCCTCCTGGCTTGGTGCTCATGTGATTAACAATAGAACGCCCGTTGTGGAAGTTCTCCAGGTTCAAAGCTGTGAAGGGACTTTTCACTTGTTGCTCTCTTTCAGGCTTCACAATGATTAGTTCTTAACATTTTGCCTTTAGGGATAATGCTGTGATGTTATTGCCCTTCTATCTGCAGCAGGCAGACCATGGCACATGTCACACCATCCCTGAATGAGGCAGTGGTCTTCAGTGGCTCACCTGACCACCTCTTTCCTTTCTCTAATTCTGCTGTTAAACACATGTTTGTAACACACCCACGCCCCCTGCCTGAAAGCCTACAGAGGCTGCTGAGCTCCCAACTTCAGGCCTCAGCTCCTTGCTGCTCATTCTGGCTCAGTCTCCTTGCTTCTACTCAACTGTCCACTGCAGCCCTTTCTCTTCTACTTACCTCCCCGAGTTCTAACCACTTCTCAGCCTCTTCCCATGATATATGTATATATGTATATATATATATATATTTTTTTTTTTTTTTTGCTTGTTTTTACCCACTTTGATCCCCTTTCCTTTGAACTACCAGACCTCATCTGATCTTTAGATTGGATGATTATCTTGGCCACTTTGGCAGAATGGGAAGAACCCTGGATTGGAGTCACATAACCCTGATCCTAAAATAGGTTTCAACAATGTATCAACTTTTGCTCATTTTACCTCTCCACGTCTTTGTAGCCTTTCTAAAACATAAAATGGGGATATAATGAGCAGTAGGGACAATGATAACAAGTGTGAAAGTACCAGCATGTTATCAGATCCTAAGTTGAATTGGAGTCTTTACAATTGTTCTTAATTTTCTATCTGTCTGTCTTCTTACTTTGGATTTGGATAATGTGTCCTACATCCCTTTCTCCCCTCCAAAGCCCGAGACATTGTTATGTAAAAAATTGTGGCCAATAAATAAATCTGGAACAAAACTTCTATTTCAGAAACTTGGTCTAGAGTTTTCCAACAAGGCAAGATAAAACTACTCACATCTCAGACTTTGAAAATACCAAGTGTAGAAACAAATTACCTCTTGTATAGAGAAATATACCAAGAGTAGAAACAAAGTTAAATCTTGTATAGAAAAATCTTATGCTCGCTAAAGTTCTTGCACAAATGTTGCAATTTTATAGGAACTCTCTGATCCTGACATAAATACATCATTTACTACATAGTTTATCCCACTTTCTTATAAAATAAATATGTCAGTTCTAAAGAAATAAAGCTTTGAGGATGCCCTACCCTACTTCTTTACATGCCATGCCTATCACATATACCCTGTTTATATGGGCGGGTATTGTTCTAGCACTTTGCAAATATCCATTTGCTTCACATTTGCTTCCCCCAAGATGTAGGCACGGTGGCTATTTTCCTGATGAGAAAACTAATCCAGAGAGGAGCTGGGCAACAGACCCAAAGTTAACACAGCCAGGAAGGTTAGAAGTGGATTAGAAGCCAGGCAGGCAGTTGACCTCCAGAGGCCATGCTCCAAACCAAAAGCTATGATTCCTCTTTTGAACCTTTCATGTTTTTTATAATTTTCTCCTTGTCTGGGCTTCTTTCATTGGCTGGCAAAACTAGCATGCAATTAATATCAGGCATGGCGGTCATACTCTGCTCCGTGCCTTGACCTGTTGGGTTGAAAATGGGGCTGTCAGACTCTCAGAGGAAAGAAACTTCGTAGGCCTATGGGATGGGAGAAAAAAATTTCTCTCTTATGGCAGGGGAGAGATTATTCCTTTTATAAACAGTGAGTATTTTGCTTTGCCTCAGAGATTAAGAAAGCAGAATTGACATCACTGAGTCATTCTAGTCACTACCACGAATCTCAAAATGCATGTAAATGCAGTGTCACAACATAATCGCCTCAGAGAACACATCTCAAATTGTGAGTGAGATAATAGAGAATTATGTTGAATTGGCCAGTTGACTTCATTATATTTTGCCAGTGCTAAACTGTACTTTCCAGAATTGTAATTTTAGATTTGAGACAGTTCAGCAATTCCTGAAGAAAGAACATCATATGGTCAATGTGTTTAAAAAGCCTGTTTTTCTAGAGTTTTACTGTGTTTTTAAGGATGTCAACAACCATAGCAGTGGAGGGTTTCTGTTGGCTCTTTTACAGAATAATATGGGTGTTGTGATTTATCAGGCATTGCTCAGAGAACTTATGACTGCTTCTGATGTTACAGTGGGATGTGTTTCTTACCTGTGTCCCATGGGTTCGGGATTCTCAAGGGGAAGGAAGGGCTTGTTCATTTCATATTGTTCTTTGAAGTCACATTTATGCATCAGGAAAGGACCTCATTCAATGAGCCATTTTTGTATACAAATAATTTTATAATAAAATAGAAATAACTTAATTCTGTGAGGGATTTTAAACCCCAGAGTTTTGTTTTACAAATGTAGACTCAAATGAGGCTTGAGAAGTCACTCTCTTACTTTGCTAAACTCACATATATATGTTTTTAGTAGCTTTTCAGCTGAGGTCCACACTGTTATCCTCTTTTCTTAGGATGAAAAGGGGATGGTGACACCGTCCTATTTGGTATGTTATAATGCCTGTGCTTTTGTCAACCGAATTGCAGATACCTGTGTAAGTCTGATAGTAAAGCAAGCGGCTGTTAATAGTAAATACAGTAGAGGGTATGGTTATAAGTTCACAAATTCAGATGGGCAAGAAAGAACATGTTTTTAGGATTGCTTTGAGCCAACTGCGATCCATCCCCAACCCTTCTTATGTGTCAGACAGGATGTTTGGTGTGATTGAGGATTCTCTTTCCTTCCTGTGTTGTGCAAAGGCCCCGGGGTCTTTAACAGCAGTACTCTGTACTCTCTGCCCATCGCTGGCCACTGGGGGCAATGTCTTTTAAGGACACCCATTCTCTGAGTCTGGATATACATTTCTGGTCAGAAAGTTGGGCTGGGAATCTTTGCCACCCCCAGGAGCCCTTGTATTTGCCTTGCAGTCCTACTACCTGTACCGAGCCCTCCCTCCCTGATCAACCTGGGGCTCACCCTCTTCTGCTCACACCGCCATCAAATAGCACATGGATCCCACCCCTTGCAGGAGCTCCACAGGTTCTGCTCTCCCAGGAGGTGGGGAAGCTTCCCTTTGCCTTTCTCTTCAGAACCACTGCCTTTGCTCTCCTTTCCTTCTAGGACACCTGCCATGACATCTTCAATGACAGCAATTGTCTTCTACAGCTTATGTGTTCTGCTCTGTCACAGACCATCCCAGAACCTAGAGAGTACCAGATGTAGCTCTTGGCTAGAAATGGCAGGAGACAGGGGTAAGGCAAAACAAAGGATGAATAAAACCAAAAGAATTTCTCTGTTCATTGTCCTACCATTTTACCATTTAAATAAATAAATGCTCTTATGCTGGGCTTACCTGTACATATGATAGGGTCATAAAATCCCACCATAATCCCACGAGGACACGTTTATTATCTTCATTTTACAGATGAAGAGTTGTCCATTTTCCCTTCCAGGCCAGTCATGAGGCCAGTAAGGAGTAGGGCCAGCATTTCGGTTCAGACCCGTCAGACTCCAAGGCCGATATTCTCTTTAAAAATATACCATAAATGAGACACCGAACTGAAGTTTTCTTTCCATTCTTCGCTTTATGAAGAAAGCACCACCACCCCTAGAATATTTCTGCCATGTTAATAGTGTAGACTAGGTCAGATGGTTTCTTCTGCTTGGGCTTCTGTGAGCTTTCTGCCTGCTGGAGAGGTTCATTCTTCAGACTTCTCCGGGGTAGATTTTCCCAAAGGCATGCTTTGTGAAGGTGGGGGTGGTATTTCAGCTCGGTGTAGGTCCGTGTTAGATGTTAGCATATATCTGGAGGCCCACAGATGGCTGGGCCTCATCCTTGGAGTCCCTGATTCAGTGAGTTGGGTTGGTACCTAAGAATTTGCATTTTTATCAATCCCATCCCAGGAGATGTGGATGCTCCTGGTGGAGGGGACACATTTGGGAACCAGTGTTCCAGGTCGTATTGGCATCTCTAATTTAATGTGAGTGAGGAGGAAGAGAAAGTGATTGTTCTCATGCCTCGGTTAATCCAGGGATTTATCTCAGCTCAGTATTGCTAACTGCTTTCAAGGTTTAATATAATTATTTTGTGTGTGAGTGTGTGTCTGTGTGTTTATTTTTAAAAAAAATTAAAGAATTTGAGTATATTTGATACTCAATGTTACATTGGTTAAATATTATCCAGTTTTAATTTTTTTCCCTAGATTTTTTTTTTAAAGATTTTATTTATTTATTTGACAGACAGATCACAAGTAGGCAGAGAGGCAGGCAGAGGGAGAGGGGAAAGCAGGCTCCCTGCTAAGCAGAGAGCCTGCTGTGGGGCTCAATCCCAGGACCCTGAGATCACGACCTAAGCTGAAGGCAGAGGCTTAACCCACTGAGCCACCCAGATGCCCCTTCCCTAGATTATTTAATTATACCTAGGGTGAACTGTCCTTCAGGGACAAGAAACTGAAATGCAACACGTTGAAAGAGGAGCATAGACATGCTGACAGTTTTGATATTGTGTGTATCTGGTTAAATTCTTGTATAGGAAAAAAAATGAGTCTAATATTTCAAAAATTTATGTTAAGAAGAGAAAATATAGCTTCCCAGTCAACTTCTCATTTACAGCAGAGTACCCCAGTATAGTTTAATTTTTATATACATTTTAATATACTTAAATAAAACAGCCTACTTTAAATTGTGTTAGACAAAAATATTATGATTTTTATTACATGAATTAGATTTAATTAAATAACATGAACTTTTTGTTAAATGTAAAAACCCAAAATTCTTTATATAAGTCCTTAATGCATGAAATGAACTATGTAGCACACTATTTAACTACTTAATAATCTAAACTAAAAATACATTACTTTTATTAAATGGAATAAAAATTATTTATTTTTTTGGGTGTTGAAGAGATTAAATAATCCAAGGAAAGGCATTCAGGACTCAGAAAAGGAAGGGGAATCTTGCTCTAGGGGAACAGATTCCTTTCCATGCATTATGTGTGTGTGTGTGTGTGTGTTACTATTCCTTTCTTCTTTTTCCTTTGGCTGGTGGGATATATGTCCATATCCTTGAAAGCCTGTTGGGCACAGGGCACATAGATTGGATTCTTAATTGGAGCAGGTTCTTCATTAGGCTTTTGGGAGAATACCTTCTTTTTAATGCCTTCTCTTTGAGTCAGGGCTTCACACCCAGAGGTTGGAGACCTGACTATGGGCATGCGGAAGGTGGTTTGGAAACCCCTAGCTGGGCTTGTCCATAGGCCTTTTGTTAAGGAATGAAAGGAATCTTCCTGGTAATACACGGTTAAGCCTATTTTACCAGGATGGGAGGCCAGATTGGAATCTGGGACATTCCAATAAGGTAGACATTCGCCTGTAATGTTTTCCATTCTTGAATCTTTGTTCAACATGAGGTGGCATTATAAGACTCAGGATTCATGATTTGGGATTCTTACCCTTTTCCCTTAGTAACAATGGGTAACAGAACTTTTCGTCAGAGTTCCCTGGGAACGGATTAACTTTGGTTCTTTTTACCCCATGCAAAAGTCCTTATTGGCCCTCCAGGCCTACTCCAATAATATCACTCTTCCTTAGTTGGGCACTAAAAGTGTGTCATGATATGGTCCCAATCTCTGTTCCTTATCTAAGCTTAAAACTTGCTATCTCCTAATACATACTGTGTTTTGGTTACCACTCTTCTCATTTTTCTTTGGCAACTTCTTGTCTCTCTTCTGACCAGGAATGACAGTCTTGGGTGTTTGGTCATCCAAATTCTCCTTCCTTAATGAGAATGAATATTTGACTCTTGGTTAAGTTCTGCTGGGATTGGTACCTGTTTGTATAATGTTCATTTCTGCCACTGGATTGTGAGTTCTCGGATAATCATCCTTGTGACTCCTCTTTCTAGAACAGTCAATGTTGCCCTCTTAAAGATATACAATGCCATCAGCTCTATTATTTCATTTAATCTCCATAGCACTTCTGTGAGGGTGACATTTGGCTTGTACTGAAAACAAAGAGACTAGAAGAAATCTAAAGATATATAGAAAAATAGCATTAAACAGCATTGCAGAATGAAGAGCAAACCATGGCATCAAGCCAAAGCAATTTGGCAAGCAAATTGTAGGTAACAGAACAGAGTTTGAAAATTGTTGTTGGCATAATCTGAGGAGAGGTCATTCTTAGTACCTGGGGTTAAGAAGATTTTTGGCTTACTGACATTGACTATAGATGGAGATGCCACGTCTAGTAATGTCTTTTGAAGCCTGTGAGGAAACTACCATATTCTGAAGAACATTGCCTGATCTGTAAATGACAGTGGACCCTGTATGGTCATAAAGAGTTGGGTATGGTCGTTTGCAGTAGGCTGATCTCATTAGGCTGAGTAACGCTAACCAGCATTTGGTAGAAAAGAAAAGAAATTCACACAAGTAAAAATCAAGGAAAGAGAAGTTTATTGCTTTTAAAATTAATCAAAGCAAAATTTCCTGCTTATATTCCTTTCTTTCTAATGCAGGAAGGCAGTGTCATGGCAAGATCCTTAGGACACCCTGGCTATGTCATGTGTATGACTTTGAATAAGCCTCTTAGTTTCTTAGAATCTCATGATAAAAATGGGTTAATGAAATGTGTCCTATAGGGGGCCTTGTGAAAATAATATAATGGCATACAAATAACATAAAAAAACTTCTGAATTATTTGTTTCTTTGCTAAAGGTATAGCAAAATGTTATAATAATTTAAAAATTGTATTTCTATTGTTTTGTTTGCTTTTCCTTAAATACCTACTTTTTAAAGACAGGCTTTCTGTTTTGGTCCTCTCAGGACCTTCCTGAGGCTCTGTTTGAGTATAGCAACCTAGGTTCTTATGCTTGGGTCCTTGCTGCTGGCTTGTTTCTGCACAGATACCTTCTATGGGCTGAATTGTGTTCCCCCAAGATTCACATGTTCAAGTTCTAATCCCAGGACTTCAGAATGTGACTGCATTTAGAGAAAGATGGGGGTCTTTAAAGAGGTAATTAAAGTAAGATGAGGTTACATGGGTGGGCTTTAACCCCGTTTGACTGGTGTCCTTATTAGAAGAGGAGATTCGGACACAGATTTAATTTATAGACATCTTGACTAATACTTACTCTGTAATGAGAGAGGAAACAGTATTCTTTTTATTTAGGATTCTGTCAGTAAGGACATAACTTGACTTTGACTTTGATTAATTTGGGGGAACTATCTTGAGTGCCTGTGGAGTAATTAAGTTGATTGCTCGGGATGGCTTATGGAAGCATTCTTGTCGGTCTGAGCATATAAATTATGCTACAGAACCATTTCCAAAATTAAATTGAGGTTTTGACAAGACACATAAACTCTTTGAAACTGAAGTTTCAGTGTGGCAGTAACTCGCTTAGGGCTTAACGTGTTTATTTTCTTATCTCTGCATTCAAATGATTTCTTCCTAACCCAACCTAAACTAACTAGTCAACTAACTACCTAAACCCAAAATCTCTGAATTCATTATTACCTTTTTTTGTTGGACTTACTCTTAGATTGGGCATAGTAGGGCATATAATCCATGTGACATATACTGTATTTTCATATGTGTTCAGGCTTTCTAAGACTTTGTTAGCTATTCTCTATTTTTCTGGGAACACTGAGATTGGTCCTGAAAATTGGGGGTTTCCAATAAGGAAAATTAGATGGAGTGTATGTTCTTTGTGGGAAAAATGTTTAACAACACATTTCCAAAAATGAGACATTCTGTTGTAACAGATTGAACATGACCACAAAATCTTAAATTTTTTCCTTTTAAGAAGTGAGTCTGGGGGCACCTGGGTGGCTCAGTGGGTTAAGCCTCTGCCTTTGGCTCAGGTCGTGATCTCGGGGTCCTGGGATTGAGCCCTGCATTGGGCTCTCTGCTCAGCAGGGAGCCTGATTCCCCCCTCTGTCTGCCTGCCTCTCTGTCTGTCAAATAAATAAATAAATCTTTAAAAAAAAAAAAGAAGTGAGTCTGTGTCTTCTACTCTTGAACCTACTGAGCTCTGTGACTGCTTTGAGCGGAACACAGTGGAAGTGATCCCCTGCCAGTTTCTGGGTCCAAGCCTTAAGAGACTAGAAAGGTCTAATTCCTGTCTCCTAGAACACTCATTCTTGGAGCCCTGATCTACTACATAAGAGCTATGACTACCCTGAGACAACCCTGATGTGAGGAAGCCCAAGCTAGCCACACAGAGAGACAGCAGCAGGGAGAGACCAGTGTTGGCCAATCTCTGGCTATTTCAGTTACCCCGTTCCAGGCTCTACGTATGTGAATAAGGAATCCAGACCAGCTCAACCTGTAGCTGAATATCACCAAATGACTCCAGCTGACACCATGTGAAGAAGAAGAATGGCCCAATTTGAGTCCAGTTCTGATTGCGACCCACAAAATAATGGAAAAATAACAAAATAAGTAAATTTTAGGGGTAGTTCATTATATAGCAATAGGCAACTGGAACTTTAATCTTAAAGACTTACATAAGGATGATATAAACTTCTTGAAAAATGCTTATTTATAATCATGTAAAGTTAATTTCTGGCAAAATCTAAAACCTTCTAACTTGACTGACTTGGACAAATTTAATCTTCTGTTTGAGTATTTTTAACTATTCACAAAAAATGTATCTGAATACTTTTATCAAGAATAAATGTTGAATTTTTTTAAAAAAGATTTTATTTTTTTAGAGCAATTTTTGGTTCACAGCAAAATTGAGAGTAAGGTACAGAGATTTTTTTCACATACTCCCTACCCCCACACATGCATGACCTTCCCCATTACCAACATACCCAACCACAGTGGTACATCTGTTATGATGGTTGAATCTGTGTTGACACATCATAACCACCCATAGTCCACAGGGTTACACTAGGGTTCACTCTTAGTGTTGCACATTTTATGGGTTTGGACAAATGTATAATGATACATAGCTACCATGATGTTATCATACAGAGTATCTTCACTGCCTTAAAAATCTGTGCCCCACCTATTTATCCTAACCTTCCCTAAACCCTGGCAACCACTGATCTTTTTACTATCTTCGTAGTTTTGCATTTTTCTTTTAAAGATTTTATTTATTTATTTGTTAGAGAGAGAGAGAGAGAGAGAGCGAGCACAGGCAGACAGAGAGGCAGGCAGAGGCAGAGGGAGAAGCAGGCTCCCTGCCGAGCAAGAGCCCGATGTGGGACTCAATCCCAGGACGCTGGGATCATGACCTGAGCCGAAGGCAGCTGCTTAACCAACTGAGCCACCCAGGCGTCCCAAGTTTTGCATTTTTTTAGAATGTCTTAGAGTTAGATTCCTACAATAGGTAGCTTTTCAGGTTGGCTTCCTTCACTTAGTAACATGCATGTGAGTTTCCCCCATATCTTTCATGGCTTGATCACCCATATCTTTTTAGTGCTGAATAATATTCCATTGTTTGGAGGTACCACAATTTATTCGTCCATTTACTTGCTGAAAGACATCTTGGTTGCTGCTAAGTTTTGGTGATTGTGAATTAAGTGGCCCTAAATATCTGTATGCAGGTTCTTGGGTGAATAGAAGTTTTTCACCTCCTTAAAATAACAAGAAGTGCAATTGCTTGATAGTATGGTAAAGACACATTTGGTTGGTTAAGGACCTGTCAAACTGTCCTCTCAAGTGACTGTACCATTGTGCCTTCCAACCAGCAATGAGAGTTTCTGTTGCTCCACATCTTTGCCAGCATCTGGTGTCAGTGGTCTGGATTTGGGCCATGAGAACAGGTGTATAGTCATTTGTAGTTTCCTGATGACATGTGATATAAAGTGTAGTGGTTTATTTATTTATTTATTTATTTATTTATTTATTTGACAGACAGAGATCACAAGGAGGCAGAGAGGCAGGCAGAGAGAGAGGAGGAAGCAGGCTCCCCGCTGAGCAGAGAGCCCTATGTGGGGCTCAATCCCAGGACCCTGAGATCATGACCTGAGCCGAAGGCAGAGGCTTTAACACACTGAGCCACCCAGGCGCCCCAAGAGTAGTGGTTTTTTAAATGTATTCTTTGTTCTCTTTTAAAAAATTAAGCAGGTTTCAGATATTGTATTTTATTTTTCAGTAAAATGAAATGTAATGGAGCTACAAATAGAGATCTCCATTTTGTAACTTGTTTGAATAAAAACTGCATACTGTGTAATATAGGATAAGCAAGGAAAATGGGGATAGTAATGAAATGTGCCTTCTTTTACAGACAGTGCTTTGACTTCCAAGGGGATTATTTGTCTGTTAGTTATATGATCATTTTATAAAGTTAAAATAGCCAGACATATAGAGAAAAGAATTCTCTTTAGATGTCTTAGAATGAAACATAATGTATTAAAGATCAGTTGATATCGTATGTTTCCATCAGTGGTGTAAATTAAGATTTAGTTGATAATATAATTGAAACCTCACAAAACATTGAATAGCATTTTCATTAAAATTGGGATTTCCCTGTATTCTCCAATTGATAAATTATTCTTATGCATAGAGGAGCCAGTAAAGAAGAATTGTTTTTATAATAAGCATTTTCTCTTTTCTTTTTCTGATGTCTTATGTCAATGGAAGAGCACCCCCAAAATAAGCGCTGCTTCTTATCATCGTGCAAATGTGATTCCAGAGCGCACTTCTCTGTCTTAATCACTGAAATTATTTGGTTATCAAAGCCATACACGGTTCGTGATTTGACTTTCATCCTTTTCAGACTTACCCATGATATTGGTCTGGCCTTGAAAACATTAGAATGGCCTTTGTTTGATATTCAACATGTAATTTCAGAAAGACGTGCTCATTTTAAAGATTGAGACTGAGTGTTAGTGGGATTGAAGAGTCTTAACGAGGCCTGGGAATAGAACTATAGTTTCTAAGGGTGCGTGAGGGCACAATAGGTTGGGTCAACAATAAAATGGCTGAGGGCATATTTGTATGTGTGATTGTGGTGTGTGTGTGTGTGTGTGTGTGTACATTCAACTTTCTTCCCTACAGTGGACAAAAACTTTATTTTCAACAAACATCTTTTTTTTTAAAGTTTCAATTTTAGTTATTTAACATGCAGTGCAATATCAGTTTCTGTAGTAGAATTCAGTGATTCATCACTTACATACAACACCCAGTGCTCATCACATCAAATGCCCTCTTCAAAAACATCCTTTAAAGAGACTATTTGCAAAAGAAATCCTTAACGTCTTCTTTTTTTAAAGAGAATTATTCTCCATTTGATATTTTGGCAAATAGTTTCTCCCAATCAGCTGTTGCTAATAAAGAGACAACAGGCCATATGTTCTGTGACAAATTGGACTTGTTTCAGCAGCGGGAGTTACATGACCTGGTTTGGAAGTAGCAGAACACGAGATTAGGTGGCACCTGCCCTCAGTTAACTTCCTCCTTCTGCATGAGGCCATTTTTCTATGTTAAGTTCTTATAGTAATAACACAATTGTAATGTTTTCAAAATAGAGATTAAGTTACTTGCTGAGAAGTGTGTCTAGGATTTCATGCTGCTTTCTGCCATCATCAGTGAGTGAATAGATTTTGTATAGTTTCTGCAGACAGCTTCTCCCACAGAAGGAGTTATTGTACTTATTTGATTTCTCTTCTTACTGTAACTATTGCAAAGCATGGTATTGGGGGGGCTGGTGTGGGGGTCCTGATGATATAAACGTTAGGTGCCACTGGATCGGGGCTCTGGGAAATCCTAACTTCCCTGGCAGGGTTTCCTAAACTATCTGGGGGTTCTTAGGAGAGGGGTTGTTCCTCACAAGGATCCACCACACAGGTGGTCCAAATTTACTCTGTGGGCAATACCACTCCAGGCTTTACCCTCACCATGGAATAGACCTTAAACAATATGAGAGAGCAAAAAGATTTCTTGTGGCCTCAATGAACAGTAAATTTAAAGCCAATTTGGAGTACAAAATGGATAGGCTTTTCCCATAGAAAGACACAAATACAAAACCCCAATCCTTTATGAAATATCTTTCAATCTTGATCTTTATGAAGCTCATCATACTACTATTCATGTTCACAATTCTGATTTTTGTGTGTGAACTACTTTCTCGTGAAAGCATCCTTAAGAATGTCTGCTACAAACTTTCATTTCCGAGAAAGCTTCGAGAAGTTCCTTTCCTACCTAAGAAATCCTCAGAAACATCCCTGTTTGCCCTACCTCTAGCTGCAAAGTTGGTGAGACTCCATGACTCCTGATCATATTATCCCCCCCTCCTGCTGTTATTTTTGCCACATCTCTCAGTGCACCCCCCACAGCCTGGTGCCCACAGGATAAATCCAGCAGCTGTCCTCATGCAGTTGGCCCCGCCCCCTCCCCCAGCCTGGTGCTGTCAGGAGTGTGCTCAAGGGACCAGTGATGCTGAAGAATTTCTCAGGTCATCTGCACTGACCTAGAAAACCAAAGAGGTTCTAGCTTTTGCCCACGGCTGGAGGCAGCGACCCAGCTCTGCTTGGCCCGGCTAAAGCATTCAGCAGCCAGAGACAGAGTTCCGACGGCCACCCCAAAGTCAGGATGGTGGGAGAAGGGCAATCTCAGGGCTCAAACTTGATATAAAAACCCGAATGACCCCAACGGACACTTCATCCCTTTTGTTCTTCGGAGACATAGCTAAAACGCTCTGATTTGGTTTTAGAGAATACACAGCTCACTCGAAATTATTTTCCGAAAGGTCGGATGCGGCAAATGGCACAAATAGCCAAAAGAACCTCGGTGAGCAGAATGTGGGCTGTCTTCCTTCTTGTCTGCAGCTTCCCACTCCCTTAAGAAAATCAACTAGGAAACGCGGACCGGGGATAATTCCTTCTCCTGGCAGCTGAGCTGTAATCTAGCCTCTCGTTCTTTACTGAGCTCGCACTTGCTGGAGACATTTTAATGTCTTAATGAAAGGACAGGGAAATTATCACTCACTGATTTGTGTTTTTAAATTTGGAGTTTCTAAATTAAGCCTACTTAACGATACAGGCATGCCCATTTCCAGGACTAGATGTTCAGCTCCTCTGTTTGATGTGTCACCTTGAGGGTTTCCTGTGAGGTAATTATCATGCTGGGATGAGCTAATCTCCCCTAGAATAGTACACCTGCCTCATTCTGCTAACAAATAGGCCCCTGCCTTCTAGAGACTGCCTGACCTGACTTATTATATCTTTCCCATCAGCAGAAAGACTCATATCATCACTGGGCCAAAGGTGAATTGCCTAGAGACAAAGTTGGAATGAATTTTTTGCAGTCCCATTTCGCCAGACATTCAAACCACTTCATTCTGAAGAGTGGAGACCTTTAACTCTGTCACATATTTATATATGCTTATAAGGCCGGGGAAGGGTCTTTCTGCAGATCTGCTCGGGGTGAATGGATCCAAGTAGTATGCCTAGAAGAAACCGGGTCTGCCTCTCAAACCTTTGTTCTCCAATGTTATTACTCTGAGAAAAGAAATACTGTTGCTGGTGGCTTAGTTTACTTGTGTTTTGGAAGTTGCCTGGTGGATGCTTTTGTCATGTGGCGGTTGGTGTAGAATTTCAAGTCCGAATCCGGGCCAGAGCCGGAGCTGGGGTGTGGTGAGATCCACTCAAACGTCCATCAAATCCCTGGGAAGGAAAGAAAAAAATTAAGATTTTCTCGCTGATGCCTGTTTTCCATATAAAATGTGGCTTTGTGTTTTTTTTTTTAATAGTTTTTCTTATTCCCTACAGCAAAAGAGGCTAATATTCATTTAAAACCCAATAACAATTAAAACCCCCAATAACAATTAAAACCTACAATGAACAACTGCTCTAGCTTTGTTTATTGCATGCATAAATAATCATACTTCAATGAACATGTTAGTATCTATGATCTCTTCCCAGATTAAGGTTGCCTCGAGACGGCTTGCTTTGGCTACTGTAAATGTGACATGAATTACGCTCAGGAAAATGTGTCTAACATGCTGGGTTTGAAGTAAATTATTTTCTTCTAATATACCTACACAACTGTCACAAGGAATTACATTGCAGATTTAGTGATGTTAAGTGTCAATTGTAATTTGGTGACAGCCACTTTATTGGCTATGCATATCGCTCTGCTAGGACTGCTTCTCAGTATGGAGGCCACCGTATCATTAAAAACCAGTGATCCTTCACTGATGACATAATTTGACTGGCAGAGAGAGGAGCAGAGAGGGGTTTGTTTCCACCTGCACAGAATCTGCTGTATGTCAGAGATGAATTTGCCTTCAAATTAGAAACAGCACTGCTGATGAGGGGCTATGATTTTGCTTGAGTTCTTTTAAGGCGTTTTTCTGGAATGGTTACTGAGCAGCTGATAGAAATCTCCTTTAATATGTCAAACATATATATTATGCAGCCTGTAAACATTTCAAATATTTTTAGTCAGAGCTTACAGTGAGTTATCTATGAAACCGTTTCAGCTGAACTGAGCCACATGTATTTCTGCACACTCATCCATCCATTCTTTTGTCTACAACTCTGTCTTTGGCATAGGTTCCAGGAATAAAAATTTATGTGATAAAATGGTAACCGAAGGGAAAGAAAAAAAAAGCCCAACAAAAAACAACCGAGATCTAGTATGAGCTCAGGGCTTCGGCAGGTGGGATAAATCATCAGAGCTAGGTAAAAATTTACAGGAGGAACAGAACTATAATCATACATTCTGAAAATTTTATAAACTGACAATTCAAGTTATGTGTTTTATGCTAATATACATTGTGGTAGGGTCTAATAAACTGTGACTCACTCATAAATAGTAGAAAAGCTTGATGGCACTCATACCAAGCACATACACAGGCTCACACACATTCTGATCTTATGCAGGAAACAGGAGATAGAGTCCAAGACTTTCTTAGTAAATTTAAATCAATATAACTGCATTCCATTTTCAGTATTTAAATTAAATTTCTTGCTGCAAGGCACTGTAAGGAACAAAGCAAAGTACCTTAAAAGAAAGTGTATCGCTCGTAATTTTACCTCATTTCACACCTATTTGACAGCTTCTCTTAGCCAATTGGTTCCATTGAAAATGCTGACAATATTCACCTATTAGAGTCCTGCCCTTCTATGTGGAGACCATTCCTCTTGGCTACACTTCATTAGCTTTCAACCTGGAAAAATAACTTTTTCCCTCCTTATACCGCTGACACTTGCCACTATTTCCCCCTTCTCTTAACACAGCACTTATTTATTTATTAAGAAAAGAAACTTTCCAGAACAATAAATAGCATAAATTATTCAGCCAATTTCAGTCCAGCCACATAAATCATACTCAGGCAGACAAGCTCCTTATGACAAATGCTTTGTCTAAGAGAAACACACCACTGAAGGTTTAATCAGAGGCGCTAAACATTTTAGACTTTCCCGTTCTTATTCTTGGCCAGGAAAACTCTATTTCTCTGTCTACAGAGGCTCTTCAGAATGCTCTTTTTTCCCATGAGAATATTGAGCCCATTTTTATCCACAGTAGGGAGGAGGGTGTTAATAAAAGTGCACTTTTCTGAAGAAAAATTCAAATGGGGGTTGGCAAATCTTCTCAATTCTTGAAAGCATATCTCAGAGCCAACTGTGGATATGTTAATAGTTTTTCACATGATGGGCCATCAAGTCCTACTTTTTGAGACTGGTCAGGGCGTTCCCATATCCACCAAAAAAAAGAAAAAAAAAAGTAGCAAGTGGAATTTGGAAGCAGGATGAATCTAGAGTCGTCGGTAGAATTAGAAGACACTGCTTCCTCTTTCGTCTTGTCACTGGCTCCCATGGCTTCTGCCACTTACGTTTTTTAACCGAGGCTTCCTCATTTACTGCCTTATTGATATAAATGGGCCCCATAAAAATGCTTGATTACAGCATGGTAGGCTAAAATATGCCCATAAAAAATCTTTTTTTGGTAAGCTTCAAATAATGGTGATCTTTTTTTCCAGTAAAAGGAATGAAATCTTAACTCCCCTAATAAATTGCCAACTTTTCCCTTTAGTTTTACCGTTTAATTTTTACACCATCGGTGATTCAAGGCATGTACATATGTTATTGGGGACCTCAGATATTTGTGATGACTTTGAAACTTAACATTTAACTCCAGGCTTGATCTGGAGAACCATTTACTCTAAGGAGAAGGCTTCTCCTCGACAAAGAGCAGTTTGTGAGGTGTTTTTGCTCCGTTTCATTTTGTTTACTTTTAACAACAGAAGGCTTGCCACTCACTGAAGAAATCCGACCATTTCATCAGTGAAAATGGTCATGACCAAGTGAAGAATAGCCCATTTCCTCGCCCAGTTTTAGTCAAAAAGGGGACTGTGTTGTTCACGGTTAAAAGCACTAGGGAACACTGCAAGAAGGTGGGAATATGCTGGTTGTGCAGTGGCAGAGGAACCAGGGGCTGTAGTTTTGAAGAAGGGCAGAGACAATGTCACCAAAGGTTTGTCTACACCAGTGGTCCCCCAACTCTTGCCGCAGAAAGCCTGTCTCAGCAGCCTGGCACCCCAATTCTAACCCCCCCCCCCCCCCCCCCCCCCCCCCCCCCACCCCGCCCAGGATATGTGAAGGCACTCCTCCAGTGAAGCCAGAAGAAAAGACATGACCTGGAAGGCAGCACGACTTCCCTCTGGGCCTGTTTTCCTCGGTAGTTTCTGGACTCAGTCTTGCTTATGTTACAAGCTGTGAGTGAATTGTGGCCCAAGCAGCTGTGGCTGTGGGCCATGTGACAAAGTATTCCTTTCCGAGGTACATGTGGCATTTTGCCATCCAGAGGTACAGCACATGGATCTCCTGAGAAGCATGCATCAAGTTTATTTTCTGACTAGTAAATGAATAAATTTTTCTGACTCAATTGGGAATGAAAGGAAAATAACCTGCCTTTGGAGCTATCCCAAGATCTGATTCCTTTGGAGCGGTTCATGTAATTTAACAACAACAACCCAGTCATCAGAGAGCTCCAGTCTAAGTATATAGCCAACTAAAAGCCTTGCAGATGAGGGAACTCTGGATGCACAGGGGCCAAGATAGAAGTGGGTAGCTTTGAGCAAGCCTGGGGGAGAAACTTGAGCTCAGGGAAATGTCAGTAAGATTCCAAGCACCCTATTCTACACAGATTCATTTAAATCCCCAATTTTTAAGGAGATGATAATACAAGGCACTCTTAGAGATGGTTGGGTTGTGATTATAGTCAGTCCAGGCCTTTTCTCCACTTGATTGTACTTGTCGTCTCTTCTGCCAGGGCGCTGGTGAATATATAAGAAATTGGGAGGAAGCTACAGCAGATTACTAAGGAAATTAAAGAAGGCCAAGTGCAAGGATTGGGATCCTATACCAAGAAGAATTTGGAATTTTACATGAAAGGAAAAAAAGTCAACTCAGAGCAGCATGTTGTGACGTTTTCAATGAACAACTGCTCTTCCTGAATTTTGTTTCTCTTAGACCAAGCCATCATTGTCCATAAGTAGAGTGAGCTTATGCCCCGTTTGCCCACAACAGTCCCAATTTATGTTGGTCGAGCAAGTTAGTTATAAGTAATACCTCCTTGTTTTCTTAAAAGTGCCCTGGCTTGAGAGATAAATTATATAGCTATCCTAAACATCAACAAAGCTCCTTTTGAAGTTAATAGATCTGTATAAAGGATGAAAGAGGAAATGTTTTGATTTGGTTTTCAAATCTGGTTTCCCTGAAGTGAGAGAGAGAGAGAGAGAGAGCAGGCAGAGGACATGGAAACAGAGCAAGCCAGGCCTTGATGGTAATACACTCTGGCCTACATCTTTCTTGTGGTCATCATGTGCTTGGTCTTTCTTCCTTAGGTCTTCTGTGAGGATATTTTGAAGTATTTTTAGATGAACAATTTAGGACTCCAAATAATTTCAGATTTTCTTCAGATTTCTAGTTATAGTATTCAGAAAAGAGTAAGGAACTGGATTTCATACGATTCGCTTAAGTTAACTAGGAAGTTGGGAATGGAATCAAATTTCACTTTATTCCACTGTGAGAATTATTTTGGGTAGTGTATTAGACAGATGCTAGCCTTCTGACAGCAATCAACAATGAATCATAAGTAGGGTATGACCAAGAGATTCAATTTTCATATGATTTTGGAGAAGTTCTGATTCCTTCAAAGTTAAAAGAAAATGCCAGTAAGTTAACTGAAGAAATAACATGATTAACAGTATTTGTAAACATGGAACCTACTGATCTTAAAATATTTATGATTTTTTCATAAAATTAGAAATTTGAAATTTCAATTAATCATACTACTTATGTTAATTTTTTGGAAGTTAAAAATTATACTTCGTTGACTGGTGAGTTCTTTTGATGAAACACAGGCTGGTTAATGTGAGGTTGCTGTGAATAATGACTTTTAGGGTATTTTTCTTAGCAAAGTATACATTAAATGAATTACTTAAAAATGTATACATGAAATGATGCATTCGAGGTCTTTGGAAAAACAGGAAATGTAGAGTACTGTTATGTTTTGCTAGGAATAATATCTTCTATTTTGGTTAACTTATTTTTCATGTAACAAAACTTTAAATTGTTAATTGAGGAAACACCTGTTTTACCTGATTTTCTTAAGCACACTGGATGGATATTGGATGCCTTGCAGCAAAACTCTCATTAAACCAGGGATCCTGTGATATGCACTACAATGGCTGAATTACTGCATTGAAGAGAATATTATACTAAAATTTCACTGCGTCATGATCCTCAGGGACTTTGCTATAGAATTACTTGTAAATGGAGCCATTTTATAAAAACATCCTTCTGGAGCTTCAGGATTTCTCAGAATTGGGTAAGAAGAGATACTTTTTTATAGATAAGGAATTGATTTGGAGACAAAAAATATTAGAAACAGGTGAACATTTCTAGAGCCTATTTTATTTAACCTCTCTATAGACTGCCTGGAGAGGCTTTGATAACAGAAATGTCCAAACCAAAATGTGCTGCTCTTTTCTTATACCAATGGGCATAGTATCTTCCCCTGGCACAGTCATTGATGTGTGGGAGGCATGTGACCTGAGCCAGCCCAGTCACAGGACTTTGAGTACTGGGCTAGAAACACTTTAAGAAAGTTTGCTCATCATTGCAGCTGAAGCCATCACATTACCATAGGGGTAGCCTGTTTTAGAATGGTCTTATTGGATACTCTTGGGATAATTATACTGAAAGCATTTGCTGTGGGGTTTATATCAGGAGATGGTGTGTTGTGGAATTTTCAAGATTTATGATGACTTAAAGCCTTTTGGTCAGTGGAAAGGCAAGGTTGTAGAAAGATTTGATTAACTAAGCAAAGTATCCATTATAGCAGGGGCTTAATACATTTTTGTTTTCTTTCTTCATGGTTGGTCAGTGTCTATTCTCTGGTTTTGTCTCTATTTCACCTTTTCTGTTTGATATATGGACTGGTTTCCATCTAGCTTCCCTAGTGCAGTGCCTGGGAATTCCCTATTTGCCCTGGGGCATGGGAAAACCCCTTAACCCTCACATGTTATTGTGGCTGATGAATGATCAGTTTCCTACCATCCCATGGCATTAGATAGTGTAGTTTTACCTAATCACAGGGTAGCTGGACATTCCAATCATTCTGTAGTTAAATACATTATCTCCTGGGAGGAAAACCAGATTCAGGGGTAAGGTTGTGGCAGATTGCACATTCCCCAAATGACCACGATGTTTCCTTTCCCCTGTGCTCTTCTAGAACTTTGTTATTCCCTCAACAAGAGGCAAAGTCTACGTCTCTTTCTCTTTAAGCTGGGTGGGCTCTGTCAACTGTTTTGACTAAGAGAGTATGGTGAGAGTGATGGTATGAGATTTCCAAAGCTAAGTCCAAAGAAGGGATACAGTTTCTGCCCTGATTCCTTCTCTGAGGATGATTTCCTTTAGAATACAGTTGATATGCCGTGAGGCCACATGGAGAACAAAGGCCCCTCTCTGTCACCAGTCAGCACCAACTTGCCAGCCATGTGAGGAGGCCATCTTGTAGGCAGAACATCCTGTCCTCAGGTAGGCCACACCTTCTGATGCCGTGTGGAGCAGAAGTGAGCTTTCCCTGCTAAGCGCCGTCCAAACTGCAGATCTGTGAGCAAAAATAAATGGATGCTATTGTTCAAAGTCATTGTTTTTGGTGATTTGTTATGTAGCAAAAGATATTAATCTTCATCACTTTATGAGATAGAGGTGGTATTCTGCTCATAGAGTAGGAAAGAAAAGCCTCCAATAGTTAAATAACTTGTCAAGGTCATCCTAGGGCTAAATAATGGGGGCAGATTCTCGAGACTCCTTCATGGCACAACTTCTCACAGAGGAGACAACACCAGCCTATCTGTCATGGTATAGCCATAAATAGTGTGAGGTCTAGAGACAAACCACTGGCAATTGAATGTCCAAAGAGTGCAACACCGATTCCTATCCCAGGGAATTGGCAGTAAAAGAAACAGGAGAATCCTTGCCAGCATGGAGCTTCCTTTCCAGCATGTGAAAGACAATAATATGAAGCCCTTAGCTTCTAAAGCATTTGCCACGGTGTCCAGCACATAGAAGCAATGTGAATATTGGTTATTCGTATGATTATTGAATGTGAAAAGACCGTGGTTACTATCTGTGACCCGCATGTTACAAACAGTATTGTCCATCCATTTTAATGTCTGCATTTCAATGGATGAGAAACAATATTTGATTTTTGTGAGCAGAGCACAAATTTGAAACCATCTGAGCTAATTCTAGCAAATCATACAGTACCTAGTGTTTAATATTCAGCTATTATATAATAGCCTCTAGGACTCTGTACATCTATAACAAGGTGTCAGAAGGAGTTATGAAAATAATTTCAGAGATACTAAAAAAGATATTCCAATAGTAGCTTGACCATGCTTGGAAAGTAAAAGCTTGATTATCAGTGGTGTAGTGGTGGGCAGGAAATGTGTTGATAATTGAAGCCAACAGACAGAACCTCAGTTCCCTGGTTCATTAAACCTTTTCCTAGAACAGATAAGCAGCAAAACTGGCTGATTTAAGTTTCACTTCCTTTTATTGCTCCTGTGGACATGCTAATGAATAATAGACAAGGAGAGGCAATAACGCAGGTACCTCCTCTGTTGTGGATGTGTGGGACTGGAAGGGACCTTAGAGTCTCCTCTGGTCTACTTCCCTCATTCTAGAGTTGAGGAAGCTGACGTCTAGGGGTGCCAAGTGTCCCGATGGCACGTGGCTTGTGAGCATCTGAGCTGAGGCCAGGTCCCAAGTCCCAAGTCGCTCATATATGCAGCTTTCATCAATTTCCACTCACACTGTCTCACTCCTCCGCATATCAGCAACTACTAATCATCTGGGATCTCCGTACAAGTAACCGAGTTAAACAGAGAGGAGGTTTTCTTTTTTCAGTGTTGTGATCAGTAAACACGGGGCCAGGAAGGCACCTCGGTTTTCCTTTAGCCAGAGACTCAGAATTCCAGCCTCCGCGGGCTCGCTCAAGAGATTGACTACCTGGAGTGCGCCTGGTGTTTTGAATTCTCATCCTGGGCGCTGTCCCACATAAAGGAAGTCGGCTCATTCTCCTGGTTGTTGGAGGAGGTCATCGAGAGGCCATGACCGCTAGTTGACCCCCAAGCTAGATCCGGGCAATTAGAGGATGATCCTACCACCTTCCCTGGGTTTGGAATGTACACGGTTCCCACCGTTCCCACCGTGGGAGCGGTTTTCAAGGACGCAGCCTTGAGAGAGCAATGTGTTGTTGAGGCCATCTGGATGGTTAGGACTGAACCCAGTTAAGGCTTCCAAACTTAAGATCCTGACCTGCTGCTGCAGACCTGTCTCCAGGGAGCCAGCCCAAAGCAAACCTTGTAAGTAAGTTCTTCGGATTCTTAAACCTGCCCACCTACCAGTCTGGAGTGCTCCGTCCTTTTCTTCTCTCCTTGCTCTCCTGCGTGTAAGAGCCAGTTCGTGACCCAGCAGTGGATCGGTTGGGATGCCACAAAGCCTTCCCTGAGCACCGTGGCTGAGCTATGTCGTTGGTTCTTAACTTCCCTCGTATTGCAGCTCCATGGAATTGCTTCTGTTCTGAACTGGAAGCTCCTCGAGGACAGAGAAGCATTACAGCGACCGGATCCACGCGGCATCATCCTCGAGTCCAGCAGTTTTGTACCTGCTGCAATACATACCCTAGCCCTTTCCTAGTTTAATAACAAGTTTCCGGGACGCCTGGGTGGCTCAGTTGGTTGATCGGCTGCCTTCCGCTCGGGTCATGATCCCAGCGTCCTGGGATCGAGTCCCACATCGGGCTCCTTGCTCGGCAGGGAGCCTGCTTCACATTTCCTGCCCACCACTATCCACTCTGCCTCTGCCTGCCTCTCTGTCTGCCTGTGCTCTCTCTCTCTCTGACTAATAAATAAAATCTTAAAAAAAAAAAAAAAAGTTTCCAACCTGTCCCCCTCAGGGTATCGTAGCTCACCACTTGTATTTCATTGAATTCCAATCAACAGCAAACTGTGAGGTCATGTCTTCAGAGTGTCTGTGGCAAGAGTAATAAATAGGAGGGACATGCTTTTTATCATATTACTACTAATATGCAGTTGGCATTATGAAATGATCTAATTTATTCATTTGGTAAATATTTGGATCACTTACTAGGTAAAAGGCATCATGTTAGGCTCCCCGTTTAATAAAAAGCTGAATAGCTGAAAAAACATATGTGATTTATACTAAGAGCATATGATAGTTTGTCCAAGCCATATTTTCTGCAACGCCTTTCCTGCCCCTGCTCAGAGATGGAAGTAGGACTAGGAGCTGGAGGGGTGGTTTGTTGTAGTTTTAATTTCCCTTTACAGACATTCATTGGAAAACAGCTGTGCTTGTCTAACATGTAACATATGTAGTCAGGATTAAGAGATGGCTAGTCAATTCTTTAGGGTTCTCTCTTCTTTCTCTGGCCACTCTGGATACCGGGATCTTAATTTCAACAGTACTTTCTGTCCACCTTACTCAGATAACTATTTGTTACAATATTTGAAAGGGATATTAAGTTGTGCATTTAAAAAGACAGTTGATAGGTTTAAATGAATAAAATATACTATATACAAGAACATATGTATACGTTTCCTGAATTTTTGAGATTAACTTTTAATCTTTCTTCACTAGGAATTGGCAAACTCTTTAGTAAAATGTAGCTCAGAGATTTTTTTTTTCTCTTCTGTGGTTTGAATTTATTTTCTTCTCTCTTTGCCCAGCTGTATTAATTAGGTTGCAGGAAGAGTCAAACTTGTAAGCGACCACTTCAGTAAAATGCAATCTTTTCTAGGGGCACCTGGGTGGCTCAGTGGATTAAGCCTCTGCCTTTGGCTCATGTCATGATCTCAGGGTCTTGGGATCAAGCCCTGCATCAGGCTCTCTGCTCAGCGGGGAGCCTGCTTCCCCTTTCTCTCTCTGCCTAGCTCTCTACCTACTTGTGATCTCTCTCTGTGTCAAATAAATTAAAAAAATGCAGTCTTTTCTATAAGTGAGGTGTACGTAAAGATCACAGGGAAAGGATCCTTAAGCTATGCTTGGGGAACTAGAAAATTTCTTCACAGAGGTAAACTTTCAGTTGGATGTTGAGAATCAGAAGGGGTTTTCTACTTGTACAAATGGAACCAGGGACTGGGTGAATGACAATGATTCAGACACTCACCCATTTTACAGAACCATTATTTACTGACTGTCTTAGATAAACCATGTATTGTGGTAGGTGCCAGAGATCCAAAAGTATGGATGGAGTCCTAGATTCGGAGCAGGTGCTTGGAGAGAAAGATACAAATCAGTAATTATAAGACTATGAGTGAAGTGATAGGATTATGTACAGAGCTTCATGGTAATAAACACGAAGGATTGAAAGAATATTATCTGTTCAGAGAATTAGAAGTATCATTGAACTATAAGAATGGGGCAAAGGTAGGTAGAAGCTAGAGTGGTTGGGTATGAATATGAAGTATTAAGAACTTTGAATGAGCTTAGGAGATAGTGGATTCTCTCTTAGGAGAGAGTAGATCTCTCTTAGTAGATTCTCTCTTGTCTTTGATGGAAAACTGCTGAGAAATTTTATGCAGTTAAATTTGCTCTCATTTATAAGTTCTATCACCAGCAACAGTGTGAAGGGGACAGGCATGAGTTAGGAGACTATTGTGGTACTTCAGGGAAGAGATAATACATGCCAGGATTGGCAGTAGCACTGAGGATAAAGAGAATGAAATTTTTACTAACTGATTTGATATGGGGCTAAAGGAGAAGGATAAATAGAAGATAAATATAAATAAAGGCCAAATTTCTTGTTTTGCAATGAGTGGGAGGTAGAACATGTAGATCAAATACAGTTTTGAGAGAAAGATGATGAGTCACCATCCGTTGGCATTTTCAGATGAATATAATCTACCAGGAAATTAGATTTAAGAGTCTGAGGACAGAAATAATGCTCTAGGCAAATTAGGTTGGGGAGACAGAAGAGAGATGTTGGTAGAAGTTAACACTGCTTGGGAAGCGTGCAGAGGGTGAGAAGAGATGAGGGACAGGGATTGAATTTCAAAAGCTTCAAAGCTTAAAAGGAGGGCTGAAGGAGAGGAACTTTAAAGGATGCTGGGAAGAAATAGCCATACAAGAGGGGGAGGAAGCGAGAATTTCATGTCCTGGAAATCATGAGAGGAAAGTGTTTCAAGGAAGGATTGGTCCTATGATACTCTAGAGAGCTCAAGTATGGTAGATTAAAAACTACCAGTCAGATTTGCTAAGCGGTACATCCATAGGCTTGGTGGTAGAAGCACATTTCTGAGGAGGGAACAGAGTGGTGTTTAGCTGGGGTAAGGAATAAACAAGAGGCACTGAGATTTTGAAAGTGAATCCCTTTCTATGGCAGCTTGTTTGTGACCAGAAGAGCATTCTCAGGGTAGTGTCCATGCCTTGGTTGCACCATTAAAAGAGACTTCTTAAAGATACAGTGGTGGTGTTCATACATTTAAATTCCCAGGGAGATGGGAGGCTGCGAGGTGGGAGAAGGAGTGGGGATAACTAGCTCACAGTATTTCAGAAGAGGCCCTGGGGAACGAAATGAGGCCTACTGTTTCTTTTCTGTCTGTCCCATGCTGTTCTTGTCCCATAACACACTGAGAAGGGCAGGTCACTTGTTAAACCTGAATATTAATTTGGTCTCCATATGGCACAGTCTCTGTGGTGTTGAATTCAAAGGAACATGGCCCAGCTACCAAAAAAGTAAATTAAATTTTTTATTGGTGTTTCTCTAAGAATGCCTGGGGCAGGGGAAGTACAGTTCTAACTTGGAGTAAGACTTCTTAAATTTCTCCTTTGACATCTCCCCCTCCCAACTTACCGTCGCTGCATTCACTGTGGAGTTTCCATAGTACATTGCGAAGCAAAGCACACCACCATTCGTTTTCAAGCCCTCTCCCTCTTGCCAAGGTCACACACTGGAAACTGGCAGAACAATCTCTCCTGCTACATACTTGCCAAAAGAAGTTTGTTCTGCTAGAGAGGAAGGACTGGAAAAGAACAGAAGCGCACATGGAAATAAAGAGGAATTGAAGCCAAGAAAATAGCCCAGTAGTTCTCAAACTTTTCGCATTCATCAGAGTCACCTGGAGGGTTTGCTCAAATAAACTCCATCTGAACTCCATCTCAAGAGCTTGTGATGCAGTGGGTCTCAGGTGGGCTCAAGAATTTGTGTTTCTGCTAAGTTCCCGAATAATTCTAATACTTCTGGTCTGTGAAATACACCTTGAGAATCACTGAACTAGTTAGCTTAATGGGAAGCAAATCAGAGCAGAGACTTGGAAGCTGTGGAATGCTGTTACTAAAACCGAGGTAGGAGGCACGGTTTTTATTAAAGGCAAAAAGGCAAGTCTGGTCGTCAGACGTCGTGAAGCAAGGCCTACTTGAGGCTGAGCTACTGACTTAATGGCTTGGGTTCTTTTGCTTTTTAAGATGAGTTGTAACTTGTTTCACAGTTAGAGGAAGGGACACATGTGGTGGTGGGGTGTTGGGGGTAGCTGGGCTTGTCCAGGTAATGGGGTTGGAGGCATTCAAAGGTAGACTGCAAAGCAGGTTTTCATGCATTCATTGACAAAGGACAAACTGGTAGGTGAGGTAAAAATTGTTACTCCAATTTCTCTCCCAGAGGGTCTCAAGAAGTTTTGTGAATTTATTTTTGCATCCAGACTGAAGTAGCTTTTTGACCCTCTCGGTGAGTCTTTTTTCCACTTACATTGTAGGTAAAAGTGTCTTTTTACAAGCAGGTAGTTTATGAGTCTGATGTTTTTGACTGCTTTTCCCGAAATTGAGAAATGATAAATATCCAAGCACATTTCTTAACTATATAATCATGTATAACTTCAGTGAAATTTGAGCCATATATTTCCAGTGCAAGTTTAACAACCAAATTTCCGTACTGTTGAGTAAGTAAACAAATTTTATGCTTAAGATACCCTTTAAGGGGACTCCCGGGTGGCTCAGTGGGTTAAGCCGCTGCCTTTGGCCCGGGTCATGATCCCAGCGTCCTGGGATCGAGTCCCGGATCAGGCTCTCAGCTCGGCGGGGAGCCTGCTTCTCCCCTCCCCTCTCTGCCTGTCTCTCTGCCTACTTGTGTGATCTCTGTCTGTCAAATAAATAAATAAAATCTTAAAAAAAAAAAGATACCCCTTAAGAACTTGTCAATGTACTTTTTTACAGTGCTTTGTTTTGTAGAAAATGTTGACTTATGTCCAGAAAAACGGATGCCAAAGCAGGAAAAAATATTAGGCAAATGAATCTTTGTTTTATAAATTCTGATATAATTTTAACACAGGTTAAAAAAAAAAGTTTGATTCCCCTCAGAATTTTTCTAAGCAAATAGTATTAGAATTCTTCATCATGTTGCTGTGTCTATTGCTATACAGTTGAGAAAGTTAGTTTGCAAGGAAATAACTGCATTTGTGAGAGGAGAAAAACAACAGACACATAATCACCTAAACTTTGGACAAACCTCTGAAATGGAAGCCAATATAGCAATGAAATCACAATGAAATTATAAATTTATGGAGGAAAAGCTGGGAGGTTAATTTTACTCTTTAAAACCTCAATGAAGCACAAAATTCAGGGGAAAAACTAATAATTATGACTAAGAATTGTAAGATTTGGAACATCAACTCAGCAAATGAAGACATTACCACATGGCAGACATTAGCCAATAAAATGCACCCAATCACACAAAAATGAGCTCATAATGCAAAAAGTGAGCACTGTGGATTTCTGGAGAGATGGTGCATTTATGAAAAAATCAATTTATTACTTTCTGTGACTGAGCTCATTCAATCCACATTTACTGAGCATAGACAATGGCCTTGCACTTTGTGCGAGGTGCTTAGGAGGATGAAATGAAGGCATCAGATACAAATCCTGACCTTAAGCAGATTACAGTTTAGTTGGAATGGGTGATTGGAAGGAAAAGAGACAAACAAATCACTGTAAGATAAGGAAAGAGGCCAAAGATAAAAAGGGAGGCAGAAAGAGGAGGGTTAGGAAGGAGGAGGCAGAGTCAAGGACGAGAAGAAACTGCACGGAGCCTTACAACATACTACTATATTCTTTGTTTTTTATTGTACATGTTCTCAAAGTACATACCACATCACTAAACTGAAAATTCCATGGCGTACGTGTTTTCGAGGGGCAATTTACAGCAAACCAACACCCCTTAGCATGCAAATCAGCACAAATAGGAGTATAAAACTCATGAATGGATATAAGTCAACATAAGCTAGTTTATCAAGCAGCAAACTTCCCTAGTGTCTCATTGGTTTTAAACTATAGTTTAGATAAGATAAATTATCTGTAGAAAGGTAACATTGTAAAAAGTGAAGAGAGTGGTTTGGAGGCAGGAGAAACTTTTACGAGACTCCTGGAATAAGTTGGGGGCAAGAAATGATGAGGGTTTGAACCAGTAGAGTAGCAGCATGACTGGGAAGGATGATATAGAGTCAAGAGATTTTCACAGGTAGGTTACATTGGAAATATTCAATACAGGAACCGAGAGAGGAAGAGGCGTTAGATATAATTTGCATTCAGTTTGGTTGACTGGGTGGGTGGTGATACTATTAACCAAGAAGATCTCATCATTTACCCAGAAGCAGCCAGCAGGTTTGGGATGACTTTGATTGTGCTATTTATAGGAAAAGTCCCTTTGGAGATGCTGTCCAAGTAGTTAGAAACACATATTTGGGTCAATGAAGAGAGATAGGACTAGGCATGAAGATTTGCAAACTTTTGGTCTTAAGGTAATAGTGGAAGCTGTGGGATGGCTGCGGTTTCTCTGGGAGGAGGGGGAGCTGAGCACAGGACTGTGGGGAAAGGCTTTGCAGAGTAAAGAGATTAGTCCAGCATCCAGCTCTGCTCTTTTCTAGAATCGGCTCTTATTAGTTTTTTTGGGTGGCTGTAACTAAGTATCACAAACTGGGTGGCTTAAGCAACATAAATTTGATAAGTTTATTGTCTCCCAGTTCTGGAGGCTAAAGTCCAACATCAAGGTGTCAGCAGGGTTGGCTCCTTCTGAGGGGTGGGAGGGGGAATCTGTTCCATGTGTCTCTCCTGATTTGTGGCGTTGTGGCAGCAGTCTTTGGCTTTCCTTGCCTTGTAGGTGCCTCCCCCCGATCTCTGCCTCTATCTTTGTGTGGTTTCATCCCTGTGTATGTGTCTTTCTCTGTGTCCAAATTTCCCTTATTTATAAGGACTCTGATCCTACTGGATTGGGATCCACTCTAATGACTTCACCTTAACCTCATCATCTGCCAAGACCATAGGTCTGATTAAGGTCACATTTTGAGGTACTGGGGATCACCATCTCTACCTATGAATTTTGAGGGGATAAGATTCAAGCCCTAAATAGGCTTCAGAAGAATCCCCTCTTCCCAGCATGTTTTGGAGTCAGGAGAAAGAAGCTGGACTGCAATAGCCTGAGAATTAAGAGGAGAGAAAAGAACGCCAAGGCTGTGAATGTAGACTTACTTATTTGGAACTGTATCCATTACAAATCAAATGGCAAGAGCTAGGCCTCCATGGATGATACAATTTCCAGAACAAACTGCTTTAAGTTTGCCAAAGAATCATTCAAAGTCTACGGTGTCTTAACAGTACTTCCTGCAAGATTATTTCTTCAACCTAAAACATATGGGCTTGTTTATTTGCTGAATAATGGTGCATATCCCTAGAACATGAGTTAGTAGTCATTCACTTTGCATCTAGTGTAATGTGTTCTTTTGTGATGAAACTTAGAAGTTTGAGTTTGAAAAATGATGTGTCTCAGAGAGTATGGACTAAGCAATTTTAGATATGGCAGAGCAATAAAAAACATTCCTGCCATGGATTCATTGGAGGTGCAAGGACACAGATTAACCTTGGGAGGTGTATTATAGCATTTATTTTTTCAGAAGAGAGGGAAGACTTGATATTTAAATTCTCACTTTCATTTGAGGAGGGAAAAATATAAATCTTGGGATGTCTGAAAAATATTAAAATGTTCACAGAATTAACCGTCAGTGATAATATCAAATGTCACATTTGTACTTCATCACGTATTGGGAGCAACTGAAATATGCAACCAAGTGGCCTGTGAGGCTTTTCTTATGGTGTGTTAATTTTCTACCAAAGTTTCTGGGTGTGAGTATATGTATATGGTTTTGTTTGGGGTCTTAGGTGATGTGGTTTGTGATTTGCAGTTGGATTTAAAATAAACACCAAGGAATTCAAGTGTTTTTGTACCAGAATTTTAACAGTATTTATCTTTTAGTGACATTTGTTTATTCTCCTAATTTCCCATTTTAATTCATTTATTTATTTTTTGGTTGAAAGAGTAGCCAATTGAATCTATTTTCCTTAAATACCATACCTTAAAATCTGTGATGTTTCTGGAGTATTTGGATTCTGAAAGAGCGGTTTCATACCTTACAGTCCTTTGTTCTTTTTCAAAATTTGTGTAAGTGAGATGTACTGTTCCTGGGGAAAAGTAGTGATAATGTAGACAGTTATTGAACTTTTCTGTCCCTGGGTGAAAATTCAGAACATCAAGCTATTTATATGTGGTATGTTTTCCATCAATAGGCGTAGAGTGACCACAGTGGACATTGAAGGTATAGGGCAGCTGTGTGCAGTATGATTTTCTATCCTGCTTGCCTGAGTTTTCTCTTGCAACTGGTCTTGGGGCTTCTGAACCTGGTGCTAGGTACTGGGTCCCTACCTATCTCTCTCCCTAACAGGTGGAATGGCATCTCCCCTTGTTTCGCCCACATCTGAACATTTGCTTTGAAGGCAAAAGGACTAAACCTTGTTTTATGTGGAAGCATTTAAAATGTTAAGTCAGAAGAGAGTCAGTAAAAAAAAAATACTGGACTTGGAATTAGAAAACATACTCGATGTTCTTTAATCCTTGCTAGGCTGCTTATAGCTTACACAGGATATTCAACTCTTTCTCATTCATTCCTTCATTAATCCATTGGCTCTTCCATCCATTCATCTGCTTCTTTCCAACAAGCATTTATTGAATGTTTCCTGTGTTGTAGACACTGTGTTAGGCACAGATGTTAAGATAAAAACCACAGACCCTATCTTCAAGGAGTTCATAGATCAGTGGGGAAGATTAAAAAAAAAAAATCATGGTTGGAGTGACGAATGTTGTCGTAGAGATAATCACGTGTAAATGAGGAGGTAAAATAATGTGATTTCTAATGTTCTTTTTACTTCTATAATTACATGGTTCTAAGTCTATAAAAATCCTAAAAGCTGTTCGCATGCCTTTCGACTTGGGGAGAAAACAGGCCCAGAGATATAAAGATAAAAAGTCAACCTGCTTCCTCCACTTAGCAGGCCCCTGACTTAAATGGAAAATAGATGAGTAATTGAATGTGTGTATGGGAATACTTTACTTGCTCTCGGAGTCCTTGGACTACAACATTCCTCATTACCGTAGGTGATTAATGGCCCTGGCATCCTGGCACCTTGGACTACAATTTGTTCAGAGTCAGAGGAATTTGGAAGAAAGTGAATGGTAGTCCCCTCGTGCTAGATGGAGTAAGGCAAGAAGGGTAGAACTTCGTCATTCTCATCTCCATATGTTAGAGAGGCGAGGGGAGTCATCGGAGAGGTGAGAGCAAGACTCCAGAAATGTGCTTGGTGTTTCTTCCTGCACCTGAAGACATTTTATAAGGAGTATAGGCAACACATGACTTACGGAAATACACGGCAAAGAACAGAGCCATAATAACTAAGGTTTCTCATTTGCTGCTGTAGATACCCTCTAGGCCCTGGTGGAGACATTACCTTATAAGAGTAAAACTTCTCTTGAGGGAGTTATGACGGTTAGTGACTATTACTCCAAAAGTTTACCTCCCATTCTTTGCGACCACCAATTAAAAAAGAAGGCAACCGAAAAGACTTCAACAGGTAGACTTTGTGCAAGTGTTATAAAGCTGATGTGATTGACATGTTTAAACAGGCAGTGTTTAATCAGACAGACAGAATCCATTTGAAGAATTTCGAGCAGAGTTAATATAGTAACAAAGTACTGAAAGGGCTAGATGCACGGATGGGGAAGGTTATCGAGAGAGAAGTATCTGTAGGGAAGCAGTCCCCACCCGTAGACCCAGAGGCCCAAAGGCAAAAATGATGTTTCGGAGAGTCCACCTGTGGCTGAGGCTGCCCGTGTGGGCCCTGAGTTATCCGAGTATGACTTGGAACCATGCTTACCTGTCACTATTGTGACTGCTGAAACTGCCGATAGAATCTGGGGAAAAATGGCTTCTTTTCTCCTCAGTTTCCTGCCAGCCCACTGGCAGAACTTAACAGGCAGTCAGGTGGCAAGGGAGTCCGGGAAGTCCAGCTCTGCAAGCTTCCTGCCCATGAGGACCAAAGAGGGTAGAGAAAAATGAAGGAGGAGCCAAGAGACAACACACTCCAGCACACCTCTCATTGTCTTTTCTCTCCTTGATAATCTGCTTTATTTCCTGAAGCTTGTCC
The DNA here is from genome assembly GCA_003697995.1 of Taxidea taxus jeffersonii. Lineage (NCBI taxonomy): Eukaryota > Metazoa > Chordata > Mammalia > Carnivora > Mustelidae > Taxidea > Taxidea taxus. Next base: position 35,492 of record RCUC01145035.1, read on the forward strand.
AAAATCAAGCCAGGGAAGGAGAGAGTGAATTAAACTGAGAGAAAGAAGAGGATATAAGATGGTGGCAGTCTTGACAGAAAGAGAAAGAAAATGAGGAGGCTAGAAAAGAAGGAAGGCAGAAGAGGGATATGAGGTGGGATGAGAGTGTCCTTGAATTAGTACAACATGGAGTTCAAAGCCTTTGGGTTCGAGTAAAGTGAGTGATAACAACAACAACAACAACAACAACCAATTAAAATGCTGGGATTCATGGAATGGGGTTAGGTTCAGCTTGCTACTTATTTCAAGATCTATTTACCCTAGGAGAAGTTCAAATTCCCTGAAGTCTCATAGTTATCATGGTATAACACCGATATGTTGCCATATGGCTGGTAAATTAGGAATAACTGAAAAAAAACATGAGGGCTAAATAATGCCCCTGGTTTCCCATGGTCCACAAGGGTATCAGGGGTATCTGTAAATTCTTAAATCTTCTATTACTAAGAAAATCCTTGGAATGCAAGGAGCTTGGGATCAGGGCAAGGGTGCTATAGAAGCTAAGGACCTTGCTAAAGAAAGTGATAAGAGAATCTGAGGTCTTTGGGAAGAGGTGCTACCATCACCTTCCCTTCTGTAAATCCCCCAAAGCACCAGGCAGTACAAAACATAACATGTGGGACACTAGCACAGAATACTCAGTAACTTGATACAGTGGGGGAACACACCAGCAGAAGCCATCGAAGACCCGGATGCTAGCACACAGGCCAGAAGTCCTTCCTCTGTCACTATTAGGACATGAGATCATCTCCTTCTACCCAGATAGTGTTTTGGGAAAAAGAGAGAGTGGTGTAAAGTCCCTTGAGAGGAGAGAATTAGCCTTGCTAGAGAATGTGAAGCAGTCTTTTTCACCAGTCACTTAAGGTTCAGACTGGGAGATGGGAATATCTTGGGTGCTGCAGAGCAAGATATGATGAGTTCTGCGGTGGAAGAACACAGTCACACCTCAGAAGCTTATTCTTCAGAACTTCAGAATCTCCTGATATTATGAAAGGTGTCATGCTCCTAATTGGTTAGAATAAATGAGAACAAAAATTTTTCCACCTGAATCCTTATTAGAAGGAATATTTAAAATATCAGTCTGTTCTTACATAAAGTAGAACAGTCCCAGAAAATAAGTTACTTTTGAATTACTATATTTATGGTTTCATGTGATATAGAAAAGGGTAAGCTAATTTTCAGGAGAAAACTTTTATAATTATTCATTATTTATGTTATTATGGGAAGGTCTGTGTGGTGTTTTTAAGAACCTATAGAAAACATGATCTTGTGTTCTGAGAAGCTGATAATCTAAAGTGATTCATTTATTTGTAAAGGGAGGGTTATTGTAAGAACAAAAGGATAGTCTTTATTAAACTTTATAAGCTAAAGGAGAAGAGATTGTTTCCATTCATCCCCATCTTTCCATAATGCTTTTGTAATGGGAACAAATATTAAAATGATCCATTCTTGTCAAAAGAGGGTATATTCAGATTTGGGTGACTTAAGAAATAATAACGGAACTCCTAGGCTACCCACCCTACTATGGGACCCTGACCCCAGAGGGGCCATACCAGAGTGAAGTATTCCAAAACCCATAAATTACATTTTTATTATTAAAATTTATTTGTGGTAACTACAACATTAAATTCTATTAAATAATGACTTAAATAAGTAAGATAATACTTTAGAAGTGAAATTGTTCTGTGTCTGTGCTCAGATTCCTAGAAACAATGTATACAGACTAGTTATTTGTGTCCATAAATACATGATGATCTCATAATGAGTTAGTTTATAGTTTTATGCATTAACTTCTCAGATTGCTTGAGTATCATTTCCTACTGGCTATATTATATTATTGGGTCACCATAATACTAAACTGCAGGAGGTTTTAGCTGATAATTCCTGAAAAGTGCTTACTTTTGAAATAAAAAGCAAGGCAAAAAAAAAAAATCAAGCCACAATGCTGACTGAAAAAAATATTTATATTTATATTAAACCCCTCAGCTAGATTCTCAGACACATCACTGCTTAAAATGCAGTCACCTGACAAAAACAGTTCTAATTATTACCCCCTTGGGCTAACATTTTTCAGAGTGACTGGCTAAAATGCACTCCAGCTCATAATTTCTGTCTCTGACAGTGGAAGACATAACCTAGTTTCCTCTAATGCAAAAGTCTCTAATCTAGAGGGCAAGACCCTGCTCCATATAACACTGAAGGGAGAAAATGCAATTTGAGCACAAGGAAATTGCACACATAGTTTGATAGTTCTACCACTCTCAGAATTTTTTTTTTCCTCCTCGGGTTTAAATGTCTTGTTTTATTTTATACTAAATTATGACCTGGCTGAAATTGCTATGTTTTCTTTGTCATATTCTAGAAACCTCTTACTATAAAAGTGAAGGTTATACTATAGTTCCATACTTTCATTTTTTCAAGGGGTGGGAATGTTCGCGTTTTGACAGTTCAGCAGTGAAAACATTAAAAGTTACTGTGCTTGCTACAGCAATATTTTTTTCAGGTTGAGTAATAGCTCTTTTGTCTTGGCAAATGGAGCATATATACTGCATTAGAAAAAGGTAATTAAATCGTTTTGAAATGACGAAAGTGCAGATTTTTGACTTGGACTAATCAGTAACAATTTCATTGTTGAATCTATGAACGAACAAACTTGTATGATTGCTGGGAGAGGTGAATTAACCTCAGATTGTTCTGGTTCACTTCACAGGTGGTGGCTAGGAGTGCATTGCCCAGAAACTGATAAGCCAGAAGGCTAAAGAAGTTTCAAGGAAGTAAGTCCGAAGTGTTGCAAAGAAGTCAGCTATCAGGGTACGGTACTGGAGCTTTTCATTTACAATTTTTATTTCTGTGAATTGGAGAGACTTTATTCCCTTTCCTATCTCTTTCTGCTGACAGCTGCTGCTTAACACCTTCCTTCCAGCTGGGAGGGCAGCTGGATGGCTGCATACGTGGCTAACGCCAGGATGGCTCCTTAGCGAGCAACCGGGGCATCAGTTTCCTCCTGGAGACTGCACATGTCACCTTCACGTCTCATGCATCTTCCATCATTTATGCGACTCTATCAAGGGACTCTGGTAGAAGGCACTAGGCTATGAAAGTGCAGTCTAACCGGTGACTGAGAACAAAGGCCGCCTTTAGCTATGAATGATTCACTACAATGGTAAAGAATACTTTCTTTTTTCCTCCAAAATGACTTTGAATCCTAAAGAGTCAATGACTAGATCTCCACACTCAAAAAATAAAAATGAAGGAATGGTATAGAGGAAAGATTTTTTTTTTAACCTGATTTTGAGAAACATTTATTGAATTACTACGCACAGAGATTTGGCAATGTTTTGGGTGAACTTGTAATTTTAGGAGAAACGTTCATACCCAGTAGCTCTCCCACATGTTACTATAACTTATCCCCCCACCCCTCAGATCTCTCAGCTTCTGTCAGCATGTGTCATGATCTCATCAATCTCATCAGTACATATGGAAATAGGGGGGATGCTGATTTGGATAAGGTTATTTTAAAACTTATGGGACTGTATCTAACAGGTATTTTAAAACATCTTGTGTGGTTTATTAACTGGTTTAATCCAATGAGTTAAGAAAGAGGCTCCATAGTTCATCTCTAGAAAATGAAAACATTGATTTTATTTTTCAGTCATGAAATTATAAACATCAAAATGTTTTTTAAAAGGTACTTGTTTTCCTACTACCCCATATCATCTGTATCCTTGGGAGCAAGTAAGAATAATGAATAGGAAATATTTTATGCAGAACGATATACCCCTGAGATTGGCACTAAAGCACCCCTATCTCTCTCCTGCTCCTGGCCTATTTAGGAAACCGACTCGGTCTCAACTAAGGTAACATTGAAAGTATGGAGAGGTTTCAGCCCAGAAACACAGAACGGGCATCTTTGGTGCTAATTCAAGAAGTCTTACGGACACCATTTTGAGGAAACTCAGAGTATGGACGCATTTGGCAGTTTCTCGTAGATGTTAAGAGACTTGTTTAGAAGGGTTTATTTAGTACGTTTGGTAATTGTATTTTGAAATTAAGTTGTCAGTAGAGAATACATGCTAAATTTTGAATGCAAGAAATAACAATTATATACTGAACACAATATACTGGAAAATAGTTGAGTATTAAACTTATCCTTATTGATATTAGTTATAGGTCCACAGGACTATGTCACAATCTATGCTTTGTTTTGTTTTAACCTCACAATATTATTCCCAAGGAAATCTGAAAAATAGTAGATTGGAAAGCTTGCTTCTAAGCTGTTCAGTTAGGTCTGACTTTCATAAACATAATAGTTTCTAAATATTTCCAGATTTGGCTGTATGATATTATCAGAACAATTATTGAAATACTTGCAATAATACTGTGCCAGCATAGTCTTTAGTATTTTTTAAAATGTCTTCCTTAACTGCTTCAAAACATGGAAGGTACTAAAAATAATTTAAAAATTAACTCAATCAAAATTAATGGCTCATCTACCCGGTATTTAGTTTTATACATTACATTTATTGAGGGCTTACTGTGTTCCAGGCACTTTGGTAAAGCTATATGTGTATTATTCTATTTGATCCTCAAAAAAATCCAATGGAAAAGTTACCACTATTCAGTCCATTTTTATAGATGAAGAAACTGAGACACAGACATGGCATGTAACTTGTCCTAAGGTTCCTTGTTGCTGGGTAGAAGCCTTGGTATCAAAACTTAGGTAGGCTGAGGCTGTGTTCTTTGTCCTTACATTTTATTATATTGCTTTTTACTAGTTAATTCTGATTAAAAAACTGTTAACATACAAGATAGTTCTTTCAAAAAAAAATGTTTGAAGGGTAAAAATCATTAATAAGAAAAAAAAGATGGCTCTGTGAGCCAATGGCCATAGCGATATCCCTGGGTCCTCCATCCCTGATCTCGAAGCTTGGTAATAGTATGGGGAACATGTGGCATCTTCTTCATGGACGGAGCTGCACAACATGCCATTTGCCTGTGGGAATGCTAAATATGAAATCATGGCATAAATGGCTGAGCAGTTTTATGGAAAATGGGCAATTTTATATTTTTTTCTCTTACATATTAGTAAGATTTCTACACTATAACAAGAGACTATGGTATGTTTAATTAAAATAAGGACTTACGTATATCCAGGATAATATTATATAGTGAAATTACATATTAAAATAGATTTTTTTGGAGAAATGGCAGTCATGCTTTTAAATAAATACACACTTTTTGAATCAAGTATAAAATAAATCCTCTGTTGAAAATTACTTGGACAAAACTGAATTCAGGTTAAAAACTGTGAATCATGAGTTTTCCAGGAAGAGTTTTATTTTGACCTAAATGATATCTGAGAGATGAACTTCAAGCTTGATACATTTTTAACATGACAGAAGCGCTGTGGCCTCTCGGTGGGTGTCAGGGAGGAAACACTTGAGGAGGCCTTTATCTACCAGCATTCGGCCAAGGGGCCCAGCAGCCTGGGGTCTCGCTGGTCTATTCCTGATCCTCTCTTAGCAGGAAGGACAGAAAGCAGGAAAAGTGAAAGCTGCTTCTGAACAGATTACTTTCATTTATGGACTTCACAAATGTCAGAAAGTTAATGTAGAGGCAATTAGTATTCCCAATTCTTTTTTGGAAATAACACGCAGCTGCTAAAATCTTGCTAAATTTTTTTTGTCAAAGGTGAGAAAATGTGTAATGCTATTGTTTCTCACATTTGTTTTTGGAGGGAAAAAAAAACCAATTTTTATTTTCTCATTAGTGCCTATTAAATAAAATCCCAGTGAAATTCATGTATACAAATCTATGCAAAGCAGTGAAAAGAAAATATTTGCAGAAGTGTCCTATTAATGAAAGCTAGTTTCTGAGAGTTTGAGATTCATATTCTTCGATGTGTTTTGCTTACCTTTCCTATCTAATTTATATGGTCATATTGGGAATATGTTTAATGTGTGGATGCATACACATATATCACAGAAAGTAGTTTGGGTTTTAATTAGTAAAAATTTCAGAGGTCAGCAGTTACTCTTTTCATTTAACATTTCACTTCAGTCTCCTATTATTTGTGTTTTCTGCTCACTTCTGTATAGACCACAGTAAACATTTGGAAGGCATTTTGTATGGCAAGTTTGTGTATTGCAATTTTTGAGCAATGCAAACATCCCCCTTAAATAAACGAAAACAGATCCCAGAAAGGGTACGCTTCCAACACATTCCCCAAAGATCTGAGTGCCGCTGTGCATTCTTGCTCAATTTAAACAAACTAAACTTCAGTTAGTCTCCCCTCCCCTAATGGGCACCCCCACTGGGAACATTGTTAGGTTACCACCATGGACAAGGCTTCAGTACAGCTGGATCTGTAAACAAGACCATAATCCGCATGAAAGAACTCTCAGAGTTTTGGCAGCACTCGCAGTGTTGTTAACATATTGTGCCAAAGCAATAACAAAGCCATCATTTTTAAGTTTGTTCACGGATTTGTATTAATCAAGAAATTTTCCAGAAATTACTTCTAAATGAGGAACCTTCCAGAAAGTTACCATTTGGCAAGAAGGCTTCCAGATGCCTTTTTTTTGCTTATCTGCAACATATTCTACCAAATAGATTACAAATTTGTGGAAGTTTAGTCGAGACAGAAAACACATTGCTGCTGTGTTGGCGGAAGGAGGCTCCCTTCAGTTCACTCCATGCTTCATCAAAGCCTGGCTAGTGCTTAGGTCATTTTTTTCTTATTAGGAGGAGGACGAGGCCAGGACATCTAACTTGGCATTCTGGTGATAAACATTAAGTATTGATATTTGGATCAGAAAAGCAATTATTAGATTACAGTCAGAACTGCACACTAAGCATTTAGGAAGAGACCAGGAGAAGGCTGTTGGACCTTTGTTGGAATTTAGTTGTTGGTTTTTAGTGGCATATTTAGGCGATTGATTCTCACAAATTTAATCTTTTCCAATTCAGACCTTATTTTTAAAACTTGTGCACAAATAAGACTTCTGCAAGCTATTATGTCTGCTCTATAGGAAAAAAGGGGAAAAGAGGAGGATATAACAGCGCAATTAGACATGAGTAGTGGGACAAACCTAAAATTTTTGATTTTCAACATTGCCTTGGTCCTTAAGTACTTAGAATACTAGTTTTTCATGTACATCTCAAGTTATTAAAACAGTCCTGGGTGTGTGTTAAAAATTGAAAATGCATCTGGGTGCGTGATTCAGCCTGAACGGAGGGTACCTATGGGGCTCCAGGGAGGGTTAACTGTGTACAAGCTCGAGACCGTCTGCCGGGAGGTGAGGACCCATGAGTCTATCACCAATGGTTTGTGTAGAGTTTTGGTTGTATTTCGTCATTTATTCAGGTCCGTGATACCTTCTGGATGACATTTATTTTTGTTATAACAAAAGAAACTCTTTAAAGTAATGACAAATAGTAAATAAGCCCTTTTCCAGCTGAAGACAATCCCCAGCCTCCAAGCTACACATCTTTCCTATTTCCTCCTATGGTGCATTGTTTAAAGCACCAATATATTGTGTTTATATTCTGCCTTGGTTTCGAGTTACTTGTGTTCATTTCTTCTTTTCCCTTTGAAAATGTAATGTTCCTGGATGTCTCTCTAAATATCTAATACGGTGCTTTGTACGTAGCGGACTTTGACTTTGCATGAATGCTTATGTAACTGATTTTAGGAGGTTTATTGTTTCTCTAAAAAAAAAATCCTTCTCTGAACAGATAACACTTTGGAAGCCACTTTAAACTGTAGAGAGCACCAGCGTTCTACTGGGTCAGTTATCGCTGCAGTTGAATTAATAATACTCCAATAGTCTCCTAGAAAATTCCTCACTTAAGGGAGGATCTATAGTATATGGTAATTAATAAACACTACAAGGGCATGAAAAAATGACAGAATCATAGTTTTGGTTTTAAAGTATATAATTGTTCTTCAAGAAACAAAACAACTAGCCAAGTCATTCATAATCTCTTTGGGAATCAGCATACTTGTCCCCAAAGAAAGTATATTTGAATTTTTTCCAAGTATTTCACTATACATTATGGTTGTTTATGTCTGATATATTGATGCTGATTATATTTTTCTGTGTAGTTGTTTCTCTAAAGACTATGTATTTACTCTGTTTTTGAATTAACTCATCTTTGAATTGTTGATTGCTGTATGAGATTGAGTGCATTCACCTAATTTTTGAAGAGAGCTTTCATCTGGAACACCCTTGTGCTGGTGGGTTGTGACCCAGTGATGTGGTGACTTTTGTTTTCTATCAGTCAATGGCCAAATTGCATTACACATGGCTATGTTGGTTTAAATCAACCAAAATAAATTTTTATAAATATTTTAAAAATTTGACTGAAGGTGAAGTAAATCGATAGTTTGGAAATTATCTTTTCTTTACTACCAATAGAGACTTGGAAAAATTAGTTAGATAAATACATTACAATATTTATTTCAGCCAATGGGACATCTTTAGTCACACCCTTGAAATTTCTTTACTTTGAAAATTTTTTTTTTATTTTTAGAAAAGGAATTATTTAATCTTCTCCTTGGAATTCATAATACTTAATTCCCAAACAGAAGCCACTGTAGATTAAGATCTATCCTAAGGGGTAAATTCAAGAAACAAACTAGAAAAAAAATTAGCAGGGGATACACAACAAATGTACTCTAAGTTCTACCAGCTGCATATTCTCAAAACTGTGCAGATCCAAGTGCCCTTGTTGAAGATGGTCCAGGAGAAGGATTCCTTGTATGCAGGGAAGGTCAGTGATGCTGGCAGGGTGTCATTTGGTGGTTGATTCACAAACATTTAGGGTTGCCTCAGCCATTTTTAGGTAAGATCGGTTATTTACTAGAAAGGGCAATAAGAAAAGAAATAAATACTGTTTTATAGTCCAGCAACGTTAAACTAAGGAAGCTCTCTCCAGTAAACAGCAGTTTGCAAAAGCAGATGTGAAGCCTCTAATTGTCTCTTATGAATTCAAAATGTAAAAATGAGCCTGAAAAGCTGAGAACTCTGGCACAACTATGTCAGTTAACAAGACAGATAGTAGTTCCATATCTCGGTTGCTTTTGCCTACCTGACATCTGGTATCCCTTCACAATTTTTACTTTCAAAGATGCTTTAGGAGTTTTGCTTTAAAAGTGATAACCATAAAATGCTTGCCTGCATACTTTAATCACAATTTTGGAAAAAGTGTGAAAGAGGGACAGTTTTCTATGCTACTGATTACACTGTTTGGTTAATGTTATTGGAGGGTTAAGAGTCTGTTAGGTCACATTGTAGAGAGAAATCAAGGTGGTGATTATGGAGAGTAACTAGGGATAATGGAGGGAAATGTAAGTAGGAAGAGGGGACAGCTCTGGTGGACAATAGAGAAGCATTATGCTGATGGGAAAAGACATGTGAGTATATACAACAAAACACACAACAGCATGCATACACACATTATGAACACTCTCATTCCCTTAATCTGGCCAGTGGAAGATGAAATTCACCCAGAAGGGAGAAGCCACTGAATGATTAACAGTACCAATAAGATGGAAGCTTGTCTTTTGTTCAGGAAAGGAAAGCCATCTGACTGTAGTAATTCAGAAGGTTTAATTAATCCATTGTTTATGTTATTTATTTATTTTTTTGAATCATTGTGGACTAGTAGAGTAATATGGACATACAAGGTGAAGTTCCTAATAAAGTATTTCTGTGGTACGATCCTAGCTCGATACCAAGCTCATTTTAGTTAGCTGGTTAATTAATTCCTGTATGCTGGGTACTGTATTTGGGCAATAATTTGGCTAAAACAGAGAAGGTCTCTGCCTTTTTGGAATCTATGGTTTAGTTGGGGAGCAAGCAGTAAGCAAGTAAATTGTATTTAAATATAAATTATGATAAGTACTAGTCTTACAAACTCTGATCTAATTTTTATAACTTACAAAGCAAGTCGTGCTTATTTTTGTGAATTTCAAGTTCTGCTCCTTCCCATTTATTATTAACATTTATTCTGCACTTATAAGCACTGCGTTAAATGCTTTATGCATTGTTTTATTTAATACTCACAATTAATTTAAGGGGCATTTACTATTGTATTTTTACAGCATGGTTAAATAATGTTCCCAAAGACATACTACTGATTAGAGAAGGGACTAAATTCAAACCTGGGGCTGTTAGTGTGTCAAGCTTTTTCTCTTAAGATCTTTGCTATACTACTTCTCTGGTTAAAGGATAAGACCTATGATCCAATATGCTAATATTTCTAATTAGTTGCTACTCTGTCATATATATTTAAATGAAGGAACATGCACAAGGAACCAACAAGGGAGGAGAATTTCTCTACCCTACCCAGGGTCATCTTTACTATTTCTCTCATCACACAGCTGGGCTGTTGAATGTTGCTATAGAAAATCACAAAACTATTCTGACTGGATCTGTACAGAGTCATGCTTTCTAATTTTATGGCTGCTCACAATTCTTTTGCTGACTCCCTATCACATTTCCTACAGCAGCATTTCCACCCCATCCTCCATCTCAGCAAAAGCCTTTATTTCTGGCTTGACTGATTAATGTTTGGAAGTGTGTTCTATTGGAGAACTCTTTTCCTGGTCCTCTTTGTTTTCATGTTTTGCAGGAAGGAACAGCACTGGATGAGTACTTCCTGTTTCCCCCTGTACTCTTATCCACGAGAATGAGTGATTTTGTTGATAATGCAAGTAGACTCTGACATCCACAAGTTCACATTCTTTTATTGGGCAGGTGTATGTTTCCATTAGCTGCTTCCTTTGCTTTCCCTTCTTCTATATCTTCCAGAGAAGTCTGAATGTATTCTCTTCTCTCCTTCATGTGACTGCTTACCAGGGCTGGTGCAGACCAACCAGGCATCTGTTTATTGGTATATACCACAAAGTCCACATATGTCAATGTAGCATTTACTGTGTGGCTCTTACTGATCTAGGTTTGCGGGGGAAGAAGGGGTCTAAAGATTTTTTTTTTTAAATTTTAATTTATTTTTAAAATTTCTTTTCAGTGTTCCAGAATTCACTGTTTATGCCCCACACCCAGTGCTCCATGCAATACGTGCCCTCCGTAGTAGGGTCTAAAGATTTTGAAGACTATTCAGGTCTTCAAGGACCTTATACACTGTTTGGCAAATTAAAGCCAGTAACAGTAAAATAAGGCTTATGCCTATAAAACATATCTATGTTTCTAAGAAAACATACAGACTATAGAATTCCAGAGCAACTAACAACAGTCTATGTCAGCCATGTAAACAACAGAGTATGGAATTCCAGAGAAATAAGAGATCAGTCTAGTGGAGATGATCAAAAGGAAAGGTCTCTTTCAATAAGATGATCAGGAAAAGATTCCAAATTCTCTACAGTTTGAATACTATAAACTTACTTGAAATTATATGCCACCATTCCTCCGTGAGAACAGGAAATGGTGCCTTCCCTGTTTCAATTAATCTTTATAATATTATGAGCTCTGAGGAGGTATTCTTGGGTCCATTATATGGACACAGAGCTGCCTAGAAAAGTCCTGAGATGTTAAATAACATGTTCAAAGTCACGTGGTTAATAACTGGTAGAAAATAAAAACCCAAATTTGACTCTTTTGATGTTCATGGTGTTTTCTTAAAACCAGGGCACTTTTCCAAGCTGGTGTAGGATGAAGGTTGCTGGATAAGATTAGGAAGGTCAGGGTTTGAGTCTTGATCTGCTATTTTATGTGTGTGATCTCGAACATTTTACCTCCCTACTCTTCACTGTCTTTTGTAGAACTAGAGGTAAAAAAATCCTACCTACTTCGAGAACTTTGGAAAAGTAAACATAAGATAACACATCCATTTTGTAGTGTTCTGAACTAGAACTTTATTTCACCTAAGTGCTGTGTAAGTAACCACATTCTTAGCAGCATGAACAAAGATTGGGTTCCCTGGAACCAGACTGTGAGATGGGAGTTGCATGCCCAACTTTCACTGGAGAGTGGTCTTGGGCCACGTGTTTAAAGAAGTAAAGGAGGAAGCAGGGTAGTATTGGGTAGAGTGAGCAGCTGGATGGCAGTCCATTGCAGGGGAGGCCTCAGCTGATCATGGCAGGATCTCTGAGGCTGGATGGCTCTTCAGAGTTGACTCAAATCAAGGCAAAGGAGCCTGTAGTTTTGTTTCCCTGAATAAGCCAGTCATTGGCTGTGAGTTGCCTCTCTCACCTTGGGTAGGGGAGGTCCCTGCAGCTGAAGGCAGTCCCCAGTCAGGGGTGTTACTGTTGATATAGATGTTCCTGACAGCCTGAAATGGGTGTATCTGTCCTCAAAAAGGACATCTGGGTAGAGCACTGCAGGATCCACTGAAAAGAGACAAAACCCTCAGAGCCCTACCACCTCTACTGTGTTCTCTCCATGCTTGCTCCTGTTTCTTTGCTCTTCCACCCTTATGCATACCGTGCACTTGGCACTTCCCTCCCTGCTTGAGCTGCCACTGCAAGGCTGTGTCTTACATCTCTGAGCTTCCCGCACTGAGGAGAGGACTGACACGAGGTAGAAACAGCTCTGTTAATATTTGATGTTGGTGGTGTTAATGGTGGTGATGATATACCAACTGTGCTGTTGGGGACTGAGGAGTCTGGAAAAGAAGATAAGGCCTGATTGATTTTATTTGCCAAATATATAATCATAGACTATAAACTAAAGGATGTGAAAGGATCACTATAATTACCAAAGTACGTTAGACACACAAGTGCTCAATATATTTCTGTAGAGTGGATGAGGAAGAAAATGAGTAAGAAAACAATACAGGGGGCGCACGGTTGGCTTTCATTCTGAGCATAACTCAGGCTCACTTTGGACATGGGCTAGGAAGTCAGAATGGCTCCCTGAAGATGGTGGTCTTGAGTTGGGTGTGACAGTGTGGGTAGAATGGGGATTAGAGAGGAAGGCTGAGGAGGACGTAGTGGGGTAGGTCTGGGAATATTCTATGGCAGGAGAATCTGACATGAGGGATTTGAGAATGCACAGGGGCAAGTAAGGACCCTTGGCTTGCCTAGGGTGAAGTATATTTGGGAGTGGACTGCAGGAAGCAAGTCTCAGTAAGTAAGGGGACTGGGAGAGATTGTGAAGGGCTAAAGAGGCTGACAGTACTAAGTCATGATGGGGTCCTTAGCTGGGGTGTGAAAAATGGAAAAATGTATTTTTAAGGAATAGATGGCTCAGAATGGATTGGAGGGGAAATCAGCGAGAGTCAGAGAGACCAGACAGAAGGTTGCAGGGGCATTTAAACGTAAGTAATGAAAGCCTGAACGAAGGTGGTTGAAGATGGAATGGAGTGCAAGGGTGGAGTTGAGGAGTTAATATCCAGGAAAGAAAAATACAAATCAATAGCCTGCTGATTTTTCCCACATTTTTATTCCTTAAATCTAAAAATGTTGCTAAGGATCAGTAACAAAGGGACTTCAAATTTCTGAAGTATTCATTATCTTTTTAAAAAAAATTTATGCCACTATCCATAACATCTATGGTTTTAAAAACACTGAGCCTTAACTAACTGTACAACACAACTAAGGTGACTGTTCTGACTTGACTGATCAGGCTAGTTAAATGCTAACTCAGTCCTTTCACTCAAAGGAGCCTCTGAGTATCTGCTCCCTGTATAACTCCTCGGGTAACTGTGTTTGCATTGTCAAGTGACTAGTTAAACCAATGACTCGATTTAGCCCAAACATTTAAACCAACTGTCCAGCATTACTTACCTCTATTCCCCACCCCCTTCCTTCCCTGCCTATCTATTCACTTCTCTACCTACCTACCTCTATCAGCAAAACTGAAGTTAGGTCACTTATTTCCTGAGCTAATTTTGTAGTGATTTGGTTTTGCCTCAAGGCAGGTCTGGTACAATGTGACCTTGGTAGAAAGAGGATGTTTCTCATAAGTGCAGACGTGATGAGTGATGTATGTGGTATTTATCACAAATATATCAAGTCTGACATTATTTTATAAATGCGAAGTGTATCAGAATTCATTTTTTCTTTGCTTTTTATCTGTTCTAGTTTAAATTGCTGCATAATTTCATGAAACAAAAACACATGAGTCTACTTAGAAAGTGTCTATCCTGACTGAATCCTTAATTTTGGGCTACCTAAAATTCAAAATCTATTCTTTTTTGTATGTCTATACATTTTTCAATGTAACCATCTGTACCTATTAATTAATTAATTACATTTTGTAATTTTTTTCTGACTGGTTTATCCCATTACTATTTATATAAGATTAATGTATCTTAAAAATTTATTGACTCTAGCAAAATACAGTGCTTGAGATTATACTCCCAATTCCTTTCTCATCTTAGATTGGAAGGGAGAAGCATAGTTTTCTTCTTCATGTTTCTTGATGTATCTAGTCTTTGTGTTTAATATTTGAAAAGCTGACAGCCATTACATTGAATTATTTTAAAATTTAACTTTTTATTTTGAGATAATGGTAGATTCACATGTAGCTGTTAAGAAATAACACAGAAAGATCTATGTGCTCTTCATTCATTTCTTTCAATGGTAACATCTTGCAGCACCATAGTATTATATCACAACCACAGTATTTACACTGATATAGTCAAGTTATAGGATATTTCCATCACTACAGTGATTCCTTGTTTGTAGTTTTATAGGCTTAGCTACTTTCCTTCTATCTTCTCTGTCCTGTTCTCCACTAACCTATGGGGAACGTTTCTATAATTTTAGCATTTCAAGAATGGCACATAAATAGAAAATTTCAGTATGTAACCTTTTGGGATTGGCTTTTTTCACGCAGTATAATTCTCTAGAGAGTCATTCAAGTTGTTGTTTGTATCAAAACATTATTCCTTTTTTATTGCTGGATAGTATTCTAAACCATGATTATACCACAGGTTGTTTAAACATTTACCTGTTGAAGAGTATCTGGGTTGTTTCTAGTTTTTAGCTGTTTCAATAAGATTGCTATAAATATTCATATAAGAATTTTTGTGTCCATATGTCTTCATGTCTCTGGCAAAAGTGCCCAAGAGGGCAATTGCTGGGTAGTATGGTAATTGTGTTTTTTAAGAAGCTGCTAAACTTCTCTAGTGTGGCTACCCTCTTCTAGGGTAGTTGTATGTTTATATTCTCACCAGCAATATATAAATGATTGTTTCTCTGCATTATTGCCAGCATTTGGCATTATCACCAATTTTTTTATTTCTACCATTCTGATAGGTAGTAGCATGCTAGTGGTTTTAATGTGTACTTCCGTAATGGCTAGTGATGTTCAGTATTATTTCAAGGGCTTACCTGCCATCTGTAGATTACTTTGGTGAACTGTCTCTTCATGTTTTTATCCATGTTTTTTAAAGATTTTACTTATTTACTTGACAGAGAGAGAGAGTGAGCACAAGCAAGGGGAGCAGGAGAGGGTGAAGCAGGCTCCCCGCTGCATGGGAGCCCCATGCAGGCTGATCCCAGGGCCCCAGGATCATGACCTGAGCTAAAGGCAGACGTTTAACCTACTGAGCCACCCTTTTAACTTACTGAGACGCTTAACCTACTGAGAGTCCTCTTTTACCCATTTTATAATTGGATTTTTACTACTGAGTTTTGAGACTTCTTCATAGTATTCTAGGTACTATTCCTTTGTTGGATATGTGACTTTCAAATATTTCTTGCATCTCTTGTCAAACAAAAGAAGGTCTCTTGTAAGACAAACATTTTTTAAAAATTTACTGAAGTTCCATGTACAAATTTTTAATTTTATGGGTCACTGTTTTTAGTATTAAACCTAAGAAGACTTTGTTGAGCCCTAGCTACTGATGATTTCCTCCTATGTTTTTTTCTAAAAGTTTTATAGCTAATGTTTTACGTGCATGTCTGTGACCCATTTTGTGATATTTTTTGTATAAAGTGTTAGGTTTATGTCACTTTTTTTGGTATTGTTTTGTTTCTTGTTTTGCATATGGAGGTCTAATCACTCCAGTACTAATTGAAAAGTCCATCCTTGCTGATTGAATTTCTTTTGTACCTTTGGCAAATATCAGTTGAACATGTAAGTGTGGTACTATTTCTGAATTTTTTGTCCAGTTGATGTACATATTCATCCCCCCAACAATATCATACTGTCTTCATTACTGTAGCTGTCCGGTAAAACTCACTATCAGGCCGAGTGATATTTCCCACCTTACTCTTCTTTGTCAAGATTATTTTAGCTATTCTCATTTCTTTTCCCCTTTCATATACATTTTAGAATACTTTTTTTAAGATTTTATTCATTTATTTGACAGACAGAGATCACAAGTAGGCAGAGAAGCAGGAAGAGAGAGAGGAGGAAGCAGGCTCCCTGCCGAGCAGAGAGCCCAATACGAAGTTCGATCCCAGGAGCCTGAGATCATGGCCTGAGCCGAAGGCAGAGGCTTTAACCCATTGAGCCACCCAGGCACCCTTAGAATAATATTTTCTAAATGTACAAAAATATTGCTGGGATTTTTATAGGAATACATTTGGGGAGAATTTTTAGCATACAAGACCCATGCATATTTTGTTAGATTTACACCTTAGTATTTACTTTTCTTTGAGCAGCTGTAAATAGTATTACATTTCTAGTTTGAGTGCATGTAAAGATTCCTAGCATATAGTAATATAATCTTTTTTCATGTTTACTTGTGTCCTGCAGTCTTTCTGAACTCATTTTTTACTTGTAGGAGTTTGTTGTTGTTACTGTTTTTAAAAATTCCTAGGGATTTTCTATGTATACAATAATGTCATCTGCAGATAAAGACATTTTTACTTCTTCCTTTCTTACCTATATGCTTTTTCTTTTCTTTTCTGGCCTGATTGGAGTGTGTAGAGTTTCTAGCACTATGTTGAATAAAGATAGTGAGAGGAGACTTCCCTTGCCTTGTTCCCAATTTTAGGGGAACACTATTCAGCTTTTTAAAAAATATTTTAGGTTATGTAGGTTTTTGTAGTTGCTTTTTATCAAGTTGAGGAAGGTTACCTTTATTTCTGTTTTTTTGGGGGGGGCAGTTTTTATTATAAGTCAGTATTGAATTGTGTAAATGACTTTTCTGCTTCAACTGAAATGATCACATAAATTTTTCTTTAGCTTGTTAATATGGTATCTTACATTGATTGATTTTCAAATATTGAACCAGCACTGCACCTCTGGAATAAACCCTACTTGGTTGTGGAATATAATTATTTTTATAACTTGCTGAATTACACTTGTTAAATTTTGTGAGGGATTTTTACATCTGTATTTATAAGAGATATTAACCTCTAGCTTTCTTTGTTTTTACTTTCTTTACTTGGTTTTGGTATCTGAGTGATACTAACTTCAATCAGTAAGTGTTCCTTCCTCTTTATTTTTTGGAAGAGATTTTGTAGAATTGGTGCTAATTTTTCCTTCAAGTTTTGACAGAATTCTCCACTTCTCCCTGTGGGCCTGGAGGACTGAGCAGGGTAGTTTGGAAATTACAAATTTAATTTCCTATAGATATAGGACTAGTCAAACTATCTGTTTCATGTAGGATGAGCTGTGTTAGTTTGTGTTTTTGGAGGAACTGGGGAATTTCATCAACGTTGTCAACTTATGTTGAGTTGTTCATAGTATTCTCTTATTATCCTTTTAATGTCATCAGAGTCTATAGTGATATCTCCTGTTTCATTCCTGATATTGGTAATATACATCTTTTTTGTCAATCTTGCTAGGGGGTTGTCAATATTATAGTTGTTTTCTAAGAAACAGCTCTTTGTTTCATTGGTTGTATCGTTTATTGTTTTCAATTTTATTCATCTTTTCTTATTTTTAATATATCATTTTGCTTGATTTAGGTTTGTTTTTCCTCTTCTTTTCCTAGGTTCTTAAGACAATAGCTTTAATTATTGTTTGAGATTTTTACTTTTTTCTAGCATGTGAGTTTAGTGCATAAATTTCCCTCTCAGCACTCTTTTAGCTGTGTCCCACAAATGCCGATATGTTGTATTTGCATTGGCATTCAGTTCAGTATAATTTTTGACTTACCGCAAGACTTCCTCTTTGATCTATGGATAATTTACAAGTAGGTTATTGAGTTTCACAGTGTTTAGAAATTTTCCTGTTAAATTTCTCTTACTGATTTCTAGTTTGACTCCATTATGGTGAGAGAACATACTCTAAATGATTTCATTTGTTTTCAGCTTGCTGAAGTCTGTTTTATAGGAACACAATATGGCCTGACTTAGTATATAATCCACAAGCACCTGAAAAGAAGGTGTGTTTAACAAATGTCAATTAGATCCTGTTGGTTGATGGTATTGTTGAGTTCTTCTTTGTGCTTGTTGCTTTTCTGTCTAGTTCAATCTGTTACTAAGAGAGATGTCAGACTATCCAATTATGTTTGTGGATTTGTCTATTTCTTTGTTTAGTTCCACTAAGTTTTGTCTTACATTTTTTGTAGCTTTGCTGTTTGGTGAATGAACATTTAGCACTGTTAAGTATTTTTGGTAGATTGACCTTTTGTTATTACGTAGTATTTCTCACTATCTCTAGGAATTTTCTTTGTTGTAAAGTCTACTTTGTCTAATATTAAGTAGCCATTTCTGTTTTTCTCTGTAATTTGTCTTAAATATTTCCTATAGACACACTTAGAACCACATTAGACAATGTTCTAATTCTTTGCTTTAACTATCAAACATGATTAGAAAAATCAAGAAAAGAGGATACCCGTTTACTCTTTTCCCCCCTCTAGTTCTCCTGCTTGTCTTCTACTTTGGGCCACTTTTTATTAAAGTTCCTACTCCACACTTCTTTTCCAGATCTGTAAGTCTTACTGCTTTCCCCTGCTACCAGCCACTACTTATCAGCTGAACTTGTTTTTATTTTTAGTGTAAATGTTCACATATTTAATAGTACCTTTAAAGTAAGCATTACTGCATTTAAAATGGTTCTAAAATTTATCTACAAATAGCAATATAAATAAAAAAATACAGACTTGAAGTAAATAATTTAACATTAGCTATGGTACAAATGAGAGTAAATGTGTGCGAATCAAGTTATGTCATAGCTATATTCACTTGCTTCTGGAAGAAAAGGAAATCTAATTATTAGATCTTTAAACAAAGCTAACAAAGGTAATAAAACCCTGGAATGTAAAAGGGAGATGTGAGAAAGCGCATTCACAATGAGCTCAAAAAGTTCTGAGACACACTTCTGATGTGTACTCTGGTCTGCAGTAAGATCTTGACATTGTCATATGACATTGAGGTAGCAAAATAAGTAAAAACAGTGTTTTTATCTTACACTAATTTTTTATACCAAGAGATAGGCTGGAATAAAAGCCAGTTGAATCCATGCCAGTCCCCAGGCATGTACAAGGAGTTGCACAAGCATGAAAAAGCAAAACCACAGTAAACCACGTGATTGAAGTAGACAGATGCTGCAGGTGAGTATGACTTTTATTTTGAATAAAAAACAAACTTTATTTTCATTAATATGACATTACATTGTATGTTTTTCCAAATTTACATTCCTCAGATACAATTTATATTAGGGTTTTTTTGTTTCTAAGTTATTTTGTATTTCTACTTTCTATTTTACTGTGATCATCAATACAAATGATAAATCTTACTGTTTTAAACTATCCTGGTTATTTATACAGTAAGGACTAATGGAAGAAAAAGTTCCAGATTTGTATCTAGAAAGTTGTGTGGGATGTTACTTACTAGATCGTAGCGTCTGATTAGAGACCTTTGGGAGTACTCCTTTCTCCCTGGCCTTTTGTAAGCAAAGACCTTTCTCTTTGGGAACATTTTTCACGTTGCATTTTAATTTATTGATATGCCTTTCTCTCATGAGAGTGTGAGTTCCTGGAAGTCAGGGATCAGCACCTTATATGCTTGTGAGCTAAGCCAATGTATTAGAAGGGAAGATTTTTATTGCAAAGTTTATTTATAACATTTTATAAATGGTAATTTTGAGGACATGAATCTGCTCTAGCTAGTTGCAGAAATATTGCTTTATTATCATTTGCAAAGTGGAAATGAACTGTAATATTTATCAATCTATTAACTCATATGTATTTGACACCTACTCTGGGTTCTGCAATCTACTGATCACTGTAGGAATGTAAAAATAGTACAAAGCATAATTCTCTCCTCGTGGAGTCCTAGTTAGGAAGAGAAAACTAATATATGAAACAATTCAAGTAAATCTAAGCTTATATACAACCTCGGCCTAAACTGGTTGGGGTAGTATGCACATTAGAGGTTCAAGGGAGGGGCAGAGCACAGAGGACTGGAGGATCAGGGAAGGGTTCCTGGAGTGGATGAGACTTGATTAGGGTCTTGAAGTATGGCGCAGGGTTTGGGTAGATGGAGGAAAAGACTAGTGGTTTTGGAAGAACGAGGAGTTCCCTGAGGAAAGGATTTTAAATAGGAAATACAGTTTTAAATTATGGGAAAGAAAGAAGAGGTCCCAAGAACCACTGAATCTTTTGAGATTGTGCTTTCTCTTTGTTATATGATGAGAATCAACCATAGTTCTTGGAAGGATGGTGAGTGACAGATAATGAGAGAGATTCTTTGTCGAGTGGGTGGTCAGGATAATTGGTGTTCAATCCTTATTCTAGTCAGAAGAAACTCAGTGAGCAAAGACTAAAGCTTCTAAATGGGGGAAAGATAATCAGAGCCTTTTGGGAGAGAGAACACTCAATAAGGAGAACTACCTTAGGTCCATATCTCTAACTTGCAAGGGTGCCGCAGGTGACATGAGGGCAGTGGCCTCAAACTATTAACCAATGAACTCATTAAGAAAAGGACTTCTGGTTAAGGATTTGTTTTTCCCCCCAACCATTGCCAAATACACAGACCCTGGCATGGATAAATATCCTTAAATTTGAAAGATTATGCCCATGTGTAAATTTAATACATCAGTGTTTAATTATGTAAGTCATGTATTTTTGGTATTTGTTTTGAACATGATTTATGAAATGTTGGCTTGCAGAAAATTGGCACATAGAGATATGTTGAAACAGGTTTAGAATCTTTATCAACACAAATTTTATATAAAATATACATTTTATATATCCTAGTAGTGTTATCACTCTTTCTAACACTTTTAAAGGAGGACACCTATTTTCACGTTGTGAGTCTTCAAGATAAGTAGGAAAAAAAAGGACCCATCAAACAATTCTCTAGGTTTCCCTAGAAAATGTTCTCTCTGCTCCATATGTGCTTTGAGTCTTAACTAAATTAAACTCATGCCTGGACCAATGTCATTTGAATTTTAAAGGTTACGTACATAGAATGTCAAAACAACCATTGAAAACACATTACTGAAGTGAAGGATTGGCCAAGATTACTTCCAAGGTTCCTACCACACTTAACATTATCTAATTCTACGAACGAGAAACACTCTATCTACTGCAAGCGGCTCGGTTTACACTTTGCTAAGCAACTGGTTGACTGGCTTTCTTGCCTAGGTTCCGGATTCTTTGGGGATGCAGGCACAACCTCTCGCAAAGCAGCAGCCCCCTCGAATCACAAGTTGATCACAAAGTAATCGTGGTAGCAAAGCGATGCGCGAGGCAGCTGCTCCACTGGTGTTTATCTGCGCACCACATGTTTGCATGAAAAATTGGTTAAGCGCCTCATACTTGGAACTTGTTTTGTCTGTAACTTTGGGAACAAGAGAACTTGTATCGCCAAGTTTAGAATGGTCTTGAATTTTATGGCTGCTTCAATTTGTATCCAAATTTGTGTCATCTGGATTTCACTCTGGTCATGCTGGCAACACATGATTTTCTGGTTCTGAGACAGACTTAATTAAATGGTGCATCGTCATCACATTGCTAACCATGCATTTTAGGGAGCTGAGTGTAAATAAATCAAAATCATATGCACTAAATTTACTGAAAAATACACGTGAATATAAAAGCAAATGGAAAAATAAATCAGTGCCAAAATGACCTGTTTCTTTTCTCAAAACCAAAAACACTGAGCCGTTATTTACTGAACTTGAAATTGCAATTGGGTTTGTCAGTTTTCTATTGGAAAGAAGAGAAGCTCAAGATGGCCAAGCAGTGAACGGAAAAATATTCTAACCAAAAAACAAAAGGCAAAATTCTATTTTAGAAGGCTGTGCTTTTCTCAGATTGTGAAGGTCATCGCTATTATCTCAAGAGAGAGACTTTTCCACGTAGTGTCAGAGGATATAGTCTCAGGATTGGTTGTTCAGTCAGTCATTTCTTCCTGGGTTTGGGTCCCTGCCACCTGGTTAGCAGTTTGTGCTTGGACTTCTCTGTGGCAGACCAACCTCTTTCTGAAGGCAGCCATTTCACATTTATGGACTACCAGAAAGACACCAATTTCTCTGAAGCTTCCACCAATTGATGGTTACCCCTCAAGACTCTAGAAAATTGACTTAATTAATTTTTCTCAGAAGTTTGTTTTAGTTTTTATTTTATTTAACAGGGCAGCAACCTACATGTATTGCCATAAGAAAAAGAGAGTTTATTATAAGCATTCAAATGGAACGGAAAACAGAGAGAGAGAGAAGTAGGCAGAAATCGAACCAGTTTTCGACGACTGCATTTTCTCCTTCTCTCTCTCCTGTTTTCCTTGTTTCCCTCTCAGCACCTTGGCTGCCTTCTGAAGTTTGTTCTGTTTTCTTCTCTCTGCTGCTGAGGTTTCTCTGCTTACAAAGTGTTTTGTTCTGTCATCATTTAAGTTTATACATGGTGTTGGTTTGCTGTGGGCCAACTCTATCTGCTGGCTCCCTCTTAGCTTTTGCCTCCATTACTAACTTGTTCAGTCTGTCTATGTTTTCCAATACAAATTCCATTCAGGGACAGTCAGGTCCAACTGACCTTTTACTCCAAGTGCTGGTATAGTTATGTTGGTTTATGGACTGGCTTTTTGAGTCACAGTCATATGTCAACTACTAGTCCAATCACCCCCGCCCCACCGTGGTTTGTATGATACAATCACATGGTTTCTAGGAGGAAGGATTTTGGTAGAGGCAGTATCTCTTTATAGAGTGTGGAGTGGCTGGAAGGCCATAGTTGATAGCTTGTACACATTTCTTAAGTTATTGGAAGTGTGTATTTATTTGTCTTCCTACCCTTTTTATTTTCCAGGTTAAAGATTCCCAGGCTTTTCCGTCATTGCCTATGGGACATAATATTGAGTGTGTTTACCAATTTATCTACCTTCTGTACATAATTTAGTTGGTTTATATCCCTCTTAAAGTGATGGCTGCAAGTTTAAAAAACATCCTAAGCTGATCTGATCAGTGAGGTTTATGCCACCCAAGATTCAATTACCTTTTCTGAAAGTCACCTCATCTTGTTGACTTCTAGAACTTGCTGTTAACTAAAGCCTTTAAGTCTTTTTTGCACATGCTGCTAAGTCTGCCGTCTTCATGCCTCATGTACTCTTGGCTATTTGCATTCAATTTTAAGATCCTTTATTTATATTGCTTGAATTTTATTTTATTTTTTAAAGAAAAAATTATAAATAAAACAAAAAATACTCCCTGTCCTCTGGAAGTTTGCATTCCCTATTGACTTTACTTGGTACATAGAAAGTCCTTATAAATAACTGTTTTATAACTAAATGTAGAAGAATCATTTTGTTAAAGTTTGACTTCATAAATATCCATTAGGTCCTTTCAGACTGGCCCTTAATCTGTTACTCAACATTTTTACTCCCAACCTCATGGGCAATAGTCATTTGATCAAGTGCCTTTAGATCCGACTTCCATTCATATTCATATATTGTGTGACATGCCATATATTACATAATACAACCAATGGAATCTGGGGCACCAATTAGTAAATATTAACATCTTTTGCAGCTAAAAATCAGAATTAAATGTTGCTGCCAAATGAGTTTGGTCATTTTGCTGCCAACTGAATTATTAAAAAAATCTGGTTTTCAAAGGTTTTTGGATTTTAGAATTATGAGTAAGGGATTCCTGACCTGTAATGCAGAACATTTAGACCAATGTCTGGTATATAGTAAGTGCTAGGTGTTACTGAAAACTTCTTCCAGTTTGGCACTGATTCCTCTTACTCCACCCAGCTTGATAAAAAAATAAATTGAAGAGGAAGGATCCCAGGTCTTTCTTGGATTAAATAGCTCAAAAATCATGAGATAAGCTAACTTCCAGTTTTTAAGGCTCAGAAATGCCACATGACTGTTGCATTAATTATTTTAACTCCATAGGAAAAAAACCAACACACATGGGAATTTAGGAAATCATCCATTGAACCCATACAGGTAGAAATCTGTTTTATCAACCAGAAACATCTATGCTGAATGCTGAGAATTTATGAAATACAGCAACAAAAAAATTAGGAAAATACTGGTATGAGTTTTCTCCTTTACCCAGTGTTTGACTTACTCAATGGCAATGACTAATTTCCTAGAAAACCTGAAGTTCTCTTCTGCAGTCTGGCTGACTTCTCAATCAGTCTTATGTAGGAACCCTGAAGATCAGCAGTTCTGTGAGTTTCCTCAGCTTTGATGGATTCAGTAGGCTACATTTGTCTGGGACATTTGAGTTCTAGGATAGAAACAGAATTGATATTTTTGTTATTAAACTTTAAGATAAAATATAAAAAAAGCTTTCAAAGTGTAGGAAAGCCTTCATAAGTTTAAAGATTGGAATTGTATCTACCCCTATTAAAGTTGGCTGAGTTAGTACATGCATCATGGATTTTCTTCCTAACCTTTCCTTGCCTGAACCACCACTTTTCTTGCTCACACTTGGCTAATATAGAAAATTTGAAGTGAATATCTCTGACTAATTTTGCAAAAAGGTTTTGGGAGCTTTAATAGCACTCTTAAAAATCTCACTGTTTAAGCACTGTAACACCAAAATTATTGAATGAAATGTCTGTTTTGTTCTTGGCAAATTTCCCTTTCGTTATATTCTGTGGCTCTGTAGACCTATTTCTCTTGGAACTGTTCGTGGATGTTTGTTCTCCATTTTTTCTAACATTGCTAATTGTTCCAGAAGGTAAGAATACTTCTCAACTGAGCCACTTAACTCACTGAAGCGCTTAGTAGACGGAGACTTTGGCTCTGCTCTCTCACACAGACCATGCCCTCCAGTGGCAGAGCAGCCACAGTAAGGGCATGAAAGGCCAATTCATCAAAACCAAATCTAGATCTACTTCTTCCCCAACCACAGAGGTGAGCTCCCCTCCACACGAAGCCCACCTCCTATTGCTTACATGTTACCTAACTTCAGAGTGGAGGTGTAAAGCAAAGGGCATCATCCTCCCCTCCATCCTCTGTGCTATCCTCCTGTGACCATTATCAGTGGTTCCTCGGAAAGTTTCCTTTTCTACCGTCTCTGTCGAGCAAATCTCTGAGGTTGCTTCAGTTAGACTCACTACCTTATTTCAGACCCTGACTCACAACCTATCCCTGGGAAAATTTTTTATTTTTAAAGTTTCTGTTGCTCAAATGACTTCGGGTGTTAGATCTCTTCTGGATCTCTGTCTCTTATATTTATTTATTTACTACTGATGCAAGGGCAAATTTCTTTTTTGGATACATGTGAATCAATATCTATAATCATATATCAACATCATGCATCTATACCTGATACATAATGTGTCTGTATATGTAAATCTGCTGTAACCATATACCATAGACTGGTGGCTTGAACATCATTTATTTTCTCACTGTTCTAGAGGCTAGAAGTCCATGATCAGGGTGCCAACATGATTGAGTTCTGGTGAGATCTTTCTTCCTGGGTTGTAGAATGCTGCCATCCTGTTTGCTTACATAACCTCTCCTTTGTCTGGAAGCAGAGAGTGAACCAGCTTTCTCGTGTCTTTCTTTACAAGGGCACTAATCCAGTCATGAAGGCCCCAACCTCATCCCCTAACTTAAACTTAATTACCTCCCAAAGGCTCCATCTCCTGATATCATCACATTAAGGATTAGGGCTTCAACATATAGTAAGTATATGTTGAAGAAGTTCATGACCCTGGGTACTTAGTTCTATAATCATATTTAAGACAGGCCTATGGTTTCATCTAAATCGAGGGCAAAGCTATCAATATTTATGGCAAGATGATAATAATTTTGTCATTTATTTTTTTAATCATTGTAAAAGATTGAGAGAGAGAGAGAACATGTGGGAGTGAGCATGTTGGGGGGAGGAGGAGAGGGAGAATCTCAAACAGATTCACCACTGAGTGGGGAGCTTGATAAGGGGATCCATTTCACAATCCTGAAATCATGACCTGAGCGGAAACCAAAAGTCAGACTCTTAACTGACTGAGGCACCCAAAGCACCCAATAATTTTGTCCTTTAAAATATACTGGTAGGGGCACCTGGGTGGTTCAGTGGGGTAAGCCTCTGCCTTCTGCTCAGGTTATGATCCCGGGATCCTGGGATGGAGCCTCATGTGGGGCTCTCTGCTAAGCAGGGTGTTAGGGGGGTAGGTGTGGTGGGGGAATCTGCTTCTCCCTCTGCCCCTCCCCTGCTTGTGCTCTCTTTCAAATAAATAAATAAAATCTTTAAGATAAAATAAAATAAATAAAATAACATACTGGTAGAATTAATTTATGTTTTGAGAAAGTCTCAGTCTTGCTAAGTTAGCAGAAAAAGTTCAAATATAAAATTCAAAACAGTTATACGAAATGCAGTACATAATAATAAAGAGACAAAGGTAAATTACAAAAACCCAAAAGTACCAAATATTGCTCCGAACCAGTTTCAGTTTCTAGCAATTCCCATAGGAAGTGCCCATATGAGAGAATACATATGTGAAGCAGCTTTGTAAGGCATGAAGCTTTTGAAATGCATTTTTATTATTTGCATTGCTGACTTCTGCTCTTCTGTTGTCACAAACCTCGGGCCAGATTCTCATCCCCCAGAGCCAGGGAGACCAGATTAACAACAGCCTCCAGTGGGGAGGCCCTGCGGGGCTTCTGCAGGTGGGGGCGGAGGAGGCCCGTCGCTGTGCAGGAACCGAGAGAGGCTGGGTCTGTAACTTTTTCCCGCCTCTGATTCCCACAGCCCATGGACAGGATATTGGAACACAGTACATTAGATTCCTCTGACCACTCTTTCTGAAGTCCGTCTGAGAGAAGCTTGAAACAGTTTCTGGGATGGCAACTAGAAGACACTGGTATGCTTGGGAGAACATGTGGGAGGCGAAGGGAGCCTGCAACTAGGAGGGTACAAGCCAAAGGGTGGAACATCAGCAACGTTTTCGGGTAGAGAGTTAGCGGAAGCTTGCAGTGAGGGGCTGTTTGGCTTGGCCACCCTCTTTATTGAGATCTCTGCGACATTGTAATTAAAAGCCTAGGCTGTGGAGTCAGCTGATCTGGGTTGAGTCTTGCCTCTGTCCCCTTACCTGCTGTGTGGTTTTGGGCAATTTATTCAACCCCTCTGGGCATGTAAAATTGTCAGGCGGGCTAAAATAAGTACCCATGAAATATTGTTATAGTTATTGTTATAGTGTGGTTTAGAGTAGGTAATTCAGGGAAAACACCGAACCTGATACCTGGTGCAAAGTCCCATGGTCAGTAACAATTAGGTGTTCTTTGTTTTACTGTGGCTGCTATTACTGTTTCTGTCAGAACTTGTATCCTGGCTCTGCCACTTATTAGCTGTGTGGCTTTGGGTATGTTGCTTAGCCACTATCTCTCTGCCTCAGTTTTCTCATCTGTAAAATGGGGATAACAATATTCCTATCTTGTAGGATTATTATGAGGATTAAATAAGATTAATAGCTTTAAAGCCCTTGGAAGAGTGCCTGGCACAAAGCATTTCCATCTAAGTGCTGGTTAAATAATTAAATGACATTATTATCATTACACTGATCAAATTAAAAGACATTTCCCTTGACTTTACTTAAAAAAAAAATTCCAAACTAAAAACTTAAATTCTAATGAAACATGCTTGTCAAGATTGTGGAAACATCCAGTTAAATATACTTGAATTAAAAAACAGGCTAGATAGTTTACAAACTTTAGAACTACTTTATTAATGAAGTACTTTATGTTTTCAAAACATGAAAATAGTGCATTTAAGTCCTAGAATTGAGATTTTTGTAAATATTTACCTATGTCTTAAATGCTCCACTGCATAGAGCTTGCAGGCAAACCTTCAGGCAATCAAAAGACTTGCCTGAGTGAAATGTAAAATAGTAATAAAGGGGACGTTGGGCCTTCCGAACTGACAACATATGCTGAGAATGGAATTATGTAAATGGCAATTCAAGCTTTAGGAAGTAAAGCCACAATATGCATGGATAAAAGCTCCCTGTACTTGTGAAGGGAATGTGGAATGTAGGTTAAGGGAGGGAATGTGAGCTCCTTCCCTCCAGGCGAGGAGTGGCCAGCAGCTGGGATGTGGTTACCAAGGTGGCTTGGCTAGGATTCTTAGGGCAGTGGATCCTACTCTTTCCTTGGCTCACATACCTCTTGGAGGATCTCCTGTGATCAGCAGACTATCAACCTGAACAATACTTTTTTTTTTTTCCCATCCATTTTTCAAGAAATTTCAAAGACTGCACCATATCAGGTTGAGAACTCCTGGTTGAGTGCTTTGGTGAAACCTCAGCTCCACACTTGGGAAGAGTTCAGAGTCTGGCATCAGGAGGTTGGACTCTTCTGGGATCTCTTGAACTTTTTGATTGTCCCTCTGGAAGTGGGGCAAGTCACTTTTGAATGGCAACATCCAAGCTCCCTTGTTGGTGAACAGTAGGCCCCTGGCAGGTGTGGGTGTGCACATAAGCATATATGTATTGAGATGGGTAATTACACCGCCACTTCTGTGTACTTGATAAGGCCCAAGTTACAGCATTTTGTCCCTTTAAGTAGAAAATCTTTCCTTCTTTTCTCTCTTCCTTTCTCTCTCTCTCTCTCTCTCTCTTTCATTCTCCTTCCTTCCTTCCTTCCTTCCTTCTTTCCTTCCTTCCTTCCTTCCTTCCTTCCTTCCCTCCTTTCCTTCCTTCCTTCTTTCCTTCCTTCCTTTGCTCTGGCTTGCAGAAGAGAAAGTCGAAACTCAGAAAGGATAGATGGGCTATCCAAAGTTACACAGCTAATCCCAGTGCCTACTTACTCTTCTTCCTACAAGAGAGAAAGAGTAATTCTCTTGTCCATTCCTTGAAATATACTTTGAATATTTAAACCTGGGTGAAAGAAGGATCTGCCATCATTGGAATTTAGTTTATTGCCTTTAATAAAATCATTTTATTAGGAAGGATTATTGTCTTCTATCTTGTTTGTATGTAGAATTTTATTCTTGTAACCTTTCGTTCTCTTGGTAAGAAATAATACCAATCCAAACTTTGCACTTATTTGGTAATTTTAAGAAATGCAGTGAATGTAACCCCTGACAATTCTAAAATTCTTCAGCAACTTGAAAATATGTTGAGAATGTTGAAGTCAAATCATATCTCCCAAAGAGCTTTCTTTACTTTTCCTATTAAAGAAAATTTTAGTTCATTTATGTTAAATCTTAGGCACCTACTATGTGCCCGATAGTGTACTAATACACCGGTTGGACTGGTTGGATGAGTTAATTTTTTTTTTTTAAGAATCCACTTCTTTTATAATCAAATTTCAGATTAGCTTGAGGTTTTTTTTTTTTATTAGATTTTTAAATTTATTTATTTGACGGACAGAGATCACAAGTAGGCAGAGAGGCAGGCATAGAGAGAGGAGGAAGCAGGCTCCCTGCCGAGCAGAGAGCCCGATGCGGGGCTCGATCCCAGGACTCTGGGATCATGACCTGAGCCGAAGGCAGAGTCTTTAACCCACTGAGCTACCCAGGAGCCCCTAGCTTGAGTTTTTTAAACATGACTCCAGATACCAGGTATTCCAGAAATTGGAATATTAGCTTATATGTGAGGACTACCATGCTGGCTGTGGCTTGTTCTCTAGACCCATGTCTGCACTTCTTTGCCCTGCCCTGTTCTTTGGAATATATGTGGGCATGGGGAGGGTGAGAATGCTGGTTTTGAAATAGTGACTTCTCTGGCATCTCTTGCCATCTGTCGTCTGGTTGTGGTTGACCGGTAGAGGACCAACAGGAAATCAGAGGGTGGGAGGCGAAGAACCCTTTGTATTTATTCGCTTTCTCTGACTTGCTTGCCATGGTCTGGCAGGGATGAATTCTTCTCCTGCTTTGCATCTGTCAGAGGTTGCCTGTCTCAGCTCCAGCCTTCTTCAGGATGTGCGCATCACATGGTACATCTGTAACATTGTTTTGACTACTTGCCCTTGTCAGGCCTGGGGCTGGTACTGGCTTCCCACTGTTGCTAGTGCCTGGATGCTTTGCCATTCCTTATTGGTTCTTTTAGTTCTGCCCACACCCCTGTAAATAGTCCTTTATTTTGAATGTGCCATCTGTTTCCGTTAGCATCCTGACTGATACTGCCAATTAGTCTGTGCCAAGCACTATACTACGACTTCAACATGGATTATCTCAGATAATACGTACTCACTCTATGTGGTAGGTTCTAATATTATTCTTATTTAAAAAAAAAACCTGATAAAAAAGAGATTTAAAGAGTAAATTGCTCAAGGGAACACAGCTTGAAAGTAGTGTGGCTAGGCTTCAACCCCAGGATGATTCTAGCTCCCATCCTCTTAACCAAGGCACTGTAGGTCTCTAGTTGGAGTCTTTGGGAGGTAGACTCTGAGATGAAGATTTGCAGGCAGGCAGAATTTTGGGGTGTAAAGCTCTCAGGATCAACACCTGTTGAGGGGGTAAAGGAAGTAGGACTGGGGAGAAGTTGAACTGTAGTGTAGTGACAACAGAAGTGTAAGCTCAACCCAAGAGGAGCTTGGGAGCTAGGAACACTCCCAAATAGTGTAAGGGGGCTGGGCTTTTATACTTTGGCACTGCCTTGTCATTTAATGCAAAGTCTAACCCTAGGCCCTCTTCAGCAAAAGTGAGTCTAGATGGAGACTCTGTTGAGAATATTGGCTACCAACACTTCCAGAAGCTGGGGGAATTAGGGACTAGTCTTGGATGGTGGATCTGGGCAACATACCATGGCATCCACCACATCCTTTGAAATACATATGGAGGTCATGAGTTGGCAGCTTGCTCAAATCATTTGTGCTCTCTGAAAACTTTATTAGACTCATGAATATAGCTGGCTTTCCTAGCATACACATATGTGTGCATGTGTGTGCTGATTGTGGTGTAATTATTTGAAATTGTTGAATAAACATGGAAGTAGAAGTGAAGAGACCTGGTTTCTAGTCCCTGCCCCTCTGCTGACTATCTGCATGCCTTTGTTCAATTCACTTAATGCTTCTGGATCCCAGTTTCCTGATTCCTATTTTGAGGCTCTTTGATTAGATGTCTCTAGGGCTACTTGCACTGTGATGCTCTAGGATTCTATTAATTTATTAGCTTCCTAAAATCCAGAAATAGCAAAAGTAAACATGTTGGAATGCTTTTTAAGTAATGCTGGAGACTATTCCTTACAACCTCGAGTTAGTGACTTTCTCAGGCTCTCTCAGTTAATCATGGTGAACTTCATGAACATTCACACAGCCTCAATATCACCATGTTCTCTGAAGAACAGAGATGTCCCTTGTCTCCCCAGAATGTCTTTATTTGGTATATATGATTTTAGAATGCTAGCACTTCTCATTTTTTCTGTGTATAGCTCATACAGATGTTTTAAGAATTATTTTGAAATTACTTTCACGGGGTAATTGTTACAATTTGAACATGTATGGTCTTAATTTGGACAGATACATCTTGACCAAAGCAAGAAGAAATGGAAACTAGCCTTAGCTTGAGTTGGTGAAATAAAACTGATTCTCAAAGTATAAAAAAGCTAGAGAAACAAATAGGTAAACAGATAAACACTAGTAACAAAAAAGACAAGGTATTGATGAAAGAATTCTAAAAAAATGTTGAGTAAGTACTCAACATTGAACACTTTAACTGAAACCAACATAAATATATCTTAACAGAGAAAAGGGTTAAATACTGAACTGACTAAATATAGAAATCCTTTAAGATTGATTTTCCTGAGTTGTGGCAAACGATTCAATGAAAATGGAAAATAACTATTATTGTCAGTCATGTATGGCCCTGCTTGTATGATTTCCCAATGTAAGCCTTATGGTAGAAGCTGCTTGGACCATAAATAAATAAAAAGACATACCTTCACTCTGGCTTCCTTACCTGACTCTCTCGTTAAACCCTATCAGCAACTGTAGAGGGCCAAAGTGGCAATTTCAATAAATATTTCATTACATGGGAGCCCATTTGCTGGTATTTCAAATAAATAAGTATATTTTCTCACTCAGTGGACACTAGAAGAGAAAACTCTCCAGTTTCCATTTTCAGACTTTCTTTTACTTTCTGGGGAGGTCAGTCATTTTCGTTTTCCAGTATACAACTCGATTATTTATTGGAAGAAAATGTTTTAAATCAGGAAAAGAAAAAAAAAATCCTACCAAATAATTTATCGAAGACTGTCTCCTGGCAGATTAATCCCTACCACTTAGCCAGGGCTCATTCCACAGTGATCAGACTGGTCAAGCTTAAATTGTGTGTCCACAACAAGTTGCGTAAATAACCCCAAATACTGTGAACCTCTTTGCACTCGGTCATCTCCATGACCTTCAGAGAAAATGTCAGAAAGGTAGGAAGAAAAAATATAGCCTTCAATGCTCTAGTTATGGTATTTTCTAATAAATAAAACCCTTTTTGGCTTCTTTCATCTAAACGCATTTATCAGTTAAGACACAAATACTTCTCTGTAAGTGAGTAGAAATACTGCCTTTTGCCTTGTGGGTAGCCAGGAAATCCAATAAATGTATTTTAAGTTGTGCTTAGGAGCTACTTCTAGAGCCAGGGCTAACTGTCCTAGGTAATATCCTTATTTTTTCTTAATTTTATCACCCTAATTTGCCTTTATAATATACTGTGGCCCATTTTCAATTATCCCCTTAATAAAGAGGCTGTGTATGTGGGAGTGTTTGAAGAGATGATTTCCTGAAAAGCTCCAGCTTCCATCCTGCTTATCCAAAGGATGGGCCTTGATTTAAGCTATGGAGAGACAAGAACTGTACTAGTTAGAGACAGCCTGGTCTCTCTTTGCCCAGTAACTTCAGTTCAAAACTGAAGTCCTATTCTTGGCCAAACTTTTCCCATCTCCAAGTTTTCAATTTTGGCTGGAGACATGACCAATGTTCAGGTCTCCCAGACCTGAAATTCTAAAGTTATTTTAATTCTTCTCATTTCCTTTAGTTAATATGTTATGTGTTAATGATTTTCCCCAACTTTTAAATGAAAAGAACACCATGCTTGGAGAAGGGGACCTGCAATTCCAGTAACCCTGCTCTGCCACTTAACTAATATGGGACCTGGAAAATTACTAGAAGTTTTAGCGTCTTCCCCTGTGAGATATGGGATATCAGTACTATCTACTTTGCTGACACCACAGAGATGTTTTCATGATGCAATGAGTTAGTGTACTTTGTAGATGATACCAGGTTATATGGTGGAGAGAGACAGGGGTAATCTGATAAGATTCCTGCCTTCTTTCGGGGGCCAGAACATTAAACTCTGCTCTCTGCACACCATCTACTCCCATGCATTTGGAAAATTAGAAGGCCAAGGGTGACCAGCTTGCTGTCACTTACTGCGGATACCCAGCTTTGATCCTGAGGTATAAGCCCTCTAGAAGCTGCTCATCAAATTGCTTGACCCTGCGGACCCAGACACATTCCACACAGACTGTGGCTGCTAAGCCATCTTTCTGGGCTGCCGCTGAATCTAGTCATGGCCAAGTGTCCACAACCCTTTGAGAGACCACAGAGATTAAATTTACCCTTCTTCACATCCCTGTTTTCTTCAGCTGCCTACTGAACATGCGCTTTTGGATACCCCATAGGAACAGCATACTTGATATGTCTGAAACTGGAGAAACTGGAGTTGATATTTCCTCCTCCCACATAGTTCCTCTCCAGTGTCCCCCACTTGAGTGAACCACTGAGTGACACTAACACTCAATAAACTGCCCAAGGCAGCAACCTGGGGTAGACTTCTCTCTCACCAGTGTCTAATTAAACACCAAAGCTTCTTGTGTCTATCTCCTTAACAAAGTTTTTTTTTTTTTTTTTAGGATTTTATTTATTTAAGGGAGAGAGAAGCAGAGAGCACAATCAGGGGGGTGGCAGAAGGAGAGGGAGAAGCAGACTGCCCACTGAGCAGGGAGCCTGACTCAGGTATCGATCCCAGGACCATAGGATCATGACCCGAGCCAAAGGCAGACGTTTCACCCACTGAGCCACCCAGGCGTCCCTCTCCTTAACAAAGTTTAATTCTATTCATTTTTCCTCATCTTCATGGTCCCCTGCCCCATCCTAGGGCATCATTCAGCTTTACCTGAACAGCTGCCACAGCTCCCTAAATTGGCTCCCAGGCTCTACTCTTTCCCTGCCTCTCTCAGTTCTATCCATACATTTTAGCCAGAGTTTTCCTAAAGCGCAAAGCTGAGCATGTCACGACCCTCCTTAAAATATTCTCAGTGACTTCCAACTGCCTTCAAAGTAGTGGCCACCACATTCTATGGATCCTGTAAGGTCAAAGTTCTGTTATTGTCTCCAGCTTCCTTCTCCTCACTCAGACTACTGCACAAACAGCTTATAAACTTAAGTAATTGCTTTCAGTTCCAAGAACGTGCCATGAGCACCTTCATGACTTTGCATATGCTATTCCTCCTCGCTTGGATCACTTTCTCTCTCTCTTTGCCTGGCCACTTCCCAGTCATTCCTTGGATTTCAGTTTAGATGTTGCTTCTTTTGGAAAGCTTCCCCTGAGTCCCTAAATTCTGAGACTACCCCATCCTGCTGCCCTAACACTTGCCGCATCATTAAGTCCTTGTGTGTTTACTCACCTAGGTCTCTCAATAACACCCATGATGGAAGCATTCTCACTGGCTTGTCCCATGAGGGCAGCATTCTCCCCGGCTCCTTCGGCACCCTGTTCCCAGTAGTCAGCACAGCGTCTCACGCAGAAAACTCCCGAGTCGTTGTTGAATAGAGGCATGAATAAATGATACTTTTGTTTCTTTTTTTGGGAAAGCAGACTAATTCAGTTAAAAGAAATCACCAGATATCAAAGTCCTGTGTTCCAGTTCTACTTCCCATTGCTTGATTGTGGATATCACAAAACCTGTCTAGGAACTGGAATAATGCCCGTGTCAGGTTACTTCAAGAGTTGCTTTTAATAATAGCTGATTAGGACAAAATCTCACTGTAAAATGTACAGCTTCCTGCTCATAAAATATGTCATTATGATCACATTCATCATGTTTTCAGTGGCGTGTGCATGTCTGTTAGGAGAAAGACACAAGAAGCTTTGGTGTTTATTTAGATATTGCCCCAGACTGCTGCCTTGGGCAAGTTAGGCCTAGTATTTGAACTTAGTCATTTATAAAATTCTGTACTGGGTGTATCATTTAGCTATTTTGCCACATAACAGCCCTCTCCAAAAACTTAATGGATTAATACTTTTTTAATAAAGACTTTATTTATTTACTTGACAGACAGAGATCACAAGTAGGCAGAGAGGCAGGCAGAGAGAGAGGGGGAAGCAGGCTCCCCACTGAGCAGAGAGCCTGACGTGGGGCTCGATCCCAGGACCCTGAGATCATGACCTGAGTGGAAGGCAGAGGCTTTAACCCACTGAGCCACTCAGGTGCCCTGACTTAATGGATTAAAACAGCAATTACTTACTTAGGTCCTGATTCTGGAGGTCGATAGTTTAGGTAATTCAGGTGGTTAGGTAAGAGGTTAGTGTGGGCTTGTTCACATAGTGGAGGGCAGGTTTCCATGAGACTCAACAGAAGAACATAGGAACTCTTGGAGTTGAGGCTTGGAACTGGTGCAGTGTAACTTGGTTGCATTTTATTAGGTAAAGCAAGTCCCAAGCCATCCCCTATTAAATAGGTAGCGAAATAATTAATCTCTTATGGGAACACTTCCAAAGACAGAAAGAGGAGTGGATACAGGGACAGAAGTAGTTGTGGCCAATTGCAAACCATCTACCACAGTCTGTCACTACCTTCATTTAGTTAGTTACCAAGTCACAAATCTGACCATGTCACTTTTTTATTTCAAATCATTGAGTGGCTCTCCGTTGCCTATAAAATAAAGTCATGTTCATAGCAAAGACCTCCATGAACTTCCCGCGTTGGCCTTCTCTGCCTGGTCTTTTATGCTTTAGGGACAAAACATTTCTTATAGTTGGAACAAATCAACTGGGCTGTTTGTGGCCTCTGCAGGTCCTACGGCTCCCTCCCTCCTTTTCTTGCCTGGATCATCTTACTCATCTTAGCAATCAATGACATTAACAATACCATTTATTACATGGCAGGCACTGACTGTTTTAAACACTATCCCCATGAGGGAGGAACTATTATTATCTCCTTACAGATAAGGAAACTGGGACACTGTGAAGTTAAGTAACTTGTCCATGTTCACTCGGCTTAAAGTCTGGTTTCAGAATTGGAATCTAGAGTCTGTGAATCTAACCGCCAGGATCTCCTACCTGTTCAGACACAGCTCAGTTGGGCCCATTCCCCTGTGTGCCTTGCCGTTTGCCAGGTTCAGTGATCTCTTCCAGTTTCTGATGCCCCTTTGAGTTGTGAGTGTCTCAAGAGCACAGAACAGGCCTTGCCTTCGACTGTAACTGTGAAATGTGGCACAGAATCATGCCTCCGTTGCCCTCTCCATACTTCTCAAGATGCGTCTTTTGCACCATTAAAAATCTCTGCTTCTTGGAAGAAAAAAAAAAACAGAGTGAAGACTATTAGTCCTCACAGCATCTCCAAGAAAGAAGTGACGAGTGGGAAGCTCTATCTCATTTTGCAAACAGGAAATTCAGGCATGTGGAGATGAAATCACCCAGCGCCGTGCCAGGATTCTTTTTTTGGTTTTCCGATTCCTAGTTTTGTGTTCTATCTACCAAAAAGTGGTATTTGCCTATGAAGTGCAGCTGATGGTTGCTTAATTTTCCCCAGAACAAAGTTAAAAAACATAACAATTAAATTAAATCACCCAAGAGGGACGCCTTCTTCCTTTGTAAAGTTTGGAGGGAACAAACTTTTGGGGAAACTTTCTTTTCCCTGGGGTATCGTGCTCTCTTCTCTTTCAGCAGAATATATTGTGTCTGATGGAGCAAAAAATTGTTTTTAAGAAACCCTGCACCAATCTGTCTGCCCCAGCTCAGACACATGCTCGCACAGAAAATTAAATTCACAGAAATGAGAGAAAATCAAGAGAACCAAAGGAGCATGTCTTCCGTTTCTCAGAATCATTCTCTAGTGTATTTAGTGGCCTGTTGGGTGACAGGGTGATGAGGGGAAAGGTTTGGTTGAATGCAACTAATTTTTCATGTCTCTTTGCTTATTTCATCAAAGCCCAATGAAAAAGTAAGCATTATGCACATTTCACCTGTATGGCTTTAGTCTGTAAGAAGCTTTATTAGAACTTCGTTAAAACAGTTTTTTTTTTTTTCCAGTTTGAGTTTCATTACTATCATTTGCTTCATTAACAGCAGTAAGTTCTTGGGTGTGAAGCTTGCTTGAAATGGTAACTACTAAGAGAAAGCAGGGGAAGAAGGAGAAATAAAAGAAGAGGCTTAAAGAATAGTGGCACTGAGAAACGGTCTTGGGAAAGAGAGAATCCCCTGGATAATCTCTGGCCGTCTAACATGGTTTTCTTCTTAAACTTTTTTTTGGCATTGGCCTTAAATCGTATCACTTCTTAAATCAGAACCTCTAAATCTTATAATCAGCTCCCTTACACATATTTTGATCATGCCTTGGGTACAATCTTTATTGAGATAAACACATGTGTTGTGAAATGAACAAAGGAAACAAGAGACAAACCAACAAATCAGACTCTTAATCCTAAAAACAAACTGATGGTTACCAGAAGGGGGGTGGGTAGGGATGGGTGAAATAGGGGATGGGGATTAAAGGGTGTACTTGTCATAGGGAGCACCTAGGGGTGGGTGGAATTGTTGTACACCTGAAACCAATATAATACTGAATGTTAATTATACTAGAATTAAAAAAATAAAATAAAATGTGTTTTATGTTGTTTTGAGTCATAGCGACTTCCCAATTTTACAGCTTCCCTCTGTCCTACATCGCTGGGAACTTCCTTTGCCAGGACACCCATGCATCAGAGTACTGGGTTGTAAGCTTTGTAAAAAGAGGGACTTTGGCAGGTCTCGCAAACCATGCTCCTAATAAATGTTAGATAAGGAAGGATGCTGCTGCCCCTGCGGATACTAGCCTTTTGTAGTCATCTATTTTCCTTGAAGTAACTGTATTTGCCTCAGTGACTCAAAAAAATCCACCCCCCCATTTTTTGATATCTGACAGAGGACCAAACACCTCCCAGATTTTGTCCCTTTCTACTCCTGAATTAAGAGTTTGAGAAACCAGAAGCCAAGTCCCTCCGGTCATCGTGCACAATCATGAGGCTGCATATGAACTGGCAGTTAAAGCTCGCCAACTCCTCAACACGTCTCAGAATCTTCCACCCGATCTCTTCTCACCTCTATTCTCAGAGTGGCTGGTTTGTTATGAAACTAATTTTTTTCTAGGCCAAGTTTCCTTTGAGCAGGGTGCAAAGGCATATGATCCTGTGGATTAGAAGTGGGTTGTCATCAAAACGATATAGCTCTGTTCTTCTCCGTTCCTTTCTTGGAATGGCTGAGAACAGACTTGCGAAGAGAAAAACTTGTTGGCGTTTGGGAGCTGCCAGGTTTTAGAGAGCCCAATTATGTCTTTTTTGAACTAGCATTTCTTTAATAGAGTTTAATTTAAAAATGTTTTTTTTTCATTTTTGACATTTCTTGTAGTTTTTAATTTGAGAGGATGAAGATATGTTTACTTATGGGGAAAGTAAAAACAGATTGCGTATGAACGAGTGGGGTCACCCGGTCACCAATTGTGATGGTGTTCGAGTGACCAACAAATGGCCTGTATGTTCCAGAAAGTACCCTTTTTAATGGCTCAGTCCCTAAAATTGCCCCATTGCTTGTGCCTTTGCTTTAAATCATGGCAGTTCCATGAGAGCACTAGTCTTGTTAGTGGCTTAGCGTCTATTGTCTATTCCATCTACTTCTTGTTACGAGTACCCACAGCTTCTTTATGACAGTCCTTCCTCCTCCATTTTGGAAGAATGTTTTCTGTCTGAGTTTTAAGATTGTGCCAGTAATAAGTCCAGTCCAGTTTCTTGACCAGGGAAATTGGTTCAGTTATGGGCACATAACCCAACGGAAGAGATGTAAAGAGAGTTTTGCTTGATTTAGTTTTTTTGTTTTTTGTTTTTATTTTTGTTTTGTTTTTTTGAGGAGCCTTTTGTTTTCAATAGGAAGTCTTAGATTTTTGATTTATTTTCCACTTGACTTGTTGCTGGGAGGATGAGGTGTGTGACCAAGCCTTCATCGTCTGTCATGTGAGTCTGGAACTGAGGAGACCACTGAAGGGAGACAGAGCATAGAGCTGAATGGGTGGAATGCAGAACAGAGAGCAAGAAACTGGGCGCTTGGTGACATCCTTTGAACACTAGATCAAACCTCACCTGAACCCATTGCTAGGTAGGATGCATATTATAACTTTTAGTCACATGAATATCATCTGTTCAGTTTTAGTTCTAGATAGTATTCTCTGTTAGCTCCAGAGAGTAGAAGGGGTTAGCTGAAGCGCTTAGGCCTGCATTACAGCTTGACTTCTCTGTCTATCCAATCCTGCATCTTCTCTTTCACAGGGGTTGATCCTAAGGACCTTCCCTAATAAAAATCCTACATAGATGTTGGCTAATTGAAGATGAATAAAAAAAAGAGAAAGAAAGAAAGAAAAAATCTTACAGAGAAAATCCCATTTTAGAGTATGTATGTGTTTCTGGGGAACCCAAACTGTGACAGGGGTGGCTCCTTCTAGGCAGACTGATTTTCCATGGGCTAACCAAAAAACAAAACAGAATATAACAAATTTGCTATACTTTGATTTTGCACAATGTTTTGGTAATTCATCTGTTAGACTTTTCTCCAAGATTCAATAGTCCACATAGGAGACTGACTGGGGTAGGAGGGAAAAGAAATCAGGTAGACCACTAGCTTACAAAATCTGTAATCCAATTTATGGTTCATTTTTTATTTTCAGCATATCTGTATACTCATGAAATTATCACCATGATCAAGATAATGAAAATATACTTTATCCCAAAAGTTTCCTTCTGGCCCTTTGCAATTCCCCCTTCCTTTACTTCTCTCTTCCCCATGCAACCATTGATCTGCTTTCTTTCACTATAGATTTGTTTGCATTGTTTAGAATTTTATATAAATGGAATCACAAAGTATGCACTCTTTTGGCTTGCCTTATTTTATTCTGAATAATTATTTTGAGATTCATGTATATTGTATACATCAATAGTTCCTTCCTTTTTACTGATGGGTAATTTTCCATTGTATGCATATATAATAACTTGTTTATTCATTCCTTGTTGATGGACACTTGGATTATTTCTAGTTTTGGGCTATTATAACTAAAGCTGCTATGAACATTTAGGTACAAGTCTTTGTATAGACATATGCTTTCATTTCTTTTGGCTAAATACCTAGGAATGGAATGGCTGGATCATATGGTAGGTGTATGTTTAACTTTTTAAGAAACTGCCAACTTGCTTTCCAAAGTGGTTGTGTCATTTTACACCAGCAGTGTATGAGAGTTCCAGTTCCTTCAGTCCTTGCCAGTCTTTGTCTGTCTGTCTTTTAAAATTTTAACTACTCTCTAAGTAGGTAGTTGTAACTCATTGTCACTTATAATTTGCATTTCCCTAATGACTGGTGATGTTGAGCATGTTTTCGTGTGGTTACTTGCCATCCATATATTTCCCTTGATGAAGTGTCAGTTCAGATATTTTGTTCATTATTTGAGTTACTTATTTTTATTGTGTTAAGGGCCTTTAAATATAACATATTCTGTATACAAGTACTTTATCAGATATGTGCCTTGAAAATATTTTCTTCAAGTCTTGTCTTTTCATTCTCTTCTCATAATAGTGTTTTTCAGAGAGCAGAAGCTTTAAATTTTGATCAGGTTCTACTTACCAATTTTTTAAAAAAAATTTACAGATCATGATTTTGGTGTCAAAACTAAGAAAACTGCATAACCCAAAGCCACCAAGATTTTGTTCTATGTTTTCTTCTTGAAGTTTTATAGTTTTGGGATTTACATTTAGATCTATATCCATTTATTTTTAATTTTTTATGTGATTCATTTTCAGTTAATTTTTATATATGGTGAAAGATATGGATTGAAATTCATTTTTTTTTGCATATGGATATCCAAGTGTTCCAGCACCATGTGTTGAAATCGCTTATCTAATTTTAAAATATGGAGCACATAATTCCAGTGTGGTCCATAGACTATCTCAGCATAATCACTCCTAGTACTTGTTAAAAATGCAAATCCCTAGGTCTCACACTAGCCCTTTTGAGTTGAAATCTTATGGCAAATACCCTATGTGATTCTTGTGGATACTAAACTTTGGGAACAACTGGCATAATGCCATTATTACTCATTAACAGTTTACTTCAAGTCAACACTGTCTCCATCAGAGCCCAGAAAAGATATAATTTAGAAAAAGTAAGTCTCCATAAGATGGAAAGAAACCAGAAAGGTTTCTATTTTTCTTAATATAAAAATATTTATACATATACAGAAGTAGATTGAATAATATAAATTTTCATGTACTGAGTGCTCAATTTCAGCAATAATCAATATCACTTTTTAAAAACAAAGCAAAACAAAATACAGGTGAATTTTTGCTATGTAGGGGAGAACTTCCAAGCTTAAAAAGCAATGGGGAAAACCAACAGAAACAAAAATATTGAATGAGCAACTGAAAAAAAAAATTAAGGATCAATATATTGCTAAGATAAATGTTAAAGACCTCAACTGATCAAAAAAAAAATCTTAAATGGTTTAAAAGACAAGTAATAATCAGGTAATATTTGTAAACAGAACAAGTGGACTAATTTTTAATCTATGAAGATAAAAATTAAAAAAATGGCAAGAAAACTCATTAAGTGATAAACAGATAAAAGGGCATAAAATATACCATTGAGATAACAGTGAGAGGATATTATGGAGCCAGTCATATTATCTTTAAACATAATGTTTTATAGCAATGGGAAAACATTTATGGTATAGTGAAAAAAGCTGAATTCAAAATTGTACTTTTTGTATGTTCTCATGTATTTTTAAAAAAGGCTTATGAAAATAAAAGGACTGGAAGCAGATTTGCTTCTGCAGGTTATTTTCTAGGTTATCTCCAATGAGCATGTTTGTTTTGCTGATATAATCAGAAAATAAAGTCTAATTTTGAAGAAGAAAATGTCTGACATGGGGCATTTCCTCGGCAAAGCCAGAGATTGGCACAGAGTACAAAGATGAACAGTGAAACGGCACAGGGAAGGCTGAAGACAGGTTGTGTGCGACATCGTCTTAAGGGTAAAGGTACAGGTAATGGCTTCCTCCTTTGCAAGTATTACCAGTAGATGAAGACTGCCTTCATATGAATGCTACTGGCTGGGGGTGGGGGTGGCTGGCCAAAGTGGATAGATTCTAATGGCCATGCCACTGTCTATTTTCCTGATCAGTTGTAGACCCTGCTCAAATCCATAGAGCCCCTTTACGTGAATAAGGAGTTCAGAGGAAGTAAGTTAGAGCAGTAATTTACAGCC
The DNA here is from genome assembly GCA_003697995.1 of Taxidea taxus jeffersonii. Classification (NCBI taxonomy): domain Eukaryota; kingdom Metazoa; phylum Chordata; class Mammalia; order Carnivora; family Mustelidae; genus Taxidea; species Taxidea taxus. The sequence continues at coordinate 78,286 of RCUC01145035.1, forward strand.
CTTTCTTCTTGTCCAAAGCCACCCAGTGGATGAAATGTCTGTTTGTTCATGGGCTCTGAAGTGTTACTTTGTATCATTTTTCTTCTACAGTTCAGACACTAAATCTAAAGTACTTCACCAAATTGGAAACCCACTCATATCTTCTGGGTTTGTTCTTCTGAACTGAAATTGAACTCTGGCACTTTAGTTCACATGATGGTAGAACAATGTAACTTTCTGTTTGGGAAAAGAATGGTTTTTAAAGTCTCATAAATGGCTCTTGCCTCTTCTTGGAAATGAAGTAACACTTGTAAACTCTACTTCCTAAGTGTTGTGTAATCGTGAATGAATAAATATTAAGGAAGGAGGAAAGTACAGATTATACATCTCAGATTATACACAGGTTCAGAAATAATAAAAGTGTATTCGTTCTTTCAAAGTCCTACTATTGGAAATCACATCGAGAATTGCAGAGAGAGAGAGAGAGAGAGAGAGAGAGAGAGAGGAAGAATTGAAAAAAAAAGATATTAAAGGACACAAACATATTATGATTCAGGACAATATGTTAATCTAAAAAAAAAGTAAAATGTCAAGTAAGGCTGATGAGATTGCAAAAGTACTACAAAGTTTACCACAAGAAATTTTTATATCTTTGTTCTTTGGTGATTCTCTAATTTTATGGTTTCAGGTGGTATAGATTAATATTTTTATGCAGTCTTCTTCTGTGATCAGTACTAAAGTAGCTATTATCAAAAACAACTATTGAGTATCTAAAGTATGCAGTACAAATCTCATAAAATAAACTAAATTTGTATAAAAAAGTTTTTCTCAGGCTTGTCAGGGAAATAATACAGAGTGACTGTGAACTATAAAAACTAGGCAACTTCTCTAAAACTAGGCAACTTCTCCAAAATAGCAGCATAGGACACCCTAAGGAGGTTAAAAAATAGATTTAAGGATTGATCCAAGTTCTTTTCACTACTTTTGTAGAGTCTCTTTTCAAAACCAAGAATTGAAACATGTAGTATGATGATTATGATTCTACTTAAAGGAAGAACAGAGCAGAATATCTGAAATAAGAATGGGATGAAACAAATACTATGTGTTGCTTCATATTCTAAAACATGTACCATTAGATTTCTCTGACATGAATTACACATGGGTTTCATTTACTTATAACTATTAGTGTGAAGTGTGCTAAAAAGTAGACTCAAAAATAAGGTCAGATTATCATAGGATTATTATAAGGCAGGAAAATGTAAGATTATTAATGGGGCATTGAGCTCTGGATCCCCATGTACCTTTAGGAGTAGATGTCACATCCAAATTGCCAGGCCAGAGCATCTTAACTTTTCATGTACTTAACCTGTCATATACTTTTTACTTAACTTGAGCAGTTTAATAGATATTACAAGCACCACATATTAAGTATCATAAATGTATAAGACATTCTGCAGTATTCTGTCTTTGTGGAGAAGGGTTATCAGAAGGGATATATAAATAGCATTTTGAGACTGTTTTGATCATGTACTTATCAAGGTAAGTCTGATTTCTACAATTAGCTGGCTCGATCAAAGATCTGCTTTGCTCCTATTACTTAGCTAGTAAATCCTGTACTTTCTCAGATTCTGGTCAAGATAAACATGTAACAATTGTAATGCAGATATCCCTCTGGTCCAGAGGAAGAGTTTCTATACCTTGCCTAAATTTCACTGGCCATTTCAATACCACAGGAGCAGGAAATTATTCAATTCATGAGAAAATTCATGCACCTGTGGATTTCATCTTCTGTGCCAGATGAATAGGTGAGGTTGGATTTGATTTACTCCATGACTAAACTCTGAAATTGGGATTTAAAATGGATATGTAATCTCACTCTGATTCCATTTTTTCCCTGTACTGCTGCCTAATGGTTATGCAAGTCTCAGGAACGTATTTAAAGCAGTAACATGTCCTTTTATCCCGAAACATCAAACGGAGATCTTTTTTGTTCACTTTTGCTAGACCTCTAACCTTTAAAGGTGAGTCAGGCAGCTGCAGAAAACCTGATCTTATTTTCTGCCCCTGGCAAGACTTTTTCAAGTTCATCTTTTTTCCCTTCTCTCAAAATCTGATGAAAAATGAAATGTCAGGAAAACAAGCTCTCGAGCTAAAAAACTTGTGTCTGTCTCTGTGACAGATGTCAGTTTGAAAGGTTTCAGGTCACCTGTCAGAAGTGTGCCATTGTGATCTGTACTCACATTGACTCGACCTCACACCAACACTGAGTTCTGCTTTTAAAGATACCCTTGAAAAAGAATTAAATGATTTGAAGTCGTTGCCTTTCCCTCTTAGCTCTAATTAATGAGACCAAGGAAAGAGAGAGAGAGAGAGTGCAAGAGAGAGAGAGAGAGAGAGAGAGAGACAGAAAGAGAGAGACAGAGACACTGACTTTTAAGAGGACAGTTTGACCTTTGGGTGCCCCTGGCAGTGAACCAATCAACATTCTTGTAACCCAAACACAGATGCCTGAAGCTAAACAAATCCTATACTTGTGAACAAGAATTCAGTTTGCTGTCAAAATATAGTGAAGATCAGCACAGTGCTGCTTTGAACAAAAATATCATGAATTAAAGTTTAAATGTTTGTGATTAATAGAGAAGAGTAATATTGAGGAACATAATATCTCAATTGTGCCTCAACTCAGTAACAAATATTTCCAGTAAAAAAAAAATCATGTGTTTTGAAAAGTCCTATATCCTAACTCCATATATTGGACATAACTCCCTAATACTTTGATGCCTGAAACACCACTGATACTATTGTATAAGTCAGTAGTTTGTAATGACTAATTAATGGTGTTGAACTCTGTTCTTTTCTGGATTACTTACCCAATGTTTCAATTATTTATCCTAGCAATAAAATTTTTTTTCCTCTCTCATGAACTTTTACCATAGCCCAGGAAATTTAAGGATTGGAAAAAAGAGAGAGAGAGAGAGAGGGAGATGGATTTTATTTAATCAGTTTGGGAGTATTCAGGACTTTCTTTGCCTTATAACCAAGATGGTAAAAGATTACAGTTCCAAAGTCATGTTTGCCAAATCTACCACTCTAAAGAGGCTGGATCAAAAGAGACAAAAAGGTTAATGGAATATAAAACCAAAAACTTTAATAGCACTTTGGAGATGTTAGCTTTTTTTTTTTTTTCTTTGCTTGACTCCTAAGTATACAATACTTCCCTTCTTTCAAGTGGGCCCACCCTCGACATGAAATACAAGTTAGTTTATTGAAGCTAGGTTCATCGTATCCATGTCTAGAACAACATTATTTGTGTGTGTGGAAAAGCTGGGGGAAATAAAGAAGTGCAGGCCTGGAACGTGATTCGTTAGCTTGAACTAGAGATAGAAAGCTGATGCTTCACAGTGATTTGTATTCTCTCTGTGACATTTTCCACAGCTATGCTTTAGACCGGTGCTTCTCAGGCATTCATGGCCCACGAATCTTCCGGATCTTCTTTTTTTTTTTTTAAATTTATTTATTTGTCAGATAGCACAGGAGCGAGCACAGGCAGACGGAGAGGCAGGCAGAGGCAGAGGCAGAAGCAGTCTCCCTGCTGAGCAAGGAGCCCGATGTGGGACTCGATCCCAGGACGCTGGGACCATGACCTGAGCCGAAGGCAGCCGCTTAACCAACTGAGCCACCCAGGCGTCCCTCTTCCGGATCTTCTTAACATGAGCTTCGGACTCGGTAGTTGAGGGTGGGCTTGAGCATCTGCCTTTCTAACAGATTCCCAGGTGATACAGCTCCTGCCCAGCCCGGACCACACACCGAGTGTTTGCTTCTTGGCTCTCCACAGGAGTGTGTGTCAAATGCCTCAAGGTCCCCAAGTAGTTCTGAAGCCCAAGCAACATCTCTTATTTTGAAACATTCCCCTTCTGACATATTTTTCCTGTTTATGATCTTTTTTCTATGTATCTGTAACTCGATTCCTTTTTAGGAACTTCACATCTTAATATAAGAGTCATCATGTCACCTCAGAATGACCCTACTGTATTACAAAGTCAAGGTCCTTGAGAAAGATGGTAACGGTGTCAGGTTTTTTCAACCCCTGCTTTTATTTGTTCATATATTTCCTGATTTATTTTCATGCCAGGATAGTTAACATACAGTGTTAACGTTAGTTTCAGGTGTACGATATAGTGATTCCACAATTCTATACGTCACCCAGCACTGATCATGACAAGTCAACTCTGCTTTTAAATCATTAGTTTCCCCCACCCCCCTCCTTACTACATCATGGTCTTGGTGAAGCATTTTACACTCTGCCAGGTAATTTTATTAATACTGACTGACACCTCTTCCTTGCTATGCAACAATCAGACTGTTCATAATCAAAAGGTTGAAGTCTTTGAAGTCTTAGCCCTTGGCCCAAGAAGCACCCAGAGGAAAAATAGTTAAAAACAAGAGTAGTCAGAACTATCAGCAGTGTTTAGACCCAGATAACCACAAACATCCTGGAATTTACTTAACCATGTCTGATTTCCCAGTGAGTCATGTTTACATCTCTAGATGTTAGTTTACTTTCCCTTCATTTTTTTCTTAATCACTCATGCAGTGGAAAGCGGAAACGAAATCTTCCATGGCAATTAAAGTGCCAATACTTGAGCTCGCTCTGTGTTCCTGCTACTGATAGGGAGAGATATGGTTATTAGTCAAACAAAGCTGTACCAATTTTCTCATGCTCATTATGTATTTATAATGTGGACATTCTGGTAACATAGCAAGCAGCTGCGTTCGCAGGAGACTCCTATCCAATGAAGGAGGACCAGATTTCACTTTACCAGGTTAAAACACACCAGATTTAATGCTCAGTTTTCATTCCGTGTGTGTGTTAGATACACACGTGATTGCTGAGATTTTCATACCAGTGTATTCATAATTGTGTATGCCACTCTAAGCTATTCTTGTCCTTGGTAAAGATTCTTACTCTCTCTTCTGTCAAATGCCAAGATCATTTAAGCAAGTGAGAAATATTTGCTAATTTTTCTCAAAAGTCTCAAATTATTTTCTGCATGAAGGGCGTAACCCTTTGCTCCCTTCTGTTAGAAAAACCAAAGCAGGAGGTGGGCTGCTTCTCACAGCGTGAGACTTAGGGTCTACTGTATCACCACTATCATGAGAAGGTTTATCTTGCATCGTCGGCTTCATGTGGTGTATCCATCAGACACGCGTGAGGGCAAGATTGTAGATTAGAACCAGAAATACAGATTCTCCTCTTGCTATCATACAGACTCTCAGTAACAATACTCTGAATAAACCTTCCCCTATAAGAAAACTGCTTCCACCTTTCGATGAATATTGGTAGGGGGAAAAATGGGGGTGTAGCAATTGGGAAAATGGGTTTTTCTGGCTGAAATTAATAATTCTGAGCAGTACTAAAATTAATTACTCTGTGGTTCTAAGTAGGCAGCGGATTTATGGTAAGTGACAGAGTGTTTGCAAATTTTCCTGACTACTCGATTAGAAAATGCGCAAGCGGAGGCGTCAGCCGAGCATGCATTATTTAAGTGGTTGGTGTCTGGCGACAATCTGGAAACTGCAATTGTTGTGGTTGCCGTAGGAAAATTCGCACTTTCTGAGAGAAATTCTTTCACCTTTGTGTGCCCACAGCCTGGATCTCTCCTCATGGCAGCTGTAGGAAACACAGGAACTCCGTGACCTGGAAAATGTGGGACAACTGCCACAAGGTGACCCTGGAAGGCTGGGGTAGGCCCAATTAATTTAAAATTTTGCTTGGCCTTGTCTCTTCCAATTTTCTAAATCCTCTGGAAAAATGATTAATGTGTACACTGCCAATGCGAAAATATTTTTGACCCTATTAAAGTCGACCAAGGGTAAACCAAGTGTAGGCTGGCATTGTATCAAACTAGCTTTATTAAATTTGATTGGAGGTTTGTATGAGGAAGGGACAGACAAGGACATTATTTTGCACAGCGGCTCTCTTTTAAATGAAAATATCAAGAGGAATACAAAGTAGCAATATGCCCTGGACAGGAATCATTTTAAATATAGGAAAATGCCACAGAGAACTTTGTTTAAAGGGTAAACCGTATTTGCTAGAAAATTTCCTGCTCTCTTATTGCTGTGCTCGTCAGTTACCAACGAGGCTGTTTTAATTTATGGAAGAGGCTACGGAAACCTTATATTTCTTCATTTATAGATGAACTAGTTCAACCTTGCTTTCTTTCTATTATCTGTCATTGAAGTCTACAACTTAAAACGATCTGTCTGCAGTTTGAACCTTAGCAGAGCAAGGCTTATTCTCACTATGTTTCCCCCGTGTGTCCATCCTGTGCAATCATTTCATTAACAAAGTGATAGGATTTTTGTTTGTTTGTTTTTCCCCAGCGGTTATTCTGTTTTGAATAAAAAGGGCAAACTTCAGTCACAACTTCAAAGGAGGGAATTTCTCAACAGTGTTTCTTCCTTTTCCAAGAAAGTGAAAATCCTTTAGTTTAGGATCCAACACCCAGATTTCACACATAAGGTTTCCTATAGTTTTCTTACACCTAGGAGATATTCAGTCATGTGACGTCATCATAAAGAGTATATTCTAACCATTTATCATGTAGGAAGTAGAGGAATTTCCTTTGTGGCAGGCATGGATCTAAATGATGGGATGAGGGAATGGTAGAAATTGCCTGGAATCGCCTACCATCCGGATGACCGGAATTCAGCTGAAACAGCAGCTTAGGAGGCGGCGGTAGCCCAGGGAAGTCTGAAATACACTGGTCATTCTAGTCATTTCAGTCTACTGAACACAGGTGTGGGGAATAGATAGTCCTAGGATAAAGAACCCATGACTGGGGATATTAGCCCCGCCCAGGGCTTTTTAACTGAAAGACATGAATATAGACATGAACCAGCATGTCTATAAGGCTTCTCACAGACTGTGTCCCACTCTTCACCCGTGTTCCGTGGCTTTGTCTGCAGTGTCTTCCTATAGGAAGATTCTACAACGCTGTCCTGTTTAACGCAGGTATGGCCTTTTGATGTGGTTTGGCCAATGGAATACGAGAAGAAGTGAGATGTGTCACTTCCAGGCAGAAGCCTTAAGATCCAGGGCATGCTTTGCCTATTTTCTTTTTTCTCTGCATGACAATGGGCAAAATTCCAGAGAAAGGAATTTTGTGGAGCCAAGTTATGGCTAACCTGTGATAGGCACAGTAGCGTGAGTGAGAAACATACCTTTGTTATTGCTACCAGGGATTCTACAATTGTCTGGGAACCCTGCAAACATAGCCTATCCTGACTGACACAGATGTAAGCTGCAGCCTTTCAGCATGAGCTAAAGAACATGGTGTTAAATATGACTCTAAGCTTTGGCATGAAATTAGCTCTCATCTTCCTGCTCCCATTTCTAGGAACCTCCTTGCTTCCACACCCGCTTCTTCCCTCTTCAGTGGGTAGGGCGAACCTACTCTGACCTACAGCCAAGATCTTTACTTGTGCTCTGGATCCCACCTCCTCCCAAATTCCTACAGCCTTGTTTCTTTGTTGTCTCTTCTCTTTTGTAATACCAATCTTTCCCTCTCTAACGGATCATTCATATCTTCAGTACTAAAAACAGTTCTTTCCAGGCTTCACATTCCTTTCAGCTAACTCTTCCCATTTCTCTCTTCCCTTTTTCGACCAAGCTTCTCAAAATATTTGTGTGTGGTGTCTGCATCTCCATTTAATCTCTAATATAATCTAGTTTTCATCCCACCACTGAAAACAAATTGCTCACCCAAAGTCACCAGAAGTCTTCATATGGTCCGGTCCAGGGGACATTTTTATGTGCTAATTTTATTTGACTTCTTAGCAACATTCCCCTGAGGTGATCATTTCCTCCCTCATGAAGGAATCTTTTCATGGCTTTCAGGACAATTCCTGGCTTTATTCTTACCTCTTTTGTAATCAACTCTTTCTCCTTCTTTACTTACCTCTAAAACTCGTAAAAAGTTCCCATGGATCAGTACTGAGTCCCCTTTCCCTCTCTCTGTATTGGCTTTGGTCTCACGACAATTCTTACTGTTTCTGGAGTTGCCATTTTGAAGTCCCTACTTAGAAATACTCATAAAAACCCTATTTATATATACTTTTGTATTTCCCACTTCAAAACATTCTTCATGAAACTACAGGCAGAATTCATAACTTTGTTATTTTAATTCTCTCATTTTATTCTTAAAAAAAATCTCTTGATCAGCCACAGCGTGCCAGGCACTGTAAAAAATGTTAGGGATATAAAATTGAATCAGATATAATTCTTTCTCTCGAAAAAAGTGCTTAGTGGGGAGGAAAATATGCACACAATTATGGTAAAATGAGTAAAATGAGAGCATTTCTAATAATGTATCTTGTATAACACATGGTGGGAACATAAAGGAAAGAGAATCTAGGTTTTCTGGGGCAGTAAGAGAAAGATTCCCAGAGGAAGTTATATTTGGACTTAAACTTAGTCAAACAGGAATTTATCAGAAGCAGGGAAGAGGAAACATTATTCCAAAAGGCAAAGAGATGTGAGAAGGCCTGTCATGTTTAGAGAATTTAAAATAGTTCAATATTTTTGCGAAGGGTGAGGGAAGTGGGGGAGGAGGGAAAGCTGAAGCTAGACCTGGGGACTGGGCTCAGGGCATGAGGGCTTTTTATGGATTACAGTCTTTGGAGGCTTGGGCTGCCTCCCCAAGGAGGCAAGGCCTCCTTTCGATGTTTCTGTTTGATCTTTCCCAATCCTCTCCACGTGGCCTCTGTTATGCTAGGAGGAGGAGGAGCAAGAGAAACAATACTAAGAATATTGAGCCAGAGCTGCATTCTGTCACTATTCTAATCTCTCTATTCTTCTATCATATCTATCTGTTTACATTCTAGTCTTCTTTTATTATCGTTTTATTTCATTTGGCTTTGAGTAGCAGTTTCCTAAAAAGATAGATTCTACAAGTTGGAATGTTTTGACAACCACTATTTACGGCAATCCAGTTCCATTCCTTTATTTTATTTTATTTATTTTATTTTTTTTAAAGATTTTATTTATTTACTTGATAGACAGAGATCACAAGTAGGCAGAGAGGCAGAGAGAGAGAGAGAGGAGGAAGCAGGCTGTCCTCAGAGCAGAGAGCCCGATTCGGGGCTCCATCCCAGGACCCTGGGATCATGACCTGAGCCGAAGGCAGCGGCTTTAACCCACTGAGCCACCTAGGCGCCCCATTCCTTTATTTTTAATACTGTAAGGAAACAATTCTGAATATTGAATGGCTGTTTGAGGACTCAATTTCCTCTGTTTCAGTATGGATAAAATCAGTTATGATGTATTTGAGAGTTTGGTACTGGAAGAAAATCCCAACTGGTGTTGGGTGAGTTCGTGTAAAATGTAGTCTGTCCAGCAGAATTCACTGAAAGGGCACGCATCCAGATAACCCAGCACTCTCTCAGTAACGGCAAACACAACGATTTCTATTTTGTTGTGTTTACATTCTAAGCCTCAGCTTATTGGAGTTTCTTGTTAAGCTCATGATGAATAACATGCCTTTAAAAATTAAAAATGGCAAGCAAGAATATGTACATGGATCCTTGAATATTTCACACTTACCAGAACAATACAACAAAGAACTTCATTTGAAACAAGCTCAGGGAAGGGCATTTCGCTTCTAGATATTATAATATAAGTAGCATTTGAAATATTTAAATTTTGTGATGCAAAATTCAGTTGAGCAGTGTGAGAAATGTTTTGACTTTGTTTTACCTTTAAAAAAAACCTCCTGTTTCCATTTCTTAATTCATAACGAGAATGACAGAGAGATTGTGAACAGGGCATTCCAGATGAGATCTTTAACTTCATGGGTAAATAAGTTGGGGTGAATCAAATCACTTCAGGAACAGACCTTCGTCATGGAGTGCTAGCAGGCACCATTGTCTTACTTGAATTATTTTATAGTTGCAACTGAATGGACTCTGATAACTCCTGCAGTAAATTAGTCATCCCAGTGAAGTGCCTACAGCACTTTTGTGAAAGCAGTAGAACCAAGAACAAAGAGACATTAATGGTATGAATCAGATTCTGCCCTGTGACTTCCAAACTAAGTTGAAAAAAAAAATGGGTTGGTAGGAAGGAAAGTGCACAAGTCTAATTTTCTGAAGAGAGAGGCAGTTTGTAAAGTGACTAAATATGCAGTGTTTTCTTATCTGTGGAGCTCTAGTGCATTCCAATGCTCAGTATAGTTTTCTATTAGCATTTGGTAGACCAGAGCTGGGAAGGTGGCCTCTGACGTGAACTGGCTCCACTAGTGAAGACTCATTTCTCACATGGAACTTGAGCTCCTGGGCACAGAGATACTTCCTAAGCACCTCTTTTTCCCTAATCCCTCCAACCATGTGTGTTGGGTCATGTGACATCCTTAACACCAAGACAGGTTCAGGAATGAAAGAGTCTATACTGCAGATGATGTAAGGAGAGACTAAACAATTTGTAAGATGATTTAAATAGAAAGCAAGTAATTATGGGCTTCTTTCCCCACAGTGCCCATGTCTCTCATCAGCACTAGGTAAAGCATATAGGGATGTTCATTAAGGATTCCAGGCCGCTGGAGTACTACTAAGATCATTAATTTCTACCGCAAAGCCTCAAATGTATTACCCTAGTCAAGTGGGTACTGGGGAAATATGGCTCATTATTTCTGATAATGGAAAATGTACTTTTGTGCAATGGCAGCAACACAGCTTACAGTTGTGGCTATTAAGGAATTAGGTATTAGTTGTTCCTGGTATCTAGGGTTCCACTCTGTATCTCACTTTATATGTTACAGCTCTTAGAAAGCAGCAGATACACTGACAAAGAGCTTAGCTTGTTGGAAGATGGGGAGGTCCCAAATGCAGAAAAAAGGTTGACTCGGGCCTTAAAACTAAATTAAATGCAATGAGATGAAAAACACTAATGCTCCCCATTTGTCCATTGGGTTAAAATAAAGTTAAATACATCAAAATGTTTTACTAAAGTATTTATTTCTTGCATCTCAAAACTGTCTTAAAGGTTTAATTTGTGTGGATCAATTTTTATTTATTATTTATTAAAATTAAGTGAATGCAAAAAGAATTAGGGATATCTGGTATGTACAAGATACTGTTTTAAATATTATAGGGGGTGCAAATGTTTAAGAGTAAGGAAGTGTTCTGATCTGTGGAGTTTCTCTTCCGATCATGAGATGGTACCAAATAACCATAGGGCAAAGCACGCGAGACTTACAGATATGCAGTGCAGCAGGGGATCATTCTAATAGCTTGTTCCGATGATCGACTCTCTATTCTTTGTGGTGGCCAACGTTCAGTCAAGTGGAGGTGCTGGATATTCTTCATTATTTTATGGAGGAAGGGATAATAAGAATTGTTTGGATAGAAATGTTACAGTGGAATTCTCTATCTCTGCCCATACATTCTTTAATTATGTTTCTCAAGTAGGGCTAGAGAACATTCTCTTCAATGAGGCATTGAGTAATACATTAGTGAAGGAATACTGAAATTCTTTAGGAGATCAGTAGTGGCTGCCCTCTGTAAGTGGGGGTCTTGGTGGACAAAGTGCCAGTAAAGATGGACTTCTCATTTTCATTGGGATGATAGGATTTCAGAATAGCAGAAACATTTAATCTGTACTCTAAATCAGTAATGGGGGTTGAATTTTATTAAAAATTCTTGGCATCTATTGAGATTATCATATTTTCTTCCTTTAATCTACTTCTTATACTGAATTACTGTATTAAATTAGGTACCTAGGGTTATGCCAGCCTTTCATTTCTATGATAAATTTTATTTGATAACAGTGTTTTATTTTGCGGCTGGGCTATAGGATTCATTTATTAATAATATTTGAATTTATGTAATATGTGAAATTGGACTACGACTTTATTTTATCGTCTTATCCTTGTCCAATTTTTGGTATCAAGATTTTGCTAGCCTTGAAGAATATGTTGGGCAGGCTTCCACATTTTTCTATTTTTCTTTGCTCATGGGGATTATCTGTTCTGGGAAGTATTTACTAAAACTTTTCCATGAAATCATCTGCTTTTGCTACCATTTTAGGCATAGACTTAATACTTTCTTCTATGGTAATTATTCTCTTTATGTTTTCTACTACTTCTGACAGTGTTTGAGGTCATTCTCTAATCCATTTTATTGAGGTTTTCATTGGTATAAAATAGAACATTCTCAAGTAGTTATTTTTAGATAAGATATGAGGATGGTGAATTTTCGGAGTCTTTGCTTCTCTGAATATGCCATTTCCCCCCCTTATAATTGCTAAAAAATTTAGCTGGGTCAAGAATGAGGTTTAAAGAAATGTCCTTCCTGTTCTTTGAAAACATTGTTATGTTATCTTCTAGAATAAGTTATTTCTCAGGAATCTGATACAAATACAGTGGGTCTCTTTGCTTTTTAGGTCACCTGGTTACTTCTCCATGGAAACTTTAGGATTTTCCCTTCCTTTTGAGTTCTGAACCGCTCCTATGATTTGTCTTCATGTGTATCTCTTTTCTTTCATTCTGTTGAGCCCTAAGTGGGCCTAAAGGCATGTGTCTCTTTCTTTTCTTTTTTTTTTTAAGCTCTGGGAGATTTTCTTATATAATTTTCTTGATTTATTTCCTTTCCTTCTTTGTTTTTCCTTCTGTGAATCTAGTGTGATGGGTGTTAGAACTTATGCTTCTATTATTTATGTGTCTTAGATTTTTGGGGGGTACTGTGTTATTCCTTTGTCCTTTTGTATTAAGTTTTGAAAGAGTCTTTCAGGCTGTTCTTCCAGTTTGTGAATTCATTCTTTAGCTATGTTTTCATTCCATTAAGCCTTCAAAATTACTGCTTAAGATTTTTGACAATCATATTTAAAATTTCTAAGATCATTGTTTCTATTTTTGTGTATGAAAGATCCCTTTGAAGTTCTCTAAATATATCAAGTATTTATATTTGACATGTTTGCTCTGTGAAGCAAACTGTTAATTTTCAGCTGTTATTCTTGGATGAATTTATTGTCTTTCTCTATCATGCTGATGACTTCCCCAAATGTTTGGTGATTATCTTTCTGCTCATCCTTGTGCTTAAATATCCCTGCTCACAATCTATAGATTGTGTCTGGTGGTTCTAGGGGAGAGACCATACATCCCATTGCACGGGGCTTGTGAATTCTTCTAGAGGTAAGAACCTCTGTTACCCACTGTTCTGGGCACTGGACAGTCAACCTAATGATGTTCCAGGAACCTTTCTTGCTGAGCCCAGAGCACCCCTGGGATTGCTTTCTTTTTTTGACTATTTGATTGGTTCTGGTCTTCTTCTCAGTAATTTCCAAGACCTTCTTGTCTGTGAATGACATTCTCCTTCTCACTGATGTGTGTTAGTACATTTTAGATGTATATTTTCTATCATTCCTAGGACTTTAGGTGAGAGGGGAGAAAAGTATGTGTATGGAGTATGATGCCTTGGTCAAATATTATCTCTTTTCTTTGCAGCATTCTACTGTCCTGGTCTGTATTACCGGTATTCTTAGGTCTGCCAATGCATTCTTTTTATCTTTTAGAGTCCTAAAAAGTGAAATCAGGCTGTGGGAAGGATGGCCACATCATGCATGAGACCATAACCCTGGGGCTCTTTCCTTTAGAAGACTTCTATTGAATAGATTATTACCTGAGGCAATAAATATAACAGGCAGTTACTTACCTGAGATCAAAAGTAGGGAACTGCCTGTAGAATCAGAGGATAAAAGATATGTTCTCTGTAGCACATCAATGGTCAGAAACACGAGACAATTTTAGAAAATTTTTGACTCCTGTTTCCAACAATATTAAAAAAAATTTATTAGACTAACAAATAGTTAAGAAAACAAAAGAGAAGTGAGACTCAGAAGTATTATGTAAGTATGAAACATATAGCTGTTGGATTGGCATTTCAAAGGAAGCGGGCTACAAAAAATTCACAGAAAGAAAATAAAATTAACAAGTTAAGAATAAAACAATAGATATGATAAAATGTGAAAACTTTAGGAAAAATATAGATAATTGAAAATGAAAATATTTACCAATATGGACAGAGTTTGATGATTCAGTCAACATATATTAAAAAAGAACAGAGTAAATGAACAGAAATAATAAGCAAAGATGTAACAAAAGAAGATTCATTAGCAAAAAAGTAAGACCTGATTTTTTAAAATACAGAAAGAGCTCACAAGTTCCTGGGCAATATTAATTTTATTAAGCATATAGTGGTGAAATTATTGTATTCTAAAAACTGAACATAATTCTCAGATATTTAGCAAAAACACTATGTTACTTGTAAAGAACAAAATTTAGCCTGGTTATAGACTACAAAAAAAATGTTTTAGACCACATCTGAAACAACATAAAAGAGAATATTAAATATAAAGTTATAGACAAAGATATACCAGACTTACAAAAAAATAAAAGCAGATTAAGCGAGGTAACTTTTTTCTTTTTTAAAAGATTTTATTTATTTATTTGGGAGAGAGAGTAAGAGAGAGAGAGAGAGAGAATCTGAGGTCGGGGAGGGTCAGAGGGAGAAACAGACTCCCCACTGAGCAGGGAACCCATGCAGGGCTTGATCCTTGGACTCCAGGATTGTGACCTCAGCTGAAGACAGAAACTTAACTGACTGAGCCACCCAGGCACCCTGTGAGGTAACTTTAATGTAAAATAGAATTCAAGAACAAAAAGCATGTAATATGATGCTTTTATATTGATAAAAGCTAATATCCACAATAAAGTTGCATCATTTGTGAAACATTATGTAGCTAAAAAGACACTATCAGGGGTGCCTGGATGGCTCAGTGGGTTAAAGCCTCTGCCTTCGGCTCAGGTCATGATCCCAGAGTCCTGTGATCAAGCCCTGCATCAGGTTCTCTGCTCAGCAGGGAGCCTGCTTCTCTCTCTCTCTCTCTCTACCTGCCTCTCTGCCTACTTGTGATCTCTCTCTGTCAAATAAATAAATAAAATCTTAAAAAAAAAGACACTATCAAATTATACACAGCATAAACTGTTAGAAATTCATGGGGATAGTGGCAGAAACACAATTATAATGGAATCTTTATCACATACTATTATTAGTCTTTAACAGATCCAAAAGTTAAAAAACTAATAAGGACTGATGGACTTGAAAAAATACAATTAACATAATTATACTTATGTCTATATTTTTATTTACATATGATATTTAGTATGTATACATATAAAAAGTTTTATAAAATATGTATGTATCTATGCAAAAACTCTATAGAAACAATATTTTCTTTGCAGATGCCTCAAACATTTGCAAAAAGTAATTGTACCCATACCCCCTCAAAAATCTTAATTAAAGGCAGGGAGTAGAAATTTTGTAAGCTGTAGTTTTAATGGCATTATAATAAAGTAAAAACTTAATTATAAAAGTCTAAACGAAAAAATCCAAGCCACCTGGATTTAAAAACAAAATGAAACATTTTTCTAAAGAGCTTTTAGATTTAAGTAACACAATAGACTTTAGATAGTGTGTTTAGAGAGATAAGGAGATATTTCTAAACTGAAATCTGTGATGTTTCCAAAGTCATGACTTAAAGGCATATTTATAGCCAGGAGTTCCTGGTTTATTAAACAACAAGGAATGAAAATGAATTAATTTAATATTTAACCCAGATAGTTTGAAGAAAAACAATACAGCAAATATAAGAAACTCAAGAGGAAAATACGCCTTAATAAGTAATTTATTTTTGGGAAATGACAACAACAAAAAGGCAGAAGAATACCTAATAGAAAGACTTCTGGTATATCCAAACAAGAGCAAAAGAAAGGGAAAGCCAAATGTAGAAGTTTATAATTTTAAAAGTGGATATATCAGTAGCAAGTTTAAACATTTTAAGAAAATTTTATATACTAGTTTGTGCTAAGAAATTTAAAAACCCTCAACAAAATAGGTGAGTTCCTGACAGGGCATGATTAAAATTGGTCTCCAAAAGAGGTGGAAAATTTAAGTAGACCTACAACACTTGAAAAAAATTCAAAAACAAAATTTTATCTTTTCTGTGTTTAAAGTTGGAATGCTTAAAATTTCCCATAGTATACAAGTTGACTGAAAGCCTGTAAAGAGGCTCAAGTCTCAAGTCACGTTATAAAGCTCGTGAGCCTTGATAACAAACTATGACAAAGTTAAGTTTTAGGACAGTATCCAGTTCACAGTGGCAGATATTAGTTCTCTAAAATTCTAACTTTTTCTTAAAAGCACTAAGGTTTTGGGATTGATTGTCACTGCAGCCTGAGCCAAAAGTGTTCTGACCAATATGGAGGGCCTGGAAGACCTGCAAGCTGGCCATTTTTATCTCTGCCATCAATAGTTCATGATCCATAAGGAAAATAAACCATCAGTGAGGCTTACACTGTAAATCTGAAGCATATGTGTATCTCTGGCCCATCAACAGTTTGTACACATTATAGTAAACATTTGAAAACTATGGCAAGGATTAAAATATTTATCTGGCCGTGTATGGGAGGATGGTTTGGAAGTAAGAGGGTAGGCAAGGAAAACTGGATAGGGTAAGGAAGCTATTGTCGTGGTTGAATTGCAGTAGGTCCCAGTGAGGGTGAAGCTAGTAGGAATGGAAATGATGAAATGTGTTTAAGGCATTGCATATGTATCCCTTCATTTTCATCAGCATTGTTATTCCAAGTAGTGGGCTAAAAGAACCTGATCAGCAGGCTAAAAGGAAGAGCATTCACGTATGATTCTAAGATTTTAATCAGCAGGTAGAAGGAAATTTTGGTATTGATATCGAGATGGTTTAGAGTCTGGATTAGAGAAAAATGAACTTGGTTTCGGACATGCCAGATTTGTGAAAATTGTGCTCTGTGGGCACATGGAAATGTGAGTTTATAACTCAGATGAACATCCCCAGACTTGTTTGGTTCAAATTGGGACTCCTGATGTGGACACGCTAGAGCTGCTTTAGAAATGTTCTCCCAGCAGAAAAAAAGACAGCTTAGAGAAAACATCCACAGATAAAACAAGAAACAGAAGCATTGAGGGAAATGACAGTGGCCATCTTCACTGTAGGGAGAGGAGTATGCTGTCCAGTGCGGGGATGCGAATCCCCAGGGCCAAGAGTGCCTCAGAAGCCCAGCCTGATGGGAGCATTGAGGAGAGAGCACTACAGTTCCTGAGAAGGAAAGAGCCTGTGTTCTCAGATGGGGGACATTTTAGGGACACTGCTGTAGGAAAATCATCGTATAGGAGATTGCAGAAATTGCAATGAGGAGTCGAGATCACCCACTTCAGAATGGCAAAAAGAAGAAAGAAGAAGACATAGTTAATTGGAATGAACCCTGAGGTCAAGGGCATATTTGTTTAAAATGGCTTTTCACATTCCTGTTGATTGGAAAGCAGATGGTAAAGAACCAATAAAGAGTGAGAAAAGTTAGAGATTTGGGGAGAAATAAAACGAGTATTGTAACTGGATCCCCCAAGGTACCGGAAAGGATAACATCCTGTTTGACTTTTTAAAGAGGAATGAAGACTTAGCTTCTGTTATATTTGGAAGGAAGATGAGAATGAGGGATGGAGCTTGTTTACGTTGTGATGATGGGAATGTTAGGAAGTATATGCCATCAGGTGTGATTGACTTAGTAAAGATGGAGGCTTTAGATGAGCTTGTCCTTGGGCGTATTTTGTCTGCCATCTGCCCATGGGGAATTAGGCTAGATTTGCCCATGGAATCTAATTTGAGCACTGCAGAATCACATCTGGTTTTATTTAATGCTACACTGCAATTTTAAAAAAAGATAGGAAGAAGTCTCCACTGGAACTTCACTGTTACAGGGCTCTTATGCAACAATGTCATTTATGAGACTGTCTAGATGGGAAGATCTTTAGTAAGGAAAGCTCTCCATACTCGTTTGAAGTTTGGCCCAATGTTAATGAGGCTGATTTTCTTTACCATCTTTTAAAATTGTATATTTAGAAATTTTCTTCATGAAATTGTATTATAAAATAAGATCATTTATTTTGAAAATTGGAATGTAAACAAAGGTAATAGTAATTAATTTATACATTATTTATCCTTTCTTTAAAAAATGTGCTTTTTGATTTATCCAGGGTATAAATTAAAATTAAAGTTTTTAATGCTATAACCCACTGATTCTACCACCCCTTTCTTTTTCCATGTCATATTCTGTAGGCTGTTATAATCACTCCCTTTCATATGTAAACCCTTTGGTCTTTTCTTCTACCAGCAGAGGCACCTTGAAAAATCCCAACCCTATTTAATTCTTGTTCTTCCCCTATTCTGTGCTCTTACAGTAATAATTAAGGTAGCAAGAAAATCACATGTATATTAAGTGTAAACTGGGGTTTTAATGATTTGGAGTAAAAAAAAAAACAACAATTTTCTGTTTGATTTACTTACCAGATTTATAAATAAAAACCATTTTGGTTTCTTAAGTCACTTGGAATTCTCAAGTGAGGTTCTTCAAGAGCCCTAAAAACTTTTTAAAGGAATTTAATGAATGATCATCTACTGCTCTTTTTGGCTTATCTTTTGCTCTCAACAATTGCTTTAACTCATCCATCTGACATTTCGAGAATTGTTCAGATTCTGGTTATGTTTTGAAAGCGAGCAGAGAGAATTGGCTGATAGATCATCTATGAGATATAAGGAGGGGAGGCAGACAAGGATAACTATAAGATTTTTGTCTTGTAAAAACATTTTTCAGAGATGGGGAGGAATATGGGAGGACTTGGCTTTTGGAGAGATGAAGGTGAGAAGGAATCAGAAATTCTGTTTTTGGCACATTAATTTTAAGATGCCTTTTAGACATTTCTAGAGATGTCATGTAGGCAGCCAGATATGTGAGTCTGGAATTCAGGGGAGAGGTCAAGACTGGAAATATTACATCCGGGGGTCTTCAAGAATACATAGGAAATTATAGCCACCAGATTTAGATGAGGTTAACTCAGGTTGAGTGCATGTAGGGAAAAGATGTCATAAAATTGTGGCCTGAGGCTCTTCAAAGTTTAGAGATTGGAGAGATGAAGAAAAATCAACAAAGAGAATGAGAAGGAACAGACAGTAAGAGAGAAGGAAAACACACACACACACACACACACATCCAAGAAAAGAAACTTAAAAAGGAGAAAGATCATCTGTATCCAATGCTGTTGATGTTTAAGATGAGGACTGGTAAATGACCATTGCATTAATTAGTGTGGTCATCATTAGCAATCTTGAAAAGAGAAGGTTTGGTGAAGACTTGTGGATAAAAGGCATCTAGGAGGAGGTTCAAGGGAGAATTAAGTGGGGGGGGGGAAGCTGAGGAGGAATTCTGTCAAGGGGAGCAGAGAAATGAGTTGTCAGCTAGCAAGCTATGGTCTATTGGGCTAGGTGCACAAGAGAGGGTATTTTATTTATTTATTTATTTCTATATTTTATTTTATCTTTTAAAATTTTTTATTAATATATAATGTATTATTTGCCCCAGGGGTACAGGTCTGTGAATCATCAGGCTTACACATTTCACAGCACTCGCCATAGCACATACCCTCCCCAACGTCTATCAGCCAGCCATCGTATCCCTTCCTCCTCTAAGGCAGCCCCTCCGTTTGTTTCCTGAGACTAAGAGTCTCTTATGGTTTGTCTCCCTCCCTATCCCATCTTGGTTCATTTTTTCCCTCCCTACCCCGAGAGGATATTTTAAAGATGGTAACATTCTCCTATGTCTGTATGCCGTATACTGATTCAGTAGAGAAGGAAAATCGTTGATAGAGGGGCAAGAGAAAACAGATACTGAAACAATGTCTCTCAGTAAGCAAGAGGACACGGAACTGGGGAGGGAGGAAGGTCAGGGCACTAGTAAGAACAGACAGTTCACCCACAGGAACAGGAGGGAAGGCAGACATAGGAGCAAGCTGCAGGGAGGTGTGAGCTTGCCTGTGAGAGCACAATGCAATTCTCTTCTGTTCTTTCTGTTGTCTCACAGGGGTCTGTAGAAAACAGTGAGGAAGTTGACGTATGTAAGTGAATAATGATGACACTGGAGCATGGTACCCAGAGTCAGAAGGAGGAGGGACAGCAGGAAAGTGAGAGACCTGAAAGAGTGGTAGGATGAGTGAATGACAGCATTGAATAAATGGAGATTTTGGCATATAGCATGGGTAAGACCCAAAGCAAATTATTTATGGAGTGGGTGACCATTGTGTAAACTTAAATAATTTTACCTGTGTTTACGTCTCTTATCTCACAGCTAAATTCTTAGTGAAAACTTCTACCTGTAGAGTGGTTAACGAAGGTTGCTTTAATTTTCACAAATCCTTCTGATCATGGGTTTGTTTCAGCAGTCAGGCTTGGTGTAAACATCGGGCAGGCTCCCCTTCCAGTACTGTTGGTCCCTGTTGTCTTGTCCTAGCCTCCATGGCGGTGGTCAGCTCTAGATGGACTCCGGTCAACTTCATTGGGTGCAATGTGGCAGCAGCCTCCCTCTGCCCCTGTGGGGTTGTCACCCACTGCACAAACTGCCAAGGCATGGGGCATTGAATTTGTGCTGAAGGGCTATACTGTGCAACTGGGAAATCTGTAGGGAGTTAATAGGGTGACACTTTGACGCATGGAACAGAGGAACTGGTAGAAGAATTCTTCCCTCCCTTTACCTCCTCTAGCAGCTTGTTCTGAGATCTTCTAGGGAGCCTCGGTCCTCAGTGCACTTAGCAGTGCCCAACTTCAGCCACGTCTTGGCATTCTTGTTTAGCCTCTTTTCCATCCATACCCTCTTGGCCATCCCTTCTGCTCCTGGGCTTGCCTGATAATGTACTAGTTGATGGTCCAACAGCTTCAGGCTCTGCTCTCAAAAACCAGGACTGAGATAAACATAACACTTTTTTAAAAAAATACTCTACCAACTCTGGTAGGGGACTAGAACTTTACACAAATAATTCGTCCTGAGAGTAATCATTAAGGGAACTTGAAAAGTTTTGGCTTGAGATTAGAACCTGTAATTTTTCTTCCCTAACACAGACTCTCATTGACACATGATTTTAGTCACTGGCTCTTGTTTATGATTTTAAAAAATTCTAGTGTTGTGTTTTGTGATAACGTAGACACAATATACATGATTATTTGGACCTCAGAAGTTAAAAGAAGTAAAACAAGATATAATTGCTTTTATTGTCCATCATATACTATGTGATAAGAATTCAGATTTTTCCTTTTCCTAATTTTGCTTATTGAAAATTAGGCCTTTGGAGCCTGGGTGGTTCAGTTGGTTAAGCATTTGCCTTTGGCTCACGTCATGATCCTGAAGTCCTGGGACTGAGCCCCGCATCAGGCTCCCTGCTCAGTGGGGAGCCTGCTTCTCCCTCTCCCTCTGTGTGTGTCCATGCTCTCTCTCAAATAAATAAATACAATCTTTAAAAAAAATTAGGCTTTAATGGTTCTTTCTTGTATTTTAAAAATAGCTTCTTACTCTTAGCTCATTTCCTTGCCTCCGAATCCCCTACCTTGCAGTTCTACATGTTGTTCTCAGTGATTTTTCTAAAAAACAAAGATTTATCAGCTCATATTTCTTGCTTAAGCACTTCAATAGTTTTTCATTACCCAAAATTAAGCCCAAACTCTTAGGATGACCTATAACTTCCTCCTCTCTCCTTCCGGGTCCCATGTGCATCTCACACTCCATACATATTCAATTATTCATTGTTCTTCCCATGAGCCATACTGTTTCAGTCCTCAGGCAACGGCCCACTCAAGTGTCTTGTCTTCTGCAAAATTCAGTTCATTTAAAAATGAATACATACCATACACAGCAAATCTGGATTTCCTTCTTCTCTTGAAGAGTGGGAAGATCTGGGACACTGGGCTCACGTTTATCCACAAGGCAACAACTGGCTAGAGCAGAACTCTGAGTGTGAAGCATGCTTTGCCCTGTCTATTGCTATGCTAGCCCCGCCTTCTCCTGTCATTTGTTTATTTTGACCACTTGGCCATTGTTAGCATTTGGTTTGCAAATCTTGACTCTTGGTCATACAGCACTTTGAATAATATTCCTTCTGTATTTGCACTCTTGTGCTATGAAGCTATGGACACCATTCCACTCTAAGTCAAAATTCTACATGATGTTTTGATAGTTTGAGTTATTTGTAAGTTATTTTCAGATACCATCTGATTAAACGTAAGTATATATCCTTTATCATGTTACCTCTTAACATTTTTAACTGACAATTGAAGTCTGTGATCAACTGTGATTTCTCCATCAACTCTTTTAAGAACCAACTTTAATAAGGTAAACCCAGTTGCTCAAAAGAATTCAGGTAACTCAAAATATCTGTACCATATTGTCTGCTAAAATTGAGGATTTATTTTTTGACATCTTCTACCATGTCAGTGTGTTTCTCTTGTGTCTTGTTGTTATGCCAGTTCATGGTGGGAAAAAGCATAACAGGATGTAATATGATATAAGTGATACATGGACATGTATAATTTAAACACTACCCTCCTGTTGGAAGCAGACACCTGTAATTATTTTAGACCCTCAGAATTTAAAATGAAACCGATGAACAAAACTAGAAATGCCCGTGAACTGATGGCTGCATGATGTGGTTCACCAACCCAGAAGCAGATTCAGGTATTGTGAGTATGTCCTCATCACCAAACACCTGAAAGCTTACTAGATAGGAGTCATGTGCTGCTTCTGAAATTTGATCAGCTTCTTTAAAAGACAGTCTTAGTAGCAAACATATAAAAAAATAATTTTTGTTTTTTAAATTTTAATAACTTGGTCATTTAAATTATTTAAATCCCAAAGCAGAACATTCAATCCAAAGTTCTCTTTGTCATACTTCTCTGAATAAATTATGTTAAAGACTTATCTTGTTTGAAATGGTCATGATCAATATATTTCCCCTTGTAAAAATAACATTTTTGGGGGTGCCTGTATGGCTCAGTGGGTTGAAGCCTCTGCTTTCAGCTCAGGTCATGATCCCAGGGTCCTGGGATCGAGCCCCGCATTGGGCTCTCTGCTCAGCAGGGAGCCTGCTTCCTCCTCTCTCTCTCTCTGCCTGCCTCTCTCCCTACTTGTGATCTCTGTCTATCAAATAAATAAATAAAATCTTTAAAAAAAATTAAAAAAATAAAAATAACATTTTTGGAGAAAGGTATTACATGTTTATCAGTGAGAACTTGGTAAGGCTAAAAGAATATTAAAAATTATTGATAAACATCCCACCCAAAGATAACTACAGCTTATATTTTAGAGTATTTTCTCCTAGGCCTTTCTTCTAGATTCATATCTACCCATCTTCATTTATCTATATCCACAGCTACATCTGTGCCTAGATCTATACCTATCATTATCTACATATTAGCATATTGACAATCATTTTACTGTATCTCAAAATTATGTGGATCTGGGATTTGGTCTGGGCTCAGTGGGCATTTCTTCTTCTCATATAATATTGCTTGTCACTTGGTGATATGCAGTTGGCAGAAGGCTGGTCTGGAAGTTCTAACAGGGCTTTCCTTGCATGCGTCGTGCCATGACAGGATGGCTGTCGGCCCAGCTGAAGCTGTTGGCCAGGTGAACTAGCTGTCTCTTTGGGCCTCTCTCAAAGACTTCTTGAGCTTCCTTATAGCATGGGGGCTGAATTCTAAGAGCCAATGTTCCAGATGTGCATATATTCAACAAATGTGGTTGAAATTCAACCGGGTACCCAGTTTTGACTCTTGGATTTAAAGTTTATAAATATGTTACAAGCGTTTTTCCCATTTCACAAAAATTTCTTGGCAATTCATTTTGATAGCTACATAATATTACACATTTTACTATGTAATTTACTTTGCTACTATCCTATTTTTACACAAATAATAGTGTTTTATTATGTTAGGAATATGCAATAAAAATTCTGTGCATACATTTTTGCCTGAATTTTCTATTCATTCCTTAATATATAGTTCAAGAAGCAGAACTGGCTAAGGGTAATGAAAAACTTTAAGACTGGTGATATAGATTATCAAATTGCTTTCCAAGGATATAGTACTTATTCATACTATCACAGTATTTTAATTTTCAAATCCTTGTACTTTTGAGTGCTGTAAGTATC
Source organism: Taxidea taxus jeffersonii (assembly GCA_003697995.1). Lineage (NCBI taxonomy): Eukaryota > Metazoa > Chordata > Mammalia > Carnivora > Mustelidae > Taxidea > Taxidea taxus. The sequence goes on from RCUC01145035.1 coordinate 102,379, forward strand.
TTATTGTTGTTAATTGTATTTATGTGATTGCTAGTAAGCTTGAAATATTTTCATGTTTATTATTGACTTATTTTTTTCTCATATATTTGTCTATTCATCTGCACTATTTTAAAAATCAGTTTATCTGAACTCTTTATATGTTATATAACTATTTTTAAAGATATAAGCTGTGATAAGATATATCTAGGTGATTTTGGAACAGAGATGCAAAACAACAAGATTCACATAGTTTCAGGTTTCTATGTCATAAATTTGAGTTAGGTTTAAAATATTCTAGAAATAATTTTGCTTGTTATTAGCAGAGTTTTGCTCACTATTCCTACTTAATCTGAGTTATGTAGAAAGATAATAAAAATTAAGATGATTGTGCAATTTAAAAAGATCCCTTTCTCAAAAAAATAGATACAAAATAGACTATGGAATCAGCATAAAATTTGATTACTTTGACTTTTAAAATAGCAAACAGTTTTTTAAAATATTTCTAAAATTCTGAAAGTTATTATGTACTGCCCTTTTATGGTAGAGTGAGAAACTTTGATGTATATGTTTATAAAATGGTAACTATTTGAATATTATTTCACATTAATGTTATATATATATATATGTATATATATATATATAGTTTCTCAAGACAGAAGAATGACAATACATTCTACCTAAAAATATTTTTATTGATTAATTTAAAAAAGCTATTTGAATTACTTAAAGGATATGATTTTACTTTTTTCATGTTAATTTCAGGATACTGTAATAAGGTTATTAAAGTAGCAAAAGTAAAATGGCTGATATGTAGATAGGTATAATAACCTAATAGGTGTGTATTTTGAACGTGAAAGGCCATGAAACTCATTGTGGAAATTCATTCCACAATTTCAGTGGCACAAACTGCCTTGGAAAAAAACAAAACACAACAAAAAGTATGCAGGGAATCTCGACAAAGAAATGCATTTTTTTTTTTTCTGTAGAATGAAAGCATTTCATCATGATGTCCTGCCAAGATTTGTCCTCAATAAATTCAAAGTCCTTCTTTTAACTTTCCAAAATTCTGTTAAGTGCATTGCTATTGATTTTGAAACATATATTTTCCCACATAATTCTTACTCAGAGCCAGTTTGTTTGATGCCTGCTAATTTGTCTATTAGTCATTTTCCTATATCCTTCCTTTCCTGTCATCGCCTTATTATGCAAGTGTTCCTCTAAACTAGCTTGCCCGCTTACACTAGTCTTTCATTGATTTGGATTACAAGGCTAGTTAATAGACGCATGAAGATTCTGTGTGTGTGTGTGTATTCTTTTCCTTTTTTTTCTTTACTTTTTTCTTTTCTTTTCCTTTCCTTTCTTTTCCTTCCCTTCCCCTTCCCTTCCCTTCCCTTCCCTTCCCTTCCCTTTTCTTTTCTTCTTCCTGCCTTTCCACCTTCCCTTTCCTTCCATCCTTCCTTCCTTTGCTGTATTTGGCAACCCTGAAAGAAATGCTTGCAGTAAAGTTACATTACCAGTTACTTAATGTGATGCCATGTTAAACTGTAATCACCCCTGCACTGAACCTAACAAAAGCAACATGCTAATTTTTGTGTGAATACACAGTGCGATGGCGCACGGTCACATGATGCTGTTTCATCCCCTTTCTTCTTGAGACTTTCATAATAGTCCTCTTTATTGCACATGGGTTTCTAATAATGGTGTCCATGTGGCTTTGGAACAACAGCAGAATGTTAATTTATTCCCCAGTGTTACCTAGAGGCCCTGATGTGGGCCCAGGATTGGTGATGCCCTAATTTAAATACTGGGTAGGATCAGGCTGATCAGGTGGCTCAGCGTGAGCACAACAGGCTGTGAAGGGAAGCCCCGCTCCCTGATCAGGGCAGATCAGGAGGATTCCAAATGTAATTGGCCTCCAGGGAGCGCGTGAGTCAGTCTGTACACCCCCCTTCAGACCTCCTTAATGCCTTGCCAGCTGGAAGGAAAAGTGCCTGCTTGCGTTGCCCACAAAGGAAGCGGGAGTTGAGGGGAGTAGGACTGGAGAAATTAAAAAGGAGGAAAGAGACAGCGACACAAATGAAGAGGTGGGTGATAATATTGTACATCTAAAAGCCGGCTGAGTGTGTCAGAAACAAATGGGCTTGCAATGGTCAGTAGACAATGATATCCTGTGACCTCATTTCTAATGCTGACTAATTATATAGAGCAAGAGGAAATTAGCCCAGGAACCTTATTCTTTGCCAAGTCCACATCAAAATGCTGTAAAAGAAAACATGAAATCAATCTTCCGTGGTTTTTAAAGAACTCCTCGTTCTGGAAGTTTAAACTTCTGCACGGAGTCCTCCAAAATATTCTAAGACTTACTGTATGGTCAAATTTCAACAATTAGACTTGCAAAAAGAAACCCATGGCTTTTACCATTTCTGTGTGTGTGTGTGTGTGTGTGTGTGATCTGGATGACAAATTTGACTTAAAAAAAAATTCTTATCTTATTGCCTAAATCCCCAACTTTTGTCCTATTGCTTTATGTCAAAGATTTGCTGAAGTGGGAAATTGTCTTCTTGGACAATGTCATCTCCTGAAATTCTCTTGGGGTGTATTTGGCTTGTTTCAGCATTTAACTGAGTTCTTGAACTTCCTATTCACAGACATGCTCAATAATAGAGCTGCATTAATAACTTTTCTGACTCCAAAAATTTTGAAAACTGGACCACTTTCTTCTATTGTTTTACAGCTTATAGACGTATCATCATTAAACAGACAGACAAAAAGACCTTAGTTCCCAAAATTACCTAAAAGACATTTAAACAGGCACCAAACAAAACACTTTAATTAAAGCACCAGACTCTTGTTAGGATACTCCAAAATGCATGGAGGCATGATACCACGGAGGGAGTCAATAAGCCAAGCCTGTAATGACCTTTGGCAGTGAGAGGCCTCCCTGACTCTAAGTTTCCTGGTCCCTAATGGTGGTCATCAGCACTTAACAAAAGATGATTAACTTTGGGATTCTGCTGTGCCATGTATTGGAGGTCACTGTGGGTCAGGCTCTAGGACTCCAACTGGTTTCAACCAGAGTAGTATCATTGCCTACCTATTCAATATTGGGTTTTGAAGCAAGATTTCTCCTGGGGGAAAGAAAATATTTCATAATTCTGCTAGTTTAAAAATATTTTAAAGATTTTTTTTTTTTTTATTTGTCAGAGACAGTGAGCACAGGCAGACAGAGTGGCTGGCAGAGGCAGAGGGAGAAGCAGGCTCACTGCTGAGCAAGGAGCCCGATGCAGGACTAGATCCCAGGACACTGGGACCATGACCTGAGACGAAGGCAGCTGCTTAACCAACTGAGCCACCCAGGCATCTCTAAAAATATTTCAAAAGGGCTGGACTAGATGATATTTTGGGACTCAGTCAGCTCTCACATTCTGTGCTTCTCTGTCAAATACTATTGTGGAAAACCTACCATGGACTACAGTACTGTGTCTGAAATGGAAGTTATTGGTGAGAAAATAAGGGGTCTTATTATACTTGAACATAAAACTCAGGTTTTCCCCTGTGACCAAAAAAAAAAAAAAGCATCTTTTTAGGAAACAAATTTAAATGACCCCTCTTAATGGTAGTCACATAGAGATCTTTCACTTACTTTTTTAATGGGCTAGTTTGTTGTTGGCAAGGTAGGGGGAAGATGATCTTTTTAAATATCACCTTCCTTCAAGTGTGAGACTCTTACTGTCCTCTCATTTTATTCCTGTGCCATTCTGGTGAAGGCAATGTTGCCATAGATTCATTTGCTATCATAGTAGTAAAAAATAGAGGAAAAAAGCAAGAAAGCCAGCACCAAATTAAGACAACTAAAAAAGCATAATGAGGTTAATATTTTTGAAAGTATTGCTGATGTCTTTAGCAAGTTGCTTAGTAACCCTCATCCATGGAACCAATAGCATTTATAGTTTCCATCTGAATCCCTGGGAATAGAGGCCATTGCTCAGTTTAGGGTAGCGACCTCAATTCTTAAGTAGAAGGGTGTTCTAAATTCCATAAGCTTCATTCCACATGCAGAGACATGGAGAACATACAGGCAAAATTCTCATTAGAGGGAAGTATTAAGCCTTCTAATGGTGAGGGGGGTGGTGGTAGACAAAAGAGACAATGGGAAAATGGAAGAATCGAGGTATTAGTGTCCAGGCTTAGCTCTGGTACCAGTAGAAGGGGTTATAAAACTGAGGGTGTTGGCTTGAGAAGGATGACTCAGGAGAGGGACACTATGAATATTTGGGATCTATAGTTCTGGGAGGAAACCATTATAGAAAATCCTTCACAACAAAAAATGGCTCCATTGGAGGAGACGTGGGTGAATGGCTTGTTCAGGCAGACACAAACCTGAGACATGATCTCAGATGGGTGGGACGCAGATGAGGCTGGTGGCTGGCCCAGTGCCCAGGCGGTCAGTGAGGTGATGGCCCTGGTGACGTGTGTCAGGGCCTGCAGCAGGGCGGACTGCTCCAGCTGATACTCAAAAGAAATTCACTTCAGAGCCCAGGTGATCTAGAGCCTAAAGAGAGCCAGGGAGGTGGCTTGTCCTTAGCAGAGAAGGCTGAGCTCCCCAGAGAGCTGCCTCTGTGTGGTGTCGCTGCCAAGAAAAGGGACTACAAATTTCCCCAGCTCAGATCAGCAATGAGAGTCCAGGAAGACAGAGATGGGTGCCCAGAGATGAGCAGGTTGGAGCTTTTTCTACCCACTCGGGCTCTATAAGCACCCCATGCACTCAGATGCCAGACCGAGCAGGAATAGGAAGAAACAGTTGCCTGGATAGTCCCAATTTTAGCACTGTGAGTCTGAAACCTGGGGAATACCTCAGTACTGGACAATCTGGGACAGCTGGTCACCCTCCCTTCAAGTCCAGAAAGGCAAGATTCATAGAAAAAAATGTTTTAGCTTATGGCACAGTGACAGGAAATAGAGTTGCCCAAACTCTGTGGTGTCCTGAGGGTAATGCCCACCCAGTAATTAAATTCATCAGTCATCATGGAGATTTGCCCATTAAAAAGGTAGCATGACTTTTTTTTTTTTTTTTGAGTGTTCCATATGAGTTAACTGAGAGATGTTTTGTCTCAGTATTATAAAAGACCTTTTAAAAAAAAAATCTGGGTTATTGTCCTTTCTGGTAATTTCTCTTATTTTTAATTAGATTTCACTCTTTCGTTTAATCTAGGTTGAAAGAGCTCATGATTTAGGGTTAAGAGTTTTGAGTTACAAATCTAGTTCTTTGGAAGGGAGAAGATAATACTGTGTCTTTTTCTAATAGCATTTATACATTTCCTGTCATAAGTCCTATCCATAGTTCATCTGGGCCATGTAGCATGGTGATTTAGCAAGTGGGGACAGGCTTCAGACTCTCTGGGTTCAAATCTCACTTCTCCATTTCACTTGCCGTATCTTGCAGACCTTAACGTGTGGTGATATGGTGCTTTCACCTATGGAATGTGATGATACCAATAAAGGAATAATATATACTTTGCAGTGTTTTTTTTTTTTTTTTTGTGAGGATTCAATGAGATAATGAGTTTGGAGCTTTTTCAGTGTGTCTGGACACACAGAAAGCCCTCAATAAATATTAGTGTGTATCTTTTAAAAATGTCTGATTCCACTACTAGATTGTAAGCAATCTGATCATAGTTTTACCCACCTTTATATCTCTAATATCTGTAACAGTGTAAGCATTAAATAATTGTTAGCTATTATTAGGATTTTTTGAAAAAATATCCAAAACTTTCATATTCCTCCCCATGTCTGGATCTCTTTCTTAATAATTCTCCATAGATTTAAAAGACAAATGGAAAAAGGAAAACTGAAAACTAATTGGGGGTAAAATATTTGGGCTTTGTTATGAAGATAAAGGGCATATATGTAATCCCAAATGTACTGTCTCCTGGGGTATCTGAGACAGGCAGAAGAGGGTCCCACACCAATCCAGGAATCTGAAAATCTGGCTCCTGGTGTTTTTCTTGGCCAGAAAACTTTTCCATAGTGTTCTCTTTAAAATTGTCAAAATTAGAGGGTTGGACTACATAAGGGCCAAGTTCATGTCCAGTTCTAAACTTCAGCAATTCTAATAGAGAACAAAACAAGGCACTATACAATTAAGTGCAAAGTTGTGAGCTGAACAACAGGGTAATGCTTTTTAAAAACTTCACTGTCTTCTCTAAAAAAAAAAAAATCTTTCAAGTGTTAACATTCCCCCATTTCCTTTTGAAAACCTGCTTTCCTTGTGCAGGACTATTCTGGTTTGGATGAAAAAAGAGAACACGCCTGTGTAACCTCTGTAGATGATTCCCAAGCTGCTGAGAACACCTGACAGCAGAGACACAGCCAACATTACTGCGCACCATGCGCCAATGAGGGAATAAGTACAGCTCCTACCTAGAAGGTTCATGAGCTGAAGGAAGCTGGCAAATTACTCTGTAATTACAGCCATCCTTGCAGCGGGGCAGAAATGACAGACAGCATTGTCTGTGTATCTCGGGGTAGCTGAACATTGTGCCACCTCTCAGTTGGCCTTTTTCCTCTTGTCTTTCTGTCGACTTTTTCCCCACGTAAGACAAATTGCTGCAGTCCTCTCGTGGAGAAAGGAGGAGGTGAGTTGCACAACTCCGAGTCCGACGGCCTAGGAAACTCTCCAACTCTCATTTGCTACATGTAGGCAGGAGATCATTTCCTTTCTTCTGAGCTGCTCTCTTACAAGGATGGGCTCTACGTTATAACTTAGGCTGTACTGTCCTTCCCCTGATGACACTGACTTTTCCAAGTATCACTGCTAGGATCAGTCCAGTCTAAGAAGGAAGACAGAGACTCTAGTCTTGAAATTTCACTCTATTTGGAGAGACAAGGTCACAAACTGTTTGTTCGGGCACTACCTTCTTTGACATAAACTACAATCTTTTTGGAGTAAGGACCCATGCATAAAGGTCGAAGACTTGGTGCCAGTAGAAATTCCCCTTGCTCTTTGAATTTTTGAGGATTTCTTTGGTGAGTGATATATAGGCACAGCTCACTCTTTTACCAAAGACCCACTAGGACTTTTCTGCAGAGCAATGGGCCATGCGGGCTCTATGTGGGCTCTAGGGTATGTTGGTAGCACCTTGTCATTCTATTAAGTACCTTTCTTACTAGAAGGAGGAAGAGGTGGAAAAAAGCCTGTATTGGACAGAAGACTGTGCATAACTTTATTTGTCTGAGCACTGATGACAAATAGAACTTGATTTAGACCAGATGGCAGATCTCCCATACTTCTTTTCAGTGGCATCCTTATGACTCTCAATCTTACTCTTTCTTTCCAAGGAGCAACTGAGTAGAAAGTGACACCCTCTGGAACTGCTGGCTTCTTAGAGGGCAGACCAGTCAGAGGTCAGGGGGCCTTGCCTCAGGATGTGGCCTCTCAGAAGACTGGTTCACCACCCTGTCCCCTTGTCTTCCTCTAGCCTCATCCAAACTCATTGACACAAGGACATGTGTCACCATGTCCTTGACACCACCAACCTCTTCCTCTAGACCATGTAGCCCAGAGTCCTTTTTTCATTGGTATTCTTTCTCATGCTACTTCTAATCCTGTGTGTTAATTACCATGTTGCCTATTTCCCAGTAGGTGGGCAGGTGTGCATACAGAGTTTAAACCTCTCACAGTTAGAAGCCAGGCATAATTTTGTAGATGGGTAAGTGGGAAAGGAAGTCTGTAGTTATGGAGTGAAATCTAGAAACAAACTCTTCATTATTCTTTAGACCACTTTGCATTTTGCCTTTGTTAATTTGTTCCATAGCTTCCAGTTTCTGCAATGGCTTGTGCTTTTAGAGATTCTAAGTAATACACTGAGTATCTAGCCTCTAACTCAGTGCCTAGCTTAATAAATACCTATTGAATGGAAACAAAGAAATGAAAGGAACAAATTCTTTTTAACTTTTGCGTTGGAGTGTGTGTGTGTGTGTGTGTGAGAGAGAGAGAGAGAGAGAAGAAGAAGAAGAAGGGAGGGGACACCTGGGTGGCTCAGTTGGTTAAGCGGCTGCCTTCGGCTCAGGTCATGATCCCAGCGTCCTGGGATCGAGTCCCACATTGGGCTCCTTGCTCGGCAGGGAGCCTGCTTCTCTCTCTGCCTCTGCCTGCCTCTCTGTCTGCCTGTGCTCTCTCTCTCTCTAACTAATAAATAAATAAAAAAATCTTAAAAAACAGTTTCCTCAGTCACCTTTAAAAAAAAAAAGAAGAAGAAGGGAGAAAGAAAGGGGGAGGGTGGGGAGAAATACATCTGGGAAAACTTTACATCTGAAGTTTTCAAACTCTTTGGTTGGCAGTGTTCTTACTGTCTTAACATTTTGTCTCACAGCATTCCTAGGCCAAAAGAAATACATAAGAGTTCCATTAAGTGGTCGGGTACAAATAATTTAATAAACATTGATGTCTTAACAACTTAGTGGTCAATATAAGTTGAAAAAATATTTCATTCTATTCTTGTGCAGTGTTGCATATGAATGGCATGTATGTGCCTACTGGGCACTGCACAACTCCTCAAACTTTGGAATCAAGCTAGACATTGTTAGCCTCAGTTCCTATTCTGCATTCTGTAATGACTTTCATGTGATATTTGCTCACAGCAACTGCCAAAAACCCATTTTCACAAAGGCATGATATCATCAAAAGGAATCTAGCACAATATCCTACTGAAACTGGGAACAACCTCAAACAGGTAGTTTGTGGGATATATGACAGATATAGAATATCTTTATGTCTCTCTCTTAAAATAAAGATATTCCATGGTGACTATGCTGTGACATCTTGTGTACATTGGCACAAAGATTGGGAACTGTGTGGCTACATCCATGTGGATTTCAAATACTGGAGGTATCGTAGTGAGAGATATGTTTTGATGATGAAAAGGTAATAAGAGTTTTAATCACATTGTGAACTGCTTACCCAACATGGCTAATTTTCTTTCCCTAATAGTCATCACTAAATATGTCTTGGGTTAACTTTGTGAAGGTGAGTTTGATTATGCTCAAAGGCTCTGACACTAGAGAAGTGAGACCAATTTCTCACGTTACTCACATGAATTGGTCTCCTTACTTTACATCCCACAGGTTTAACCTTCACACTTTGTGGCCCATGGAGCATGTTGTCTGCTTGTGGCTTAAGAAGGGTGTGGGGGTCACACTGCTGGTCTTGCTCACAGTCGAGCATGAGAGGGCTTACGGCATCTGCAACACATCACAGCACTGTGTCAACCTACAAATTATGTGTTGGAACTGGAGGAATTTACTTAAAAGGCTTCCAGTGAAATACTATGACAAATAGGTACAATCTAACATCAGCCTTCGCACTAAATGCTTTATTCTTGGCATTTATAAATGTTCATTACCGTTGTGCATTCTTGAGTAAATTTAGGTCTTAGAAGATAATTTGTAATCCTTATCGCCCCTTCTTTAGAAGCCAGAGAACCACGGCTCTTTCTTAGCTGAAATGTGAGACCTCAGAGGGTTAAGTGAGTTTCACCCACACACAAAGTCAACATCAAGTATTTCTTTAAATGTGGACTCCTTGACAAACACATCTCTCCATTTGCAAGGCCCATGAATTTAAAGCATCTGGTAATAACAGGCCTGTTCTCCTTCTCGGAGCTGGAAGCTCCTTGTGAAATGGTATCCTGCCAAAGTGCTGCTGCAAGGAAGCTCTGCGTCCTAATGTTGGTGTCAAAGTGCCGGCGAACCAAGACTGGCAGCCAGCTAATTTGGGAGAGCTGTCTGCCTCAGTACCCCCCCCCCCACCCCTCCTACTGATCAGCTCACCCACATGAGAGCTATTCAGCTTGTCAACCATTCATGGGTAGGGGGAGAGGGCATGAAAAGAAATTAGGATGTGCCTTCTTCTCTCATTCAATCCCCAGATTCCTCTGGGTCATTGGTCCAGCCTCTCAGAACACTGGGCACTCTGTTCCTCCCACTAGATTAATGGCTCCATAAGCCGACCCTTGAGGTAAGAGATATACCCTTTGCTAAAGGTGGTATTACTTCTGACATACAATGTTTTGACAATACCTAACACTTTCACAGACATCCTTAAATAAATTGAATACTTAGATATATGAGTTAGCATCTGTACTAACAGATGTCTTGTCTGATTATTTAATTATCTTACCTTTTATTAAAAATGATCAATAAAATTAAAGGGAAGTAAGCAGCTGCATCACTAGGAACTATTGGGTGGATGAGAACCTTTCCACAGTGTCTGAAGTTTGGGGCCAGAGAGCTTACAAAAGAGTAATCTGTGAGCAACACATGCTTGCTTTTCAGTAGACTAAGCCTTGACTTAGTCTCCATGGCCACACTTAAAAGTCCCAAGTATACAAATTTTATTTCCTTTTCTCAGTCCATCACAAATCTATATAATGGGGACAAAAATAATCCTGGCTGTACTGGCATGAGGCCCCAGTGAGCTAATGCACTTTAAGATCTTAGCATCCAGAAAGCATGAAATAAATTATTTCTCCCGTTGACTTATTTCGCTAAGCATAATACGCTCTAGTTCCATCCATGTCGTCGCAAATGGTAAGATTTCATTTCTTTTGATGCTGCATAGTATTCCATCGTATATATATACCACATCTTCTTTATCCATTCATCTGTTGATGGACATCTAGGTTCTTTCCATAACTTGGCTATTGTGGACATTGCTGCTATAAACATTCGGGTACACGTGATAAGTCAACTGGAGAAAGACAACTACCACATGATCTCCCTGATATGAGGAAGTGGAGATGCAATGGGGGTGGGAGTTAAGGTGGTAGGAAAAGTAAAAATGAAAGAAGATGGGATTGGGAGGGAGAAAAACCAAAAGAGACTCTTAATGTCATAAAACAAACTGAGGGGGGTGGGGGGAAGAGGGGTTGGGTGAGGGTGGTGGGGTTACATCATATGTTTAAATAAAGCTTAAATAAAGTAAAAAAAAAAACACTTAAAAAAAATTATTTCTCCCCCTCCTCTTCTCTCCTGATTTAAACAATACTGTGAAATAGGTGTACCCTATTGCAAATTTGCAAATTGGCCCCAAATGTTTGATCTTCATTGAATATAGCATGAGAAGAAAAGTAATGAAAGAAAGAAATCCTACCTATCAGGAAGAAATTATGGCAAAAGGAATATGGCCCTCAGAGTCCCTTGTAGGTATGAAGTGCTCGTGTAAGAATGACTTACCTTGAGACAATGATTCCGTGCAGCTTGTGAACTGTTCACAACACTTAACAAGCGGTTTGGGGCTCTCTGTAGCCTAATTTACTGTGTGGATCCTGTGTGTGCTCCTGTCCCCCTCAAAAGGCACTTCAAATAAAATGTGTAGATTCCACTCTTTTGGCACGTGAGTGTTCTCACCGTGAACAGGAAGACCTGGTGCCTCTGGCTGATGCCTTAATTCTCCTTAGCTGTCACGAAGGGTAGATGTAGGCACACCCCAGCCCGGTAAGTAGTTCAGTGAGTTATAAATGTGAGCACTTTCCTCAAGCGGTAATAGGGAAGGGAGCTGAGCTTTACAGCCAATGCAGTGGTGGTGGTGGGGAATCTGCAGGCTCCTGTCCTTGGGAGGGTCCCGTCAAGGAGAGAAAGTTGGAGATACATGCACTTAATTCAAGAGTTTCAGAGATGGAGGGAGCAAGGTAGAAACTGTGTGTGTGTCTCAGGGAGAGATGGGGGAGAGAAAGGGAAAGAAGAGGGAGAGAGTTTTCATGGGTTTTTAACAGTGCTCACTTTTTTTTTTTTAAACACACAGAGGGTGTTCTGCTCTGGACTACTTTCTGAAAGCTCTCTCCTGTGCAATATGCATGTTATAGGTACGATTTTTCCTCCTTTTAATGCAGTTTCTTATAGAGAGTGGCAAAAGAGTTTTTGAATCTCCTAGAGGCCAGCTTTTTTCTGCTATATTTTTTAACCTTATTTTGTTGGCTCACACTGTCAGGCTTCTAGACCATCTTCTTCAAAAGACACCTCATTTTCATTTTCAATCAATTTCTCTCCACGATTTTTCACATAGCTTCCTTCACACTACTAATTTCACTTCAGAGCTGGCATTCTATCCCACATCCCTGGGCTTGCTGTGCTAACATGTTTAAACATGATTAGTCTTTAATAATGTAAGAGAGACAAAGCTCCAAGAATCACACACCTCTTAATTTGCTTAAAGGGGGTCTTCAGCCCTGGAAACTGAAAATGAATGGGATCCTTGAGAGGCAGACATACTGGGCATTCTGCTAAGTGCAAAGTTTTGCTTTGCAGACAGGATCTTCTTTAAGGTGCGTTCTAGTCCAAATCTTTGATATATCAAATGACATGAAATGTCCAAATAATAAAAAAAACATGTCCTGACCACAGGTAATGATTGATTTACTTTCAGCAGTATTTGTTACACATTTAGCTCAGAAAATGAACTATAAAATAGATTAAATATAAAATGTATATTATGGTTGCATTTTACCCCCACCGTAATCTTGAGAATAATATTCTCTCAATGTAATGTTCATTTATTCTATGATTTGGCAAATATGGGTCAAGGACTCAGGTAGGTGCTTAAGAAAAGTCAGAGTTGTCTGAGACTATCCATGAAGGCGTTTTATAGTTCAGGTGACTACTTCATCTCTTTAGTACTGCCATGAAAATTCTAAGATTCAGAATATTTAGTATTATGTATACATACAGATATCTGATACTTGATAGATGTTGTTTATTTTAGAAACATTTGATCTGGGTTGCACATATACATTAAGACATTAGAATGTGGCTGAATTACTAAGAGCCAAATAAAGGAGTGGGGGAGATTACTAGATCTGAAATCTAAGCCAAGGATAATTTCTACCACCGCACATTACATTGAGTTCCTGTGCAGGTCACAAAGGCCAATAAAGAAATTCCATGAGTCATGTAGTATTCATTTTCTAATAAAAGGATATATAGTAGTAGGTAAGAAGAAAATGTTCCCGGAAATAAACTGTAACAGGAATCTAACCCTGGATTACTATAATAAAAGAAAATATCTTTAATAGTAGCCTTCGGAGAAGATGAAGAAAATGTATTCATATGGTCATTTCTTACACTGACCCTGGGTACAAATCAAGAGAAAAATACTATATAGCCATTATATGAATGTGCTTCTCCAGGGAACAAAATGACATCGTCATCAGGCAGCTGCAGCCTGATATTTTGTGGGAGCTGGAGGAGGCTGGGGCAGCAACCCATGCTTCTGGCTGGATATGGGTCTGAAAATTGGCATTTCTCAGATGACTCAGTCTCAAGAGTCCAAGCCCAAGCTGCTGCTGACAGCGTTGACGCCAAAGTCATCCTCTGCAGACCCTGAGCTGTGGGCGGGCCCTCTGCTTTTTCCACTGCTGCCTATGCAGCAGCTAGCGGGGTGCCCTTTCTCCTCACCAGCAATGTGCCTAGACTCTTGTACCTGCTGCGGGGGTTCACGGTGGGGCACCACAGGTGACTTAAAGCCTAAATAAATGGAGAATTTGGAAGTATTTCAAAATGTTACCCCGCAGGATGGTTACGCCTGTAAGTCACATGTTTTTGCATAAGACAGGCATCTCTTCTCTCCCAGCACTCACTTAGTAATGCAATTCCCTTTCTCATGGACACTTTTCATATATATTTGTTATCTTCTCTGCTAGACTGTGACATCTATGAGGGCAGTGTCCATCTATGGTTTATTTCTATGCCCATAACCCTTAGCACAGCCCTTCATGCTTACTAAATAGTTGTTGAATGAATAAATGAATGGGAGGCATTGAGCCAAATCCTTTGGGTCTACAAATATGGATGGAAATAAGGAAGGTGTCTGGTAATATTTTCAGTCTCTGTTGGTTTTAGCTAGATTAAACAGAGTACTCTATCTCCTGTTGTATGAAGTGATTTTTGCATTTAAATTATAAAGATCTGACTCTTGAAAGTGAAAACCTAGGAAAAACTAGAGATATAACCAGACCCCAATCCTTGATATATTTCCTTATTGAGATTGAGGGCCAGCAGAAACCTCCTATGTACTCAAGTCACTTTAAGAAGCTTGAAGGCTTCTCTTTTCTGATTGATAATAAATAAGATCACCATATAACTTATTGTCTACATTGAGACATTTCTGAGAGTGAACAAGGATACTTTAAATTATTATATTTAGTCCATAGGTGTTAGCTGAGGCTGTCTTGGGCAAATGAGAATGTATGTTCATTTAATTATAAATGTATTTTTATTTTATGAACCATTGGTTGCCAATGTGATGATGTTCCTTCCATCTCCTTCCATGGCTACGAAAGAGGCAAGAAATTTTACATTTCTCCAACTTGCCTTTTTTTAAATGTATGCAACAGATTGGGATCATTCTTATACTCTTTTTTTTTTTTTTAAGATTTCATTTATTTATTTATTTAACAGAGAGAGAGAGAGAGAGTGAGAGAGAGAGAGATCACAAGTAGGCAGAATGGCAGGCAGACAGAGAGGGTGAAGCAGACTCCCCGCTGAGGAAAGAGCCTGATGTGGGGCTCAATCCTAGGACCCTGAGATCATGATCTGAGCTGAAGGCAGAGGCTTAACCAACTGAGCCACCCAGGTGCCCCTTTCTTACAGTCTTTATCCTACTGCAAAGTGCATTCACCATTCCTAGGAGTAAAAAAAAGAATAAAAGAAAAATTGCATCTTCTTCATTCTTGAATATAGAAGGTAAAAACTGACACAAAGTACCATCAACCAAATAGCCAGTGAAATTCTCAGAGGAAAAAAAAAAAACTTCTCAGCAGATGAGACTTTAAATTGTAAGCTCCAAAATTTTGTAAGATTCTCATGGTGAGGAGGGACTCAGTTTCAGGGGAACACGCATCAACTCCTTTTCCTTCATTGAGTAGGATATTTGATCTCAGCTTGGAGAACAGGAGGAGGCAGAATGGCTGATATGAAATAAAACAGAAGACTAAATACATGGGGGTACAATTCCAGCTCTCTAACCAATCAGTCATTTGCTTGCAGTTTGAAGTGTCTGGATTTATCACAGTAATATTCTTGTTGGTATTTCATAGACCATGCAGGTCTCATTATATCTCTGCTGATGGCCTTGTCATCACTGTTCATGATCAGACTTCTCTTTGTTGGCCTTATGTGAGTCAGTGACCTTCAGTAATTGAGGATGGAACATGGCATTAAGTGCTGAGGGGAAAGCAAGTGTCTAGAGTGAGATCTTCCTCCTCTAATAAGAGACCAAAAGTTTGTCAGAAATGATCAGCAGGTTTTCTTGGAACATTAAATGGAATGGAAATAAAGGGGCCCTCCCTGTCATTATAAATTACACAAGAGTATCCAATCTGCTCATCTTCACCCTGTAATTTGGAATGGAAAATTCTCCTGTGCATAAATTGCCTTTCCTGAATCTAACACAATTAATCCAGAAGAGAAGTGGGAATGGGTAGTAGGGTTTTTTTTCCCCTTCCCTTCAAATTTTGTTGTTAATTAAAAAAACAATTATGAAGGATTTCTAATTACTTTATAAGTGCTGTATGGCCTGTACCTGCTCCTCATCAAATTAGTAAGATAATGCTGGAAACATCTTATTAAACAGAATTACTCTTTCTCCACCTTCAGATTCACACATTTACTTAATAGGCTCTTCTCATGCAACACCTTTGTGAAACATTTATATCCATTAAGTTATCTCACAGTTATTAGCTTTGTGTATTGGTTTCTCCATTTTTTTTTTAACCCAGAACCTAATGAATTGATAGGTTACTGTAAGGGTCAGTGTCTTTAAAGATACTTCCTTAGAGCAAGCAAGTATTTTGGAAATAATAAAATATTTCTCGTGGATGAAGACAGTACTTAAAAGATAAGTACTTAAAAGAAAAGATAGTACTTAAAGGGAAATAGAGCCCAGAGGTCTACAGAGAGTCCCTGGAAAAAAATGGGAATATCTGTAGCCAGGGACTGGCAATAGGAAAATGTAATAGCGAAAATGTAAGCCATTGCCGAGGGCAGACAGGGTGTGCGTGAATGGGAGAATCACCTGCACTCTAGTCAGTAGAAATATGCTGTTCAAGGATCATGCTAGAAGGGGATTCACTTAGTTGAGGCTTTCATAGAATACATTAAGGTCTAGAATGTGAGTGGAACCAAGTCAAGAATGAGGAAGCAAGTGGCTGAAATCTAGGAAATCCTGATCTCATAGTGTTTTTTAATTGAAAAATGTGATGTGTAATTGTGTACATTTAAGGTGCACAAGGTGTTACTCTGATACATTTATGTATTGTAATATGATTGCTGGTGGAATGATAATGCCTTGTATAATTGTAGTACAATATTATTATTTATGTTCCTTATACTGTGCCCTAGATCTCGATGGCTTATTTACTACTTGTAACAAGTTTGTACCTGTAAACACTCTTGTCCCCCACTCCATCTCCTAGGAACCCCCATTTTACTGTCTGTTTTTTACATGTTTAACTTTTTTAGACTTCACATATAAGTGATACATAACACTTACCTATCTGAATCTGACTTACCTGTTTTGCATAATATATGCACAAGGTCCAACCATGTTGTCACAAATGGGAGACTGTCTTGCTTTCTTATGGTTGATGTTCCAATGTGCCATATATTTTTAATCTGTTCATCTGCTGATGGGTGTTTGGGCTGTTTCCATATCTTGGCTTTTCTGAATAATGCTGTAATACACGTGGGAATACAGAGATCTCATTGAAATTCTGTTTTCATTTCCTTTGGGTAGGTACCCAGAAGTGGAATTGCTGGATCGTATGGTAAATCTGTTTTTAATTTTTTGAGGAAACTCCATATTGTTTTCCATAGTGTTTGTACTAATTGGCATTCCCAACAACAATGTATATGGGTTCCCTTTTTGCCACATCCTTGCCAGCACCTGTTGTCTCTAGTTTCCTTGAAGACAACTATCCTAGAGCTGTGACGTGATAGTTCACTGTGGTTTTAATTTGCAGTTCCCTGGTGATTAGAGATATTGAGCATCTTTTCACATGTGTGTTGGCTATTTTGATGTCCTCTTGGAAGAAATGTCTTTTTAGTCCTTTTGCTCATTTTTAAATTGGATTGTTTGTAATTTTGTTATTGAGTTGACGGAGTTCTTTATATATTTTGGATATTAGCTCCTTATCTAATATATAGCGTGCAAAAATGTTTCTCCTGTTCTGTGGATTGTCTTTATATTTTAAGCTTTTGCTGCACAGAAGCTTTTGAGTTTGATGTAGTCCTATTCATTGATTTTTTTCTTTTGTTGTTTGTGCTTTTGGAGTCATGATCAACAAATTATTGCCAAGAGCATTATTGATAAGCTTTTCCCCTATGTTTTCTTCTGCAAGTTGTATGGTATCAGGCATTATGTTTAGGTCTTTGATCCATTTTGAGTCAATTTTTGTGAATGGTGTGAGATAGGGGTCCAATTTCATTGTTCTATATGTTTCTCCACTTTTCCCAAAGAGACTATCTCTTATTCATTGTATATTTTTAGCTCCTTTGCTGAATATCAGGTGACCATATGTCACAGTTTAATTCTGGGCTCTCTGTTCTTTTGGGTTGTTCAGCATGTCTCTTTTGGTGTCAGTACCATACTGTTTTTATTTTATTTATTTATTTTAAAAAATATTTTGTTTATTTGACAGAGATCACAAGTAGGCAGAGAGGCAGGCAGTGAGAGAGGAAGGGAAGCAGGCTCCCTGCTGAGCAGAGAGCCCAATGCGGGGCTTGATCCCAGGACCCTGATATCATGACCTGAGCCGAACACAGAGGCTTTAACCCACTGAGCCACCCAGGTACCCCAGGACCATACTGTTTTTATTATTATGGCTTTATAGTATAGTTTTCAGCCTGGAGGCATGATACTTCTGGCTTTTTTCTTTGTTCTCAAGAGTGCCTTGTCTATTTGGGGTCTTTGTGGTTCCACACAAATTTTAGGATTGTTTCTTCTATGAGGAACAATGAGGAATGCCTTTAGTATTTTGATGGAATTGTGTTGAATCTGTAGATGGCTTTATGTAGTATGGCCATTTTAACAGTATTAATTTTCTAATCTGTAAACAATGTATGTCTTTCCATTTGTATCTTCTTTGTTTTCTTTCAGCAAAGCTTTGTACTTTTCATTGTACAGATCTTTCAGTTCCTCAGTCAAATTTATTCCTAAGTATTTTACCGTGTTTGATGCTATTTTGACCGGGATGGTTTTTCTTATTTCTTTTTCAATGCATTCTCATTAGTGTAAAGGAATGCAGTTCATTTCTGTATGTTGATTTTGTATCCTGGTACTTTGCTGAAATTATTGATTAATTCCCATAGTTTTTTACTGAATTTGGGGGGGATTAAAAATTTTTAAAATCATTTTATTTATTATTATTATTATTATTTAAAAAAGATATTATTTATTTATTTGACAGAGAGAGAGAGAGAGAGAGAGCAAGAGAGGGAACACAGCAGAGGGAGTGGAAGAGGGAGAAGCAGGCCTCCCGATGAGCAGGGAGCCTGATGTGGGGCTAGATCCCAGGACCCTGGGATCATCACCTGAGCTGAAGGCAGATGCTTAACAACTGAGCCACCCAGGTGCCCCAGGGATTCATATATATATATGATCATGTCACCAGCAAATAATGACAGTTTTACTTCTTTCTTTCTGCTACAGGTGCCTTTTATTTCTTTGTCTTACCTAATTGCTCTAGCTAGGATTTCTGGTACCATATTGAATAGAAGTGGTGAGAATGAGTATTCTTATCTTGTTGCTCATCTTAGGGGAAAACTCTTTCAGTTTTTCTCCATTGAGTTTAATGTTAGCCATGAGTTTGCTGTGTATGGCCCAAATTGTGTTGAGATGCATTATTTGTATACCCATTCTATCAAGGGATTTTATAAAAGGATGTTGTATTTTGTCAAATGCTTTTTCTACATCTATTGAGATGATCGTGTGATTTTTCTCTTTCATTTTATTGGTATGATGTATTACATTTATTCTTCTGTATTCATCAGGAACATTAGTCTTTAGTTTTCTTATGGTATCTTTATATGGTTTTGGTAAAGTAATGTTGACCTCTTAGAATGATTTGGAAGCATTCCCTCTTCAATATTTTTGAAAAGTTTGAGGAGCATTGGCATTCTTCTTTAAACGTTTGGTAGAATTTTCCTGTGAGGCTGTTTTGTCCTTGAGTTTTCTGTATTGGGAGGTTTTTTGATTTCTGATTCAAATCTCTTGTTATTGGTCTGTTCAGATTTTCTCTTTCTTCCTGATTCAGTCTTGGTTGGTTGTGTATTTCTAGAAATGTATCCATTTATTCTATATTATGTAATATGCTGGTATATTATTGTTCATAGTAGTCTCTATGATTCTAGAATAATGATTCTATTATTTCCGTAGCATGAGTTGTAATGTCTCCCCTTTCATTTCTAATTTATTTGAGTTGTCTCTCTTTTCCATAGTTAGGTTAGCTAAAGATTTGTCCATTTTGTTTACCTTTTCAAAGAAATGGCTCTTAATTTTGTAGATCCTTTCTATTGTTTTTATGGTCTCTATTTCATTTATTTCCCCTCTGATCCTCATTTCCCTCTTTCTGCTAACTTTGAGCTTTAATTGTTCTCCCCCCTCACCCAGTTCCTTGAGGTATAAAGTTAGGTTGTTTATATGAGATCTTTCTAATAATCTTTCCTCTCAGAACTACTTTTGCTGCATCCCACAATATTTGGTATGTTTGGTTTTCATTTACATTTTTTTAAAAGATTTTATTTATTTATTTGACAGACAGATCACAAGTAGGCAGAGAGGCAGGCAGTGAAGGAGGAAGAAGCAGGCTCCCCAAGGAGCAGAGAGCCCAATGCAGGGCTGGATCCCAAGACCCTGGGATCATGACCTGAGCTGAAGGCAGAGGCTTTAACGCACTGAGCCACCCAGGCACCCCTCATTTACATTTGTTTTAAGAGGATTTTTGATTTCCCCTTTGATTTCTTTTTTGGCTCAGTTGTTGCTTAGAAGTGTGTTGTTTAGTTTCCACATATTTGTAGATCTTCTCACTTTTCTTTTGTTGATTTCTGGTTTCATACCATTGTGGTTAGACAAGATAGTTGGTATACTCTCAGTCATGAATTTGAGAAGAATGAGTATGCTGATGCTATTGAGTGGAATGTTCTCTCTATATCTATTAAGTCCATTTGTTCTAAACTGTGGTTTAATTCTAATGTTTCCTTGTTGATTTTCTGTCTGGATGATCTATCCATTGCTGATAGTGGGGTATTGAAGTTCTCTACAATTACTGTACTATTGTCTATTACTCCCTTAAGATTTGTTATTTATTGCTTAACATTTCAGTGCCTGGTCTTGGGATCCTATATAGTTATGATTATTTTATCTTCTTGATGTATTATTGACCCTTTTATTTTTTTAAGTATAACTTATTTTATTTTTTAAATTAAATTAAATTTTATATAAATTCAGTTAATTAACATATGGTATGTTATTAGTTTCAGGGGTAGAGTTCAGTGATTCATCAGTTGTGTATTACACCTAGTGCTCATTACATCATGTGCTCTCTTTAATACCTGTCACCCAGTTATCCCATCCCCCACACCTCTCCCCTCTAGCAGTACTCAGTTTGTTTCTTATGATTAAGAGTCTCTTATGGTTTGTCACCCTCTCTGATTTCGTCCTCTTTTATTTTTCCCTCCTCTATGTTCCTCTGTTTTGTTTCTTAAATTCCACGTATGAGTGAAATTATACAATAATTGTCTTTCTCTGATGGACTTATTTCGCTTAGCATACATATACCCTCTAGTTCCATCCAGGTCATTGCAAATGGCAAGTAATATTCCAATGTATTGTATACCACATCTTCTTTATTCATTCATCTGTTAATGGACATCTGGGCTCTTCCCATAGTTTGGCTATTGTGGACATTGCTGCTATAAAGACCCCTTTATTGTTATGTAGTGACCTACTTTGTATCTTGTTACCCATTTTAGATTGAAGTCTGTTTTTTCTGATATAAGTATGGCTATGCCTACCTACTATTCATTTCCATTTGCTTGGAGTATTTTCCATCCTTTCATTTTGGGTCTATGTGTGTCTGTGTCTTTTGAACTGAAATGGGACTCCTGTAGACAGCATATAGTTGCATCTTGTTTGTTTTTTCCCTCCATCCAGACCCCCTTTGCCTTTTTTTTTTTTAAAGTAGGTTTCACACCCAGCGTGGAGCCCAATATGGGGCTTGAACTCATGACCCTGAGATCAAGACCTGCGCTGAGATCAAGTGTCAGATGCTTAATGAACTGAGCCACTCAGGGACCCCACACTCTGTGTCTTTTGATTGATGAGTTTAATCCATTTATATTTAGTGCTATTATTGACATGTAAGGATTTATGACTGCCATTTTATCTTTTGCCTTCTGGTAATGTTGTCTCTCTATCATTCCTTTTTCCTTTTGTTTCTGTCTACTTTTTAAGTTGGTGGTTTTCCATGGTGATTTGCTCATCTCCCTCATTTTTAATGTTTTGTGTCTCTGCTCTAGGTTTTTGCTTTGTGGTTAACATGAAGTTTACATAAAACATCTTGTAGATTACATAGTTATTTTCCTGCCAAGAGCAGTTTATCTTTACTCACCCTTAAAGTTCTATCCTTTTTCTCTTCCCTTTTTATATTTTTGATGTCACAAATGATGTCTTTTAATGCTATGATTTCATTACTGAGTTGTAGTGGCTTTATTTTTAATTCTCTTTTCCTTTAAGCATTATGTTACAGTTAAGAGTTTAAAATACTTTTCTAAAAATGGGTTGTAATATTCTAATTCTGAGTGACTTTAACTTTAATCAGAGTTTGTGTGCTTTTGTCTTTTCATTTTAACTTGGAGAGTTCCTTTCAGCATTTCTTGTAAGGCAAGTCTAATGATGGTGAACTCCCTCAGCTTTTGTTTGTCTAGGAAAGCTTTTATTTCTTCTTCATATCTGAAGGATAATTTTGTTGGATAGAGCATTCTTGGCTGGTAGGGTTTATTTTTCAATTTTTTAAAAAAATTTTTATTGAAGTATAATAGCTGTAGTTTTTATCTTTTAATATTTTGAATATGTCATTCCACTGTCTCCTGGCCTATAGAGTTTCTGCTAAGGAATCTGCTGAGAAAGCTGCTTATACCCTAATGGGTGTATCTTTGTGGATTACTGTCTTTTTTCCCACTAACCGCCCTAAAATTCTTTATCATTAACTTTTGACAGTTTTAATAAGATGTGTCTTGGAGAAAGTCTTTTTGTGTTCAGATAACAAAATGTTCTATTAGCTTTGTGAGCTTCTTTCCCTGGATTTGGGAATTCTCAGCTATTATTTCTCTTCTTTTCTTTCAGGTATAATTAACATACAGTGTTATATTAGTTTCAGGTATAAAATATAATGATTTACAATTCTGTACATTTCTCAGTGTTCATCAAGGTAAGTGTGCTGTTAAACCCTTTTATCTGTTTCACTCACCCCCCACCCACCTCCTTCTGAAAACCACCAGTTTGTTCTCTACAGTTAAGAGTCTGTTTTTTGTCTCTTTTTCTTTCTTTCTTTGTTTTGTTTCTTAAATTCCATGTATTAGCAAAATCATGGTATCTGTCTTTCTCTGACTTATTTCACTTTATGTTATTACTCTTTAGGTCCATCCATGTTATTATAAATGGTAAGATTTCATTTTTAATGGTTGAGTAATATTCTACTGTGTGTTTGTGTCATCTATATGTGTGTGTATATATATCTATATATATGTATGAATATGTATGTATACATACATATACACACACACACACACACACACAGACACACACTATATCTTCTTTATTCATCTTCCAGTGGACACTTGAGTCGTTTCCATTTTGACTACTGTAAATAATGCTGCAGTAACAATGGGGTGTATACACATTTTTGAATTAGTGTTTTCATTTCCTTTGGGCAAATACCCAGTGGTGGAATTACTGGATCATGCAGTAATTCTATTTTAAAATTTTATTATTATTATTATTATTTTTTCTTTTAAAATTTTAAAGAAAACTCCTTACTGTTTTCCACAGTGGCTGCACCAATTTGCATTCCTACTAACAGTGTACAACTGCTTTTTTTTCCTCTCATCCTCACCAACAGTTGCAATTTCTTATGGTTTTTATTTTAGCCATTGTGACAGTGTAAAGTGATATCACATTGGTTTTAATTTTTATTTCCCTGATGATTAATAATATTGAACATCTTTTCATGTATCTGTTGACCATCTGTATGCCTTTTCTGCAAAAATGTCTTTTCAGGTATGTGTCCATTTTTAATCAGATTATTTGTTTTTTCAGTGTTGAGTTGTATAAGTTCTTTATGTATTTTGGATACTAACCCTTTATCAAATATATCATTTGCAAATATATTCTTCCATTTACTAGGTTGCTTTTTTGTTTGTTTGTTTTGTTGATAATTTCCTTTGTTGTACAAAAGCTTTTTATTTTGATGTAGTCCCAATAGATTAATTTTGCTTTTGTTTCCCTTGCCAGACATATCTAGAATATTTCTACAGCTGATGTCAAAGAAGTTACTGCCTATGTTTTATTCCAGGAAATTTATGGTTTCAGTTTTCACATTTAGGTCTTTAATCCTAATCTTTTGTATCTTTAAGTACATTCTCTACTCTCTTTCTCTCTTCTTTTCCTAGGATAGCCGTTATTCTTATGTTGGTTTTTCTAGTTGAGTCAGATAGTGTTCGTAGGTATTTTTTTCTTTTTTACTTTTTAAAGATCTTAGTTCTTGATTCTCTTCCACCTGATCATTTCTATATTTTCATACTCAAGCTTGCTAATTCTCTCTTCCATATGATCTGCTCTATTTCCACTGCATTCTAATGCATTCTTCATCTCACTTATTGAGTTCTTTAGCTTCAGAGTTTTTGTTTGGTTCTTTTTTAGAATTTCAATCTCTTTGGTAGAGCCCTACTTCTTTTCACGAATTTTACTGTTGAAGATCATTCTAACGCTTTTCTGAGTTTCTTCAGTTTCTTGTTAACATCTATTTTAAGTGATCAGATTATAGTAGTCCATGTTTTTGAGTTTAGTTCTTGGAAAATTGTCACTTCTTTTTTTGATACCATATTACTATGATTTTTTCATGATGTTTGATGAGGAGTGCCTCTGCAGCTGCATTTGAAATGAGCACCTTTCTTAACTAGGCAAGGTGTTTTTTTTTTTTTTTTTTTTGCATTGATTCTAACAATTCAAGAGGTCGGTAGTTAGGAGCCTTTCTTTTGTCTTCCAGAAGGTGGCGCTATAGCACAAATTTTTGGTTTCTCTCTGGGAGCTAATTTGGGCTAAGGTTGATAGAGGGTGTAAAAAAACCCCCCCGATGTGTCCATTACTTGGTAAGGGGATCTCCAAGTGGGAAAGTTCCAGAGGTCAATGGGATATCTTCTGGCCTCCTGGGTCTGACAGCAACAGCCATATTCCTTCATTTATATTTGTGTACTTGTCTTTCCTTTCCGTTTCCCCAATCACTGCATCTTTCCGTAGAGAGAGCAAGTGGTCTCTCCAATTGCAGCATACCTGGTTGGGCAGTCTCCCACTTACGGCCTTCACCCTCTGCCTCCTTTCCAGAAAGCTTGTGCTGGTTTGCGGCCAGGTCAGGCTAACGCTGCCTTCTCTGCCATCAGCCCTTCTACTGCCTCCAGCTCTGTGACCTCTTCCCTCCCTCCAGCCACTTCCATGTTCCCAGAATCTCCTGCAGTCCAATCTACCCACTTTCAGGTGCACAGATGGATGGATCTCTTGGGTATCTTGGTATACAGTTTAGAAATGTCCTTTTTTTTTTTTTTTTTTTTTGATGTGGGTGTCCAATGAGTTGTAAATCTAAGAGGATAGAAAGGAAGATGGGCTCCTATCACCATGAAGGTCACAAAACTCCCATGATCTCACAGTTTTAGATAATTTTTAAGACTCTTTACCTGATACAGTCCATTCTAGGACTACATAATACTGAAGATTTAATATGAAGTTAAGATATATTCAAAAGATTTATTGATTTCCTAAATTTGAAGTGACTTTCATTTAATCTAAATATATTTTTATTCTTTTATATAGCAGTTCACATAAGGTTCATGGTGATGGTACTCCTTGCAAAATTTTTTTTCCTTTTTTTTTTTTTAGTTCAGTACTTTGTAGTCCTGGGAGTTGTGTCAAGATCACAATATTGTTTACTAAATTATTATGTGGGGTTTACAAGCTTGTCCAGCAGCATAATATATGCAGGGGATCTAGGATTAAGCCTACCTTCTTGTCTACATCTGCAGTAATCAGTCCATTGTGCCCTGGGTATCTAAGATATTATCAAGTCTGTAATGCTTTGATGTCACATATGCCAAGGGAATATTTACCAGAATGGGAGTCCCATTTTTGCATGCATTACTCATAAAATATTTGTGGAGTGTTGGGGAAGCTATGGAAATCCTTTTATTTGTAGGAATTTAAAAGTACAACCACAACGATTTGTCATGGATAAATGGTACTGGTAGAGATTTTAAGAGAACACTGGGACACAGTTTGAATTTTGGGTTCAACTCAGAAATTTCACAGAGATAGAGGGGAAAAAACCAAATATACTTTAACAATTATAAAATAAGCATGATTACTAAAAGTTAAAGGATTTGGGATCACCAGGTAGGTAGTGAGAGTTGAAAAGTAGTGTATAGACTTCTGGGGAAGATGGTGGATTAAGAAAGGTGGAGAATCCAATAGCTTACTAACCATACTAGCAACTTGTAAGGTATTAAAGGTAGCAAGTTGAAAAGAGTAAGGGTACCTGAGTGGTTAAGTCAGTTAAGTGTCCACTTCAGCTCAGGTCATGATCTCAGGATCCTGGGATTGAGCCCAGCATGGAGTTCCACATGGAGACTAGCCCCAAACCCCGAGCTCAGTGTGGGGGAGGGGGCATCTGCTTGACTCTCCCTCTCTCTCTGCACCTGCCCTTGCTCACAGGAGGATTTCTCTTTCTTTCTCTCTCAAATCAATCAATCAATTGATCAATAAATCTTAAAAATAAAAAAGGAAAAGAACACGACAATGTCAATATACTTTACTGAACTGTACCCTGAAAGATAGTTAAGATGGTAAATTTTGTTATGTATTTTTTGCCACAATTAAAAAAAAAGTACCATTCTAACCGATGTAAGGTGGAGAAAGGGGAACAAACCCTTTTACACTGTTGATGGGAGTGCAAATTGGTGCAGCCACTTTGGAAAACAGTGTGGAGGTTCCTCAAAAAAATAAAAATAGAGCTACCCTATGACCCATCAATTGCGCTACTGGGTATTTACCCCAAAGATATAGATGTAGTGAAAAGAAGGGCCATATGTACCCCAATGTTCATATCAACAATGTCCACAATAGCCAAACTGTGGAAGGAGCTCAGATGCCCTTCAACAGACTAATGAATAAAGAAGATGTGGTCCATATACACAATGGAGTATCACTCAGCCATCAGAAAGGATGAATACCCAACTTTTGCATCAACACGGATGGGACTGGAGGAGATTATGCTGAGTGAAATAAGTCAAGCAGAGAAAGTCAATTATCCTATGTTTCACTTATTTGTGGAACATAAGGAATAGCATGGAGGACATTAGGAGAAAGGAAAAATGAAGGGGGAGAAATCAGAGGGGTAGATGAACCATGAGAGACTATGTACTCCAGGAAACAAATGGAGTGTTTTGAGGAGGGGGTGAGCGTGGTGGTGGGTATTAAGAAGGGCACATATTGCATGGAGCACTGGGTGTTATATGCAAACAATGTATCATGGAACACTACATCAAAAACTAACAATGTGCTGTATGGTGACTAACATAAAGCAATAAAAAAAAGGAAAACAATTTTAAAGGAAAAGAAAGTAACTTACAAATGACTTTCATGAAGACAATGGATAAGTAAATGTTGGGAGGTCCTGACAAGGTTTATTGCAAGCTTCTTTGTGGCTATTTAATTTCAGGAGTCTAGGATGGATTTCTTTGTGCCTGAGCATAGTTGAGAGAGGAGTTTCTGGTATTTTGGTGAGGTACACAGCTGGGAGCAGCAGAGCAGTGGCAGGATGGGGCAGGGAGCTGGGTGGCAGCCAGTGCACCAAGACTGGGAGGATGAACTGTGGGTACTGGGGGGGCAGAGAGGACAAGCAGTGAAAACTCTTCTGGAGCACCCCATAAATGGTCCCCCCCTGGACTCTGCAGGGTGCTGGTGAGACAGGACTCATATCACCGTAATCTGGTACTATCAGAAAGTTCTTAAGTCTTATGGGGGAAGTAATAAAAGAAGTCTTTTCTGCCACTGTGGAATAAGTGCTCCTTTCAACATTGTGCTCCACCCATGGACCTCGGACTGCATGGAGTTCGTTATAGTGAAGGTTACTGGAAATAAATGCAAAATATAAAGTGAAGAGGGCACAGACGTACTGAATTTCCTTCCATGTTCATGAAGATCACGCAAGTCATCTAGATTATCTGGAATGTACTTTGTCTCCATCCTCCAGTTAGAATTCCTTTAAGACTTTCCCTAGAAAGCTTCCACTCTAAAGTTTCATCCCTGGGTACCTGGGTAGTTCAGTTGGTTAAGTGACTACCTTTGGCTCAGGTCATGATCTTGGAGTCTCAGGATCGAGTCCCACATTGTGCTCCCTACTTGGCAGGGAGTCTGCTTCTTCCTCTGACCCTCTCCCTTCTCATGTTCTCTCTCTCTCTCTCTCTCTCTCTCAAATAAATAAATAAATAAATAAGATAAAATTTCATCCCGTTAGCATACATACATCTCCTTCTTTTGCTACTGATGTGCACTAGTCCATCCTTCCCTATGGGGTGGGGTTTCCATCTTTTATTTTTTGGGGACCTAATTTTTTATTCTACATTTGATTTATAAAATTTACTTATAAAATTTTAATGCTACTCTAAGTACTTTGGACAAAATAGAAGCTTGATAAGTATTTATTTAATAGTTGAATGAGACAGAATTTTCCCACTCTCAACATATTTTATCTATCAAAGAGTAGTTATGTGATTGTAAGTGTGATGTTCACTTGTTAAAATTTTTGAGATTTTAGAAGATTGTCTTCTTCATGCAAGCCTAGTTTGTTATTGTGGCTCTTTTAAAAATTACATTATAAAAAGTATTTTAAAGTATTTCCCTCTTGGCTAAGAAAAGTATTATATTAAAATAAAAATGTGATATAAAAATTAGTGATTTGCCTATAATGCAAGGATACTTTATAGACTCCTTGTTCTTTTGAGAACCTATGAGTGTATGCTACTTTAACATAGCGTGGAGTGAGTTGTTTTTGTCCCAGTAAAAAGTAAAAAGTTGTTTTTGTCTCAGCAGAAGACTTTTCTTCTAAATGTACTTATTTCTGAGTTATAGTCACAGTTTTCTTATTTTTATGGGATAGGGATAATAACACCTCTTCTATTGATCTCTTATTTATTTTGGTTCTCAAATAATGGCTTAAATTCCTTTGTAAAATATCAAGCCCCCATACAAGTATTATGATACATGGATTCTTCATATATTCATTTATTAGTTCAAGGCTTTTTAAATCCGTATGTGTATGAATGCCAGGGCAAGGGCTGTAGAGGTTTCAGAGATATATAAGAACTGCATTTACCCTCCTCTTAAAACAGATGCCCTTTAACTTTATAACATCCAGAATTGTTCATTCAACTGGGTAGTTTTAGAGTTTAACCAGCAACTCAAATAAGAAAGGTCAAATTTCAGAAATCCAAGGTAAGTCTGAGTTTGTGACATATGTCTCTAGAATAAGGAAGACTTCAGGAAGTTTGGAATACTTTCAGTAATAGTATTATAGCTATAAAGCTGCAGGTTAAGCCAACAAGGAGGAAAAGCTGGTGGTATTCAAAGAAAACTATCTTCCAATATTCGAAGGCCCATACTCTGTAAGAAACATTAAATTCATTCTGTGTGGTTGGCTCCAAGGAGTAGAATAAGACCAATGAGGGAAAATTATAAGGATGTGAATTTCAGATTATTACAAGGAGAAACTTCTAATGTGCTAAGTTATACAAAACTAAAATGAGATGTTGGAGGGGTAATAAGTTTCTTGTCACTGGAAGAATTCAAGCACAAAATGCACT
This sequence comes from Taxidea taxus jeffersonii, assembly GCA_003697995.1. NCBI lineage: Eukaryota > Metazoa > Chordata > Mammalia > Carnivora > Mustelidae > Taxidea > Taxidea taxus. The sequence continues at coordinate 131,533 of RCUC01145035.1, forward strand.
ACCTCTAGCTTGAGCAGGAGACCTTAAAGGTATATTCTAATGCTGACGTTCTGACTCAGTGGTTCTACTCTCGGAGTTGGTTTCATTAACCTGTGAGAATCCCTTCTCCTTGCCCTTTTTGGACTCCTTCTCCTAGTTCCCTCCTCCTCAGAAGGCACTGGAGTAACAGGAAGAATAAGGCTCCTTTAATATTAATTCTGCTATTAAGCATGGAGAAATTCTCCCTTAAGATGAGGTTTCTATTTAAGGATAAACCCAGGGTCACAGATTTATGTTTTTACTTATCTTTCTTTTCATTTTAAATGGAACCATAAGTGTTTAATATGGTGCTCATATCATTTCATTTCATTTTCCACATGTAAGTATGTAGGGATTGAGTGAGTCTGTTTTGCCTTGATACAGCAATTGGTTTTTGTCCTCTGTTTTCAGTCAGACAGTTTTAAATTTTGGTTAGGCGCATAAACACACTGTGATGGACGACATTAATAAATAAGTATTACATCGGCTCTGCTTGAGCATTCCCTCTTCATCTTTATCTTTTTTGTTTAAATCCTGTGGGGTCTCAGAATGCTCTTTATGGAGATCAAGAAGATTAAGCAAAATTAGCTCTCTGCTACATAATGGGCTTTCCTCTCCTGGCATGTGTCTCCCCTCTCTGCATATGGTGACTTCCTCTGATAGCAACAGGAGATTTACAGATTGGTGGGGGGGGATATGTTCTAGGAGGGCACACCACGAGATTTCAGAGTTCTTGCTCATTTCTAGCAGTGTATATGCTTGAATTGGAATAACAAATGAAATTGATAAGTAAATCAGCTGGCTACTCAAAGACACCTCCAAATTCATCTATCTCCTAGGGCAGACTAACCTTTTCAATCTTGGAATGAAGGGTAGCTTTTCTAGTCTTGAGAACATCTAAGCCATAGCTTCATAAATGGATGATACCTTAAAAGAGGTTATTTTCAGAGAGAACTATACTTCACCCATGTCAAACAGTGAAATTCATGCTGTTTATAAAGTTCTCAGAGAGAGGCCGGCTTACTCATGGGCAGAGTTGGCAGCTGCCTACATGGAGTAATTTGAGGATCAGTGAGAGGCCCCTATGTTTAAAATCTATCTCCCTCATCAGTCTGCAGTGGTGCCTGAAATTTCCGCCATTACTGTCATTTCTTAAAAGCCTTTACGAGGACATATGCCCTATTATCTTGAGGGAGGTAACATTAATTAACTATATAGCTATTAGAATGGATGAGTTTTCTTGTTAATAACCCATTACAACCATTGACACCCAGTAAAGATCAGGGATATGAAGGAATAAAAGCAAAGGCAGGTAAGTTTTAATGGAGAAGTAGGAGATAGTGATTCAAGTGTGAGTGTAGGGGGTATACTTCAGGTCCTATAGATGGGGGAAGGGGAGGGGGGATTCTAATATGGGGATAACCAATGGGGAGAAAGGAGGAACTGGGTATTTTGTTCCAGATAGTAGGGTGTGCATGGCTCCAAAATGTGAGAAATGGAGAACCAAAGGAAGGATACCAAGGACAGAATTTACTTGCCCTATAATACTGTTAACTTGGGCCCTACCCCTCCCAAAGAAGTTCATGGTCTTAATAATCATTTGTAGAGTGATTTCAAACTAAATTAAATTTTCTCATTTGAGGGTGAAGGATGTGTCTTTAATCCTATCTCAGTAAAAATGGAGAACAGGTCATCCTAATTTGTATGGCAATACTTCACTAGGATTTGTATTGACCCTTTAGCTATAGTATCCATTGGCTAAATAACTCTTTTACTTTAGTAGTTTCTTCAGGGAATTACTTAACATTTTTTTGTCCTACCTACAATATAAGGTATCTATACTGTTTAATTGGAATCAGAGAAATTTAAGGGCTGGAATGAATGTTTTGAGGGCTCTCAGTTTGATCTATTACTTTAGAGATGAGAAATCAAGACACATGAAGTGTCTTTATTTATTTATTCATATATTGAGTATTGGCTATGTGCTAGGCACAGGGATACAGTGCCAGTACATATAGTGCTTTCCTCATGGAGCTTCTACTCTAGTAGAAGAAATTCTTAACTAAATAACTTAATTAAAAATAACAAAAATACATATAAAATAGAAGCTATGGTGAGTGTTATTAAATATTATGTTTCATTGAGAGCGTATTATGGAGGGTCTTGACCTCCATAGAGGTCAAGGTGGAGATAGAGTTAGAAACACTTGTTTGCAGAAATAAGGTTTGACTTTATATCTGAAGGTGAGTGGATGTTCACTAAGAGAATAGAAGAAAGGAGAAAAAGAGGTCTTCGGAATGGGTAGAGAATGTGCAAAGGTCTTGTAGAAGGTTATGGCCTTTGACAAAGGTCAAAGCCTTACTGTTTGGAGCTCAGAGAGTTATGGGAGAGAGTTTCTAGAAGAGGTTAGAGAAATAAACTGAGGCTGGTCAAGCAGGGCTTTGTTTAGGGTTTTGGACCTCTAGGGGCAGTGCGTAGAAGGGCCTGGATCAGGATATATGTGGATAAGGAGGCTAAAGCAGTGATCCAGAAGTAAACTGTTGGTGACTTGCTCAATGCTAGAGAGCTTTGGTAGAATTAACATCACTTCTAGGTTCCTCGATTAACATTTTTTTTTTTAACTCATAGTATGTATTTGTTGTGTTTTAAACTCCCCATCATCCATATATTCCACTTCCATTTTAGTAGGGATATTTTATTCCTTCCTATAGCCAGTTCCTATAATTTTATTGGAGCTGACTTGAGCGTCAGCTCCAGGAATAGCATGTGAGTCAGACTTAACCAATGAGACCCTCAGATTGTCTTGGAACCATAGCATTTTGTTCAGGAGTGGGGACATGAGCCACTGATAGCAAATGAGATGACATGGAGCTATTGCTAGGACTTTAAAGACAGAGAAAAGCAGTAAGTGGGGCCTGATGAAGTCATGTAAACAATAGGTAGAGAAGAACCTGAAGCTAACACTGCAGAAGCCTGGTGTGAGAGATGGAAAAAAGAAATGCACGCCGGTGACATTGCTTGAGCCCCAAGGCCAGTCATGGCAGAAGTCAGCTGTGTCTTGAATTTTTCAGTTAAGGAGTCAGTGAAGTCTCATTCTGTTAGAACTGGTCTTTTTGGTTTTTCTACTATGTGCAACCAAGAGTCCTAACTAATAGAGGACTAAATTCTTTTCTCCTTTATTAATTGATTTACAGGACACCACCTAAAAAAAAAAAAAGAAGAAAGCTATGATTTTCAATATAACCTGTACAAATCATATATATTTTATATCTTTATATAGAGAGAATACTTTTGCTATGAAATCAGCTACTCTGGATTCATTTGGATCTAGGACTAGGAACTTTAGTCTTAAGTCACTTTAAGGCTTTTAAAAAAGGTTAAATTTTCACATGATATTTTATCCTATATAGAGGTATTTTTCCACAAAATAATTATATACTGGAAGTGTTTTTATCATATGTAATACTTAGATAAGTAGTATTTATTAAATTTAATGTCATTAAGGGAAAACAGCCAATTAACAAATATTTCTCAAATAATATACTGACATGATATGCAAATAATTTCAGTGTCCCTCTAAAAACACCTGTTCATTCATACTCATTAGTAAATCACTATAATATCTCTATTGTAACATTTTACCTATTATTTTTCATGTTTCCCCATTTGTAATACATAAATAGTCTCTGCTTTTTTTCTCTCACTGATTTATTTAATTTTGATAAATGACACGTAGTTTCCGCAAGTCTTTTGGGGAGCACCTAAAGATTTTTTATGTTGTTTGTATGAATGGATAAGTAGCTTAACTATTTATAAGTGATAATATTTGTTTAAAAATAATATTATAAAATTTATTTTAAAATGTAAGATAAGGCTTTCATAGGGATTTTAGAACTGAGGAAGACTCTTAACTCTTAACTGTTTCTTAAAAAATTTTAAAAATTCCACTTTACCTTCTAAATCATATAATTCCATCCAGAACAAAAGCATCCATTCATAAACTTCAGAATTAGATGAGTTTCAAGAAATGTTGCCACTGACAAAATTTTTTCTGATGTGTTTTGTATCCAGACAGGGATATAATAGGTAGTAGTCACAACTCACTGTTAGCTCTTCTTTAAGCTCTGACTCACCGGTTTCAGAAGTGGCAGAACAAACATTTTTATCAATCTGAAAGTTTGAAGATTAGTACTAGTCTAATAAACATTGATACTTCTTTTTTGCATTTATTTTTCTTCTGGAAATCTGAGATCTATAGCATCTGTGGGGGAAAATGTCTGATAACCTACCAAACTGAGCAGTGTTGATAACCAGTACAGATGTAACATAACAGCATTTGTCCAGGTAAGTCCTGGAAGATTCTAAGCTCTCAAGAAGTCCTCCAAATAGGGGATAACCCCACAGATATAGAATACTACCCCTTGGCTCCTAATCTTGCCATTGGGCTAGAAAAGATGAGGCTCCAGGGCTCATTGTAAAACAGCCCAAGGACCAGTTTTCCATACATTCCTTCAAAACGATCAATATTTGCTGATTATGTATTATATGCAAGGCATAATGATAGTTTACCATGTGAAGAAATGAAAATGAATTAATCAGGAATTTTGCCATTGATGTACACATGATCTAACAGGTACACAAGTTACAAGAATAAATAATTGTAATATTTATTTAAAAATGTACAAGGAAGATTTTATGCTCAGAGAACTTTTAGTCAGTATGACTGGGAGAAGCTACATGGAAGATGTGATATTTTGACTGTGACTTCTTGATTATGTGGGATCTTTATGGCCATTCCAGTGGAAGGAAATGGCATGAATAAAGTTATGTAGGACAAAAAGTGAGAGTTTAAAACATGAACAACGTGAAGAGCAGGTAGTTTATAAGCAAAAGGATATAAAGATTGGAAAAACATTTGAGTGAGGGCAGATCATGGAGGTACTTGAGATCTATTTAAGGGGTTTTGTTGTTTATCTTTGAGGTAATAGGGAGCCATGGATTCCTTCAGAGCATGAAGATAAGACTTAAGGAAGATTGAGGTGGTTTAGGGAATGGGGTCTTCTGAAATAATCTAAGTGAGAGGTAATAAATTCTATTTTAGGGAAAGTAGAAAGAAGGGAGAGATAGTGGGATAATGAAAGTTAACTGAATGAATACGGGAAAAGAGCAAGAAAGAGGTGAAAGATAACTGAGGAGACAAGTAAATGTGGCTATTAAAAAAGCAGATGTAGTAACAGAAAGAGTCAAAAGAATGTGATTTTCTTAAGAATTACAGTCAACTCTTTATGGAAATAGTAGCTCTGGATAAAGCTACTACACTAATTTTTTAATATTATGTGTATCCTGCTTAGGAGTGTTGTACTTAGCACCATTCTACCATAGCATCATTATAATTATGATACTCTCATATTTATAAAGTTTTAATTGAAATAAATGGATATTTTTTATTCTGCTAGTGCCAGCTGCCTGTACCAAGTTAAGAAATGACCTCTTTCTTTCAAAAACTACTTATTACACAGCTATAAGACCTATGTATTTCCCTTCTATATGTGTTCCATCAATCCATGGAACACTTCAGCTGTAGGATTCTTTTAGTAGAGATAAAGGCCAATAATGTATGAAAAGATATTATTACCAACATGACATTACAAAAGATGAGGCAAAGAGTGCATTCAACATTATAGAATTTGTGTATGTATGTATACTCTGTATGTGTGTTTGTGTGTGTGTGTGTGTATAATTACATATATTATTTTCTTTAAAAATAGTAGTTATTTCCTCTAGTGTTAATAATGTTTCTGAACCCTCACCAGGCATGTGGCCAGCCACCCAAAGGAGAGTTTTAAGCTATGGAATCAAAATCATCTGGTAAGGCCAGTGAGTGTCAAACAGGAGAGGTGGTTTTATATAATTTTTATAAGGTCCTCAAGAGTTGAGGGGCTCTAAATCTCTCTTAAAAGTCTCCAGTAGACACAAATAAATGGAAAGGTATTCTGTGCATATGGATTGGACATACACACACATATATAAATATAATAAATATATATAATTATATGTTATATATTAATATATATAATATATAACATTATATATAGATATAGAGATTATATAGATATATAGGTATAGATATAGATTATATATTTATACATAGATTATATATATGGATATAGATATAGATTATAGATATAGATTTATATATTATATATTTATCTATATATTATATATGAATTAAGCTAGGGCTTGCACTGGATCTGTATAATGCTTTGAGTAATAGGGACACTCTAACAATATTGATTCTTCCAATCATATATATATGACATATATGATATATTATTATATTTATATATGTATATTTACATATATATATTAAACATGATGAAGCTCATAGATACAGAGAATGGATTGATGGTTGCCAGAGGTGGGTGTGAGAGATGGGAGAGATGGATGAATATTTTTGTTTTTGTTTATGTTTAAATAAATTGAGTTAAAGAAAGTCTCCTGTGTTTTACCACTCCCCTAATTAAGAAGTTCCTGCTTATGTCCTGTTGAAATTTTTCCTGCTGCATTTTCTATTAGTTTTCCAAGGAGCAACTGTTATTTCCTTCCCTGAGTTTGGTGAGGCCTTAGGTGTTGGTCCTCCCCAAATATTTTGTGGTTGTGAACTGACTTGGGAAACACATTCTCTTCCTCATTGTTCAGTATTGTTTGAGGAAACACCAGCCAGGGAATATTCTGGAACTTGCAGCATGAATCAGGCGTGGTGTAATCACAGGAGAAGGCAATGTAAAGAGCATGAGGAGTGAATTGGGCAATCCCTCAAAATCATCAAGTGTCCTTTGTGGCCTCTGTTGCTCACAGATCCTCACACCCAAACCAGGACATTGTAGTATCGGGGAAAGAATTGGTGCAATATGAAGTCCTGTGGGCCTATAGCCAGAAATATTTCCTCTTAGAAGACACAAACCTCAGTAATAGAATAGGACAAGGGTGAGACAAAGAAGAGTGTAGAACACTGTATTTTAGGAGATGGTCTCAGCAGCTAAGCCTGTATTTGTGTGACTATTAAAGCGAGTGCCTTCTTCTAGTGGGTGCGATAGGCACCCGTTGCCTTATTTTAGTCACTGACCCTGGATGAAAACAGGTCTTTTGAGGAGAGCGTCATGCTTCCCAAGATGTGAATTGCATTTCTTTTATGCTTTTGCCCTGTATGCCACAAAGATAATAGCAGGTGCTTAGGATGGGAAGAAAGGATTCTTCGGGTCCAGGTCCAGGGGCAAGTGTTGTGTGTTAATTAGGACCCTATGGTTGTAAGCAACAGAACTGACTTTTTCCAACTAAAAGAAAACAAACATTTCTGGAGAAAATATTGGGGTAGCTCTTAGGGTAGAAAAGAAATTTGTAGAAGTAGGTTGAGGAAGGACAGCATTTGGTTGATAAAGATATGGAAACTTTAGAGCATTTGTGCACTGTTGATGAGAATGTAAAATGGCGCTGCCACGATAGAAGGTGGTATGGAGTTTCCTCAAAAAAAATAAATATAGGACTATCATATGTTTTGGCAACTCCACTTCTGAGATTATTCAAAAGAATTGAAATTTGGATCTTAAAGGGATATTAGCACTGCCCTATTCATTGCAGCACTATTCAAAATAGCTAAGATGTGGAAACAAGTTAAATGTCCATGGAAAGATGAATGGATTAAGGAATTGGGGTATACATATGCAATGGAATATTAATCAGTTTTAAAAAAGAAGAAAATTCTGCAATATGCCACAACATAGATGAACCTTGAGGACATTATGCTAAGTGAAATAAGCCAGTACAGAAAGAGAAATACTGCACAATTCCACTTTTGTGACGTATCTAAAACAGTCACATTCATAGAATCAAAGGGTGGAATGGTATTGCCAGGGGCTGAAGGGAGGGCAAAATGAGGAGTTACTATTTAATAGACCTAAAATCTCAATTAAGTGGGGGAGAATAAGTGTTAGAGATCTTCTGTACAACAATGAGCCTATATATAATCATCAGTATTGTATTGTACACTTAAAAATGTGTTAAGAGGGTAGCTCTTATGTTAAGTGTTCTTATTACAATAACATGAAATTAAAAAAAAAATCATGGGGCATCTGGGTGGCTCAGTCCCTTAAGTGTCTGACTCTTAATTTCAGCTCAGATCATGATCTCAGGGTCATGAGATAGAGCTCCGTGCTGGGCATGGACCCTGCTTAAGATTCTCTCTTTCCCTTTCTCTCTGCCTCTCCCTTACTCCTTTCTCTCCCTCAAAAAAAAAAAAAAAAAAAAGTCTTCTTCAAATTAAACACAGAAGAAAGAAGAAAAAGTCTTTGTGATTGGAATTCTACCCATTTCACCACCTCATAGGGGATGACTAAATGAGACATCATCTACAAATCACCGAGGACCGTGTCAGCACAAAGAACAGGAAAATAAGCGTTAACTATCATAGCAATGTTTAAATACCAACTTGACTTTTTTTGGAAAGCAATTTGAGCCAAGCTTCTCAATCATTTTTTCACTCATTTCACAAATATGAGCATTTACTATGTAATTAATTGCTGGCTACTATGTTAGGCAGTGGGCATTGAATAATTGAAGATACTGTTTCTGCCTTCTTGGAACTTACTGTCAAATGGGAGTAGAATTTGAGGGACAAGCATGTAAGTAATGACACAGCCAATGTGGTGTTACAGATACTTGCAGGGTGGTTGAGGCTGAGAGGGAGATTTTGGGGAGAAGAGGGTAGAGGGCAGCAGAAGGGTGAGTCATTCTGGGTTGATTCTAGGACTAGGACTTCATGGAAATGTATTGTCATAATAAGAGTTCATGAATGCGGCACATCCACAAAGCAATAAAAATCTCTTTGAACCAAGCTTATCAATCCTCCATGTGAAAATGCTTCATGAATCACAATCACAGGAATCAAAACTTTATTCAAATTATTACTTGTGTTCCCACATTGAGCAAGGCAGTATTTTCTTTTAAGCGATTTTTAGAAGATCAAATATGTGCTTAATGCCTTTTCATTTTTCCCCACACTTTCAAATTTATTCTTATTTAGTTCTCAAGAGAATTTTTAAAGCAAGTAATATTTTGCTATTCAGACTGAGGCTCCCTTACCTATCTAGGCTGAAAGGAAGCCTTCTGATCACTTGGGCTGAATTAATCCACCCATATTTCCTATTTCCTTCCTTCCTCTCTCCCTCCCTTCCTTCCTTCTTCCCTTCCTTCCTTCCATAGATAAAAATAAATTGAGCCCCAGTTAGGGTAAGGGATTTTTCCTGTGTCATGTACCTTTGACATATGAATAAGACAAAGGCCTAAGAGTGTAAATAATTTAAGGCAGGTAATGCATCCAGGTGTTGAGCAAGCTGAACTGAGCTTTGCAGGATATCTGAAGCCCAGACTCAGGCTTCTTTCTTGCAAAGCAAGCAACAAAAATGGTTAGGGATAAAACTCTTCTCTCCCCACAAAATGTGTATATTTTAAATGGCAACCATTTCTCTTTTTCCTTTTCCTATTACTGTGTTGGAGAGGCAGTCTGTCCTATCCTAGCAGTGGAGAGTTCTGGCTCAGAAGGGGCCAGACCTGGGCCTGCATCCTATTTTTATCACTTACCGGCTGTTTGGTACTGGACTGTTTGACCAGCCTCAGGGAGCCTCAGTCTGTCTGTCAAATGAAGAGAGTAGTATCCTGTATGCACCTGTAATATTAATTCGCAGAAAAAATGGAATGGGACCGGAGTATTGATTTTGTTCCAGTATTAGGGTTCTCTGGAGAAAAAGAACCAGTAGATTTGACAGATTGACTGATTGGTATTGAAGAATTGTCTCGCACAATTATGCAGACTGGAAAGTCCAAAATCTGAAGTTTGGGCAGCAGGTGGGAGACTTAGGGAGGAGTCTGAGTAGCAGATCAAGTCTAAAGGTCACCCACTGATCAACATCCCCCTTGTTCAGGGAAAGTCAGTCTTTCCTTCTGTTAAGGCCTTCCGCGGACTGGATGAGGCCCGCCCACATTAGAGGGGGTAATCCGCTCTGCCCACAGCCCACCAGTTTAAATATTAATCTCACCCGAAAACACCCTCACAGAAACATCCAGAATTATGTTAGACTGCATATCTGAGCACCGTGGCCCAGCCAAGTAGACATATAAAATTAACCATCAGAGTTCCAAAGCAACTTAACCATGTTTTAAAGTTTTTGTTGTCTGGTCTAGTGAAGCTACCCACCATTTCAGTTATAGAGCTCAAGCCAGCTGGGTTTTTGTTTTGTTTTGTTTTGTTTTTTTTTGACAGGTTTGGATGCAAATCACCATCTCTTCTTGATAATAATAAAGCAGTCATAAGTTATGATGGGCTCTGTCAGTTTTTCTTCACAAGCTGGTTACGGATACGGACATTGACTTGCTCTCCATGCTACCTTCTTCCAAAGTCCAGTCTGCTTGTATTGTTCCCAGACTAATTATAGAGGCACCTATTCATGCACTGATAGTCACAGCCAAGTCCCTCAGCATTTCTCTGAAGGATTGACATTCCTGTCAGTAGCAATAGCTGGCCATTAGTGGTTGTTAATGTTATTCAGATCCTGGCCAGGAAACCTACCTTTGTTTTGGAATGAGTCCTGTGGGAAGCAATCAGCTGGTGTGGAGCTGTTTCAGTGGGGCTTTGGTGGCTAGGACAGGTCTGAGAAAAGCTGTGTGTATTTTTAGGCCAGCCCTCTTCTGTCGGAAGCCGTGGAGAAGGCGGAGTGTCATCCATCTCCTGTATGTCAGGCTGGCTGTATGTAGCACAGAGGATGCTCCAGCCAGAATGGCCTGGCTGATGCAAGTGGCATTATTTGCCTTGTGCTATGGTACATATTATTAACACTGCCATTTCATGTTCTTTTCCAGGGAGATTGTCTCTGGTATTTTTATCGTCCTGGGAAATGTGGTACCAGAAATGATCACATTCCTGGCAATTTTCTTTGAAAATGGTAAACTTTTGCAGAGTTTACTCTCTCTTCTATTAGGGTTGATAATGAGAAATTGTGAGGATTATTAAACACTCCTAGCTTTCAGTAGGAGCTTATTTAGCACAGATGTTTCTATAATTGCAGTACACTGGGAAAATTCACAGTGTTCAATGGCCCAAAACTCATTATTACTTATTACTTCTACCTGTGTATGGTGGTGCTCGTAAGCTGGGCTGAAATGTTTAATTTAGCAGGGGCTATAGCTCTGTATCTCAGCTGTTTTAGAAAGACTATTGAGAAGAAATTATAGGATGTTCTGCCCAAACCCTTACTACTTATTAATTTTTGAACCGTTACCTGGTACTGTGATATGTGCTTTACTATGGGTTTAGGCCATATCACTGTTAAGACTCTTTTTGACAATTCTCCAGCTTATGGCCCTGAGGAAAAAAATGGAATATTAAGAGACTTTTAGAAAAACAATGCAGCTAACCATTGTGTTTTATTGGGGTAAAAAACTTGGAATGCGTACAACCATATTCAGCTTTCCACCACTTTGTAAAGCACAGTTCCCTTGTTTCAGCAGTCTTGCTTGTTGTCCTTGTAATGAAAGCATGACAATGTTTAAGAACGAGGGTTCAGAAGATGCAAAGACAACATTCAGAAAGGGCCACTCAAGAGAATGCAAAATCTCCCCATATTCCCTCGTTCTCTCTATTCTCAAGACCAACGCCATAAAAAATTCCGTCACATGCTTTATTTCCTTAAGGCGAGGAGAAGTTTTTTCGGCTTGGCTCTGAGTCTGCTAAGGGAAAGTTTGATAAGCACACCTATGGGAGATTAGCTGTGCTCTCTCCTTGGGTGGCCAACTTGTTCTGGTTTACTGGGGACTTTCCCAGTTTTAGCACTAAGCACACAGAGTCCTATGTCCCAGGAACCTGTCTTAGTTTTGGGTAAATTGATAGTGCTAGTCACTGTGTGTCATGGCTACGTAGAGTTCCTGTGGTCTTGCTAAAGTTGGAGCTACTGTCCTAGGAGTTGAGGTTTCATGTTGGTTTTTTCTTTGTACCTGGAAAAGCCCAGGATTCACACAATTAATGTAAAATAAAGAATATAAACATGAATTCAATTGCCATTTTCACTCCTTAGAGCCAACCATAGAAGCTAGCAGAGACTAAAGAATGCATCCTGTTAAACTGGAATTAGATCTCAAATACATAAGGTCTGAGCTTTAAAGCAAGGCTAAAAATGTTTGCTTTTTATATACATTTGCTATAACTGAATTAGTCCAGATCGCATTTATTTGGTAGTGGCAAAACAAAGGTTATATAGTGGCCTCGTGAATTTGGATAACTTAGATTTATATTTCTACCTTATCTGAATATTCTTATTCTTTAAATTTGAAGATAAGTTTATTTTTCATCTTTTATTCTTTACCTCAATTAGGTTGATTGCCTGCTTGGATCACCACCCGGCCCCCCCTTTCCTCCACTGCCCTGCACACCATCAGAAGGTAAGAGTGATGACCCCATTTCTGTTTTTTTCTCTCTTTTGCCTAAAGAATGCAAATAATTTCTGAAAACACTATACAACAGATTTGCCTTTTCCTGGGAGTGTAAACACACAAAATGGAGTCTCTCGTGTCCGACTTCTTTCACTGAGTGCACTGGCTTTGAGATTCACTCATGCTGTGCGGGTATCAGTACTCCGTTCCTTTTTCCTGCTGATTCCTGTTCCACGGTGTGGACTCACCACATCCTGTCTGTCTGGTCACCAGCCGACGGACATCATGCCGTCTCCACTGTTCAGCTACCAGGAATCATGTTGCTGTGAATGAACACATCCAAGCATCTGTGTGGACATTTATTTTGATTTCTCTTGGGTGGACGTCCAAGAGGGGATTACTGGAGTCAGATGATACGATCGTGTTTTGCTTTCTTTACAAACTCTGGTTAACATGAATCATATTTTCCTTAGAAAGTATATGGAAATACTTCCAGAAACTAGCACCTCTGCCTTGTGTTGAGTTATTCTGGGGGGAGAGAAAAAGGGTGTCCATTTTGTTGATGTTCCTATTCCACACTTATGCGAGTTGTGCGGGGTCATAAAGTATATGGACAAGACTGGACTTCTTGTCTTTAGCGGCAGTGGGAGGAGCGTTGAGCCATTGGTCTTTGGTAGCTGCCTTAGAAAGGAACATTTCAAACCTTAGGAATGGGATTAAGACACCTTTTTTTTGCACGTTGAAAGACTAATATAACTATGGCATGGCTTTCAGGAAACCAACAGACTTGGAGCAGTAGTTCAAAATACTTCACAGCCCTTGAATGTCTCATACATTAGTAACCAAAGAGATGTTCTATTAATTAAAGTGCTGGATGAAATTCTGCATGTTTATTTATTTTTAATTATGACAAGGCATTTCAAGGTTAAGGTATTTATGAAAATTGTCTCATTAGTATTCAAACTTTCTAGGTCTCAGGGCTTTCTAGTGAGATCTAAAATGTTTAATCCACTTGATCATGAAAACAAACTATTAGGAATCAAGAAATAGCCTCTGTATTATTTGTAGTTTCCAGCTTCAGATGGTACTTAGGAGCATGGAGGTCTGAGAAGTGTAAAAACTAATTAAAAGTTTTTACCAAAGTTATTTGAATATCAACTTAACATCAATCTGACTCTATGCCGAGGGGTCAGATTTTTAGAATAGGAGGGCAGAAGGGAACTTGACCTCCTACTTAAAACATTTTTGAATGTGTTCACCTCTCATTCATTTGGACTTGATTTTTTGAAGCTCTAAATCAAGTTCTTTTTTTTTTTTTTTTGAGATGGAAAATAAGTGACAGAGATAAATCCAAAGCTTGTGACACTTGCACACAATATGTCAGCTTCAGATGGAGTTATCAGCATTTCAACCACGCTGCATTGTGCTGAAATTCTTCTCACCCATTCCTTCCCTGGGATACTCCTGTTGAAGAGCCACAATAATAAGTACTTTGCCAATTAAGATGTTCTACCTGGGGCCAGCCAGAGCTTAGTTTGGGGACAAGGTCACTTGCTGGGATGGAGTTGTAGTTCCCCAATTACTAGTAGTTCCACTACCTCTTCTAACTTGTCAAATAATGAGGAGACTTTGAAGGCTAAATCCAGCAGTGGCTCCTTGCGGGGTTAATGCAGAGTGAATGACAATGATACCTCAGGAGTGAGAGTCTGACAATGTCTGTCAAGCTCTGTTCACAAGGATGACGAAGTTCATTGCTACTCAATACTACTTGGGAAAGAGATTGGTCTTGATCTTATTGGTGAGAAAGGACCACATTGCTCATTTTGGCAGAAGTTCATTTACTCTTTTCACGTCACCTGTATAATCTGAGCATGGACGTCGTATCTTAATGACGAAGATGAACATGTTGTCACAGGGCAGCTCATCTGCAAAACCTTATCTCTTGTCTATTCTGTGCGTCTTGAGTCTTTAGTCAGTGTGTGTGTGTGTGTGTGTGTGTGTGTGTGTGTGTGTGTTTGCAAGTTTTTCTAAATTCTGAGCTTAGTGATGAATAACAGTGGTTATACAACAATTATTTTTAGTACCCATTAACAACACAACTGAGAGAATAAGAGAATTATGCTCCCAAATGAAAAACAGAGAGATTTTATACCAACGATAACAATGTTCATGGCTGTCTCCATTGGTGAATCATTTAATTTAAGACTGAAAACAACAATACCTCAACAAAAAGCCTGAGAAAATTATTCTAATGATTAGCCATTCAACATTCGTAGGAAATTGACTAGATGGCCTGCAAACTAATGTTTCCCAAGCCTAAATTGTATTTTTAAAGCTAGTGCTCAAAGCCGAATATGTAATGTAGCAAAGGATTTTTGCGATTAGATTCTTTTGCATGTGTTTTTCTTTCACTCATGTTTATTTATTGAAATAGTGAAGGATACTGCTGTCCTTTGATTATGCTTGGATTCCACTGTGTAAAAGATTGAGAGAGCAAATGGCCTTTTTGGCTCCTAGGGATGTTCTGACTCACTCCTCAAATTCTGCTGAAGTTTGCTTTGGATAAATGGACAAAACCTCACTTAGTGATGACAAATATATACAAGTGTTTAAAGAGATGCAAGTAATTACTTTTGACTTACCTCATAACTGATCAGTTGGTTCAGATCTGAATATCAGACTTTTTTCCTACTGAGAAAACAGTTCTACATCCTTAAGATAATTTCACAAAAATGAAAAAGAAAAATATTTGAACAAAAAATAAACTAATATATTCTATCTTCTGGAACAGATTCCCCCTCCCAAATTCTAGTTATTGGGATCCAAAATATTGTTCCTGTTAGCTTTTGACATAGGTGGGAAATTCACTAAGAGTAAGGAGAGCATGTTTTCATTATTCTTATGTTTACATCATAGCAAGTGGGTCTGTAATACCTCTCAAGTTATTTGTTTCCTGAGGGAAATGAGATGGTGCAAAATAGCTACCACAATTTAATTAGTGTTTTGATAAATGAACAAAATTTCAGTTGAGTAACTTATTTACACATTTTAAAGTGGCTCTTTTACTATTACTTGAGGTTTTTGTTATCTCTTTGGAATATGTTCTGGATGATTATGGCATACATACCATGTTGCTTTCTACCTACTATTTTGCTGATTGCCAGTGGCCAAAACTATGCCAGAGAAGATGAAAGGGGCGACTCTGGTATTTGCTGTGTAAAAGTGCATCTGAGGCATTTTTCTGTATGCACATCTTTCTCTTTCATTTCCCCAGAATGATATTCTCCTTTATGTCCAGACCTCATTTTCCTATAGAATATTCATATTACTAAAAAGTGTTGGAAATCATATAGGTAAAATACTTTTTCTTGAGTGTCCTTAGGCTGGCTTGTTAGGGAGGAGATCATCTTTACCATCGATTAATGATTTATTTTTTCTTACCCAGTTGTTGGGACTTTGTCAAGGATCTATTTTAAGTCTTTAGAGCTTCTATAGTGAGACCCTTTCCTTTCAGGGTCAAGTGTTGTCCAGTGGACTTTGGTATTTGCTGTTCCTCTCCTCTCTTTTCAGACTCTCCCTCCTACACTGCTCTGGTGCCTGCATCTGCCCTCCTCCCTGCCATTCTGCTCCCTTCACAGAGTTTCCTGCTCTTCCCCTCAGGGCCCCAAATGTCAACTAGCTCATCTGACAAATTAATCTATGCTAACCTGCTCTTGGGGGCCCCTTCCAGGTAACATGGGCATGCATTTTAAATAACTGAATTGTTACCTGTTCTGAGCAGCCCAACTGCTTTTTGTTGTATAATCAATTGGTGATATTCAAAGACACTGATAGGGGACCCCTGCTTGGGCAGTGGGCCTTTTGAGGCCTCACCCATGATACTCCCTCATGGCCTGTCAACTCAACAAGACTGGGGGCTTCAGAGACTTAGACACACATTTTAGGGCAGTCTCCCTACAGATTCCCAGCCTGTAGGACTCGGTGGCTATCTGAGGTCTGTAGAGCCAGCTCTCTCCAAGTTGGTAGGGGGTGGGTGACTCTTTTCAAAAGGATGCCAGAAAGCATCCTTTTGAAAAACAATTTCCATACCTGCTGGAGCAAAAAGTATAGAGACAAGTCTTAAGTAATCATGAAAATAAAAGGAAACATTTCTGGCCATTGTTGCTTGAGAAGACTTGGACTGATAAGATTTGGACTGATTTTCTGAATATATGTACTACTATAGGCTGGGTGTTTAATGATACAAATAAATGCTTATGTTTAGTATTTCCACCATAGTGCCGACTTCATTTCAAACATCATCTCATTTAATTCTCGAAACAGCTCTAAGAAGTAGTACAGTTATTATTCACATTTACAGATGTGGAATGGAGCCTCAGCGATGTTATATAACCTGCTCAGATTTGCACAGTAACAAAAATAGAACCAGACTGTGTCTGCATTGCTCTAAGGCTGGTATCTGTGCCCTTTTCACGAGACCACAGCTGTGCTTTCTTCGTTTCAGGACACCTTTGGGTTCTGTTCTGGCATCGACACCCACGTTCCGTGATTAGGGCAGGTTTTAGATAAGCTGGGACCTTGGCTTCTCCCTCCTTATGGATGAAACAATCCCTTTTTAGGATACTGGGGTGTCAGCCATCTCTTCTGATTGGTTAGAATATTTCACCAGATTATGCAGATAAAAACCAAGGAGAGAGAGAAATAATCCATGGTTCCATGTTCTATAAAGAATTAGAATGGAAGGTTTTCAGTGAGTTTTTTCAACTCTTGTGTGAGTGCAATCTCTTTGCTCAGAGCTGGTTTCTTGTATGTCATCCCCAGTGTATGACAACCTAGACAAACAGAGATTCAAATTTAATCGGTGGCTGTAATTAGTGACATGTTAAGGAATTGGGGGGCATTCAGAGATATTTTGCCCAACCATTTCATGGATTTAGTCACTGGGTATTGACCCTTTCATTTTTGTGTTTCAGAGTTGAGTTAATGCACTGTGTCAAATTTTTGTAACCTCTAGCTACCTTCCTTCTCATATAGTCACAAATAGAAATTTAGTGGTAGAAAAAGTTTCCATGAAAAGGAGAAAAAGGAAGAAATCATTTGTTTTACAGAAACCTAAAAAAGAACCAGAAATTAAACCCCAGGAGTGCTTGCTCAGTTTACCATTCACCATTATAGTTTTCTGTGTAACAGATATACCGGGAGGTCAAAATTCATCGTCTCAGAGGATGCAGCTTCTGGTTTACCCGCTAGCTTCTCTGTAGACTAATACCGATGGAAAAATATGTCTGTTTGGATTTAGATATAGTCAGGAATGTGACATAAACACAGAGGGAAGAAATGTTTTCTTCTGGCTCTCTTCAGAGGTTTGCTAATTGGGTCTGCTATAACTATTACTGGGTTCTGTTTAAGATCAGGCTTTCTTCTTGATATGTAAGATGTTCCTTTTTGTAAACAAAACATTGGATTTTCATTCAAAAGAAAATGTGTTCTAATCAGTACATTTCTTCTTACTATTTCTATTTGAAGATTCCCACCAGGTCTCTGACATGAAATACAAAGGGGTTTGCCTCTAGCATGAATAATTTCATAAACTGAAGGAGTCCATGTTTTAACATTTGTAAATTCAATGAGCCCAACACATTTTTATTTTAAGAATCATAACATCCTAATGCACATAAAAGGTCCAGAAATGTCGTAGTCAAACAAGAAGGAAAAGAAAACATTTGACACATGCATCTAAAAGGTGGATAACCTTTTGAGTAGCGAGCCTTTATATTTTCGATATATGTGTATTTTTTCTCCACAGAAATGTGGTCCCTAAGAGGCAAGATTATACTATCTCTTGGATCTTAGGAATTACTGGACATGAGACGTGTATTGATTCTTCCGTGCCTAAATGAGGAACACGCAGTAAGAACATGTGATAGCTTTTTAATCACTGGACATATTCCAGTCAAATGTTCTTATACACAGAGCTTACCTACTTAAACAGCTATCAAAGATATCAGAATATTTGAATATTCATCTTGAAAATCAACAGCCTTTTTCTTCTTCAAAGTACAACACCAATATTTATACAACAGTTCTTTAGCCAGGCAAAATAATGATGTGCTATTTAAGAAATGAAGGGGGCTCAATTTCAAGGGAACCTCACTATGCATATAAAGGATTAAAATATTTATATTAACTTAACTATGCTTAAGTGCCTTTTAAACTGCCTTTATAGAATTTATGGGTTGCTGTTTTGTGTGGTTGGAAAAAATATCCTGCCCTTTTTACTAGGCAGTGATTACTGGCTGAACTATGTTCATTACTGTAGACTCTATAAAATTACAACTGGTCTAGTTTTCTGTCTTGGAGTCTTAGAGAATAAATAGAATTTTTTTCCCTCCCTCCCTCTCTCCCCTTTTCCCTCTCCCAATATTAACAATAGCAAATGACCCTATTGCTGAAGACTTGGGATATATTCTTAAAAAAAAAAATACTGTGAGACTTCTTACCATAAGTGAGAAAATTCTGTGTTTGCTTTGGTTTGGGTTCAAGCTTAGAATTAAAAGGTCAGATTTAATCCAAAGCCACTTTAATGAATCTCTCATGAAAGTTCAGCATCTTTGTTTTCTTAATGACTTGGTCATTTCATTGAAGAAATCCAAACTAGAGAATTACAGAAAAGAACCAAAAAGTGGGAGGATGTAAAGACAATTATGTAATATATATAATATTTTAATATTCAGGTCTATTTTAATAATATATTCTTTACAGTGCTAAAAGATGTGTCCTCTAATATATTACTGGTTGCCTAGATCACCAGATTAGTACGGTCTTTTTGGAAGGGTAATTTAGTGGTGCCTATTCAAAGTGTTACAATAAATATAATTTAACAGAACAATTTTTTAACAAATTTATTCTGAATACAATAAAGATACATGCAAAAATATCTTCACTAATGTTCATGTTAGTGTTATTTTAATAATACAAATTTGGAAACTACATTTTAAACAAAAAGTGATAAATCAGATTATCACATAACTTACATTATATCCATACAACAGATTATCATGTATCTTTTTTTTAAACCAAGGATTTTTTTTTTAATTAAAGATTTTATTATTTGACAGACAGATCGCAAGTAGGCAGAGAGCAGGCAGAGAGAGGGGGGGGAAGCAGGCTCCCTGCTGAGCAGAGAGCCCCATATGGGGCTCGATCCCAGGACCCTGAGATCATGACCCGAGCCGAAGGCAGAGGCTTAACCCACTGAGCCACCCAGGCGCCCCCAGATTATCATGTATCTTATGCTCATGTGTAAAATTTTATTCACTAATGTAGAAAGATATTTATGATAAAGTGGAAAATGTAGCTACTAAAGCAAAGAGTTAATAATAGATCTTTCTGGCTACATGGGATCAGGAGGATTTTTAAAAAAATGTAACGTGTCTGTAATGAACACACATCCATTTCATACTGAAACGAGTTAACTTGTTTGTAATAAAAATATCTTTTAATATCTATATTTGAATATAAGCCTGAAATTTAGAAAAAGAACAATCTTAAGTTGAAGTCAGACTTCTTGTTTTGCAGGGGCTCCTGGGTGTCTCAGATGGTAAAGCATCTGCCTTTGGCAGGTCATGATCCCAGGGTCCTGGGATTGAGGCCCACGTTAGCCTCCCTGCTCAGTGCAGAGCCTGCTTATCCCTCTCCCTCTGCTATTCCCTCTGCTTGTGCTCCCTGGCTCTCTCTCTCCCTCTCTGCCAAATAAATAAAATAAATAAAGTTAAAAAAATAAACAACTGTTTTTGATATTTAGAAAAAGTAAAATTTCTGGTAAAATAGCATCTCTGGTAAAAAAAAAAAACATCTCTGGCTTTGTCCTATGTACCTAAAACAAAGACTGGTTCTGTATGGGGAATACTTGATGTTTTGTTTGCTTGTTTGCGATGTTTTTCTAAGGTGTAGTAGACTAATTAGCAATAAATGTTTAGCTGGTCCTGTGCTGGTTAATGTTTAACAAGCAGCTCTGGGGATGAGGGGGCGGTGGGGGAAGGCTTTATTTGTAGCATTTGCAAATGGTGTAAATATTCTCACCGTGGCTGATTTCAAGCTCCTGATGTCACATCATTGAAGGGGGAGAGATGTACGCCCCTAGTTTGCCAGCACTGGTACCAGCCAGCTCTAGCATACTGCTGGGACAGCCAGGTCTTACATGGGAGGGTGTGTGAGAGGGTGGAAAGAGACAAAAGAGGTATAAAAGCACTTTGGATTTAAGATTAAGCTTGAAAAGTTCAGAAAATGGAAACCTCTGTAATGCAAAGGGGAAAGAGGATGTATACAGAACAATGGTACATAGAAATAGAGCACACGGGAGACAAGACTCTTCAGAATTCTTGAGAGTGGCAGGGATTGGGCTTTCCTGTTCAGAAGAATTAACAGCAGCACCTCTTAAGCATTGGTGTTCCTAAGCCTTTCCCCAGGAGATGTGGATGGGGCCCGGGAATTTGCATTTTAGACCTTCAGGGAACTGCTCTTATCAGTCCAGAAAGATCTGAATTAGGGTGCCCTGTTGTGATCCCATATGATGTTTTGGAGTACTTAACACTTGAGGATACCTAACGATTAGAGTGAATATGTCATTTGTCTTCTGAACTAGGATACTTTAGTGCATAAGAAGGAGTATTCATCATGACTTCAGGTTGGCAGGTATAAGTCAGGATGATCATGGGGAAACAAAGTACAAGCTGAGCCTCCCCATAAACACTCCCAGGAGAAGTCTTTGCAGTTGTGGTGGAAGGCTAGCCGTAATACCATAGGATAGGTGAGTATGCAAATACCCAGCGTCTGCTTCAGAGTACTCTAAAAGAAACAAAAAATCACTGGCTCTTGCCTCAAACATGATGGGGATCCTTGAGTTTCCTGGAACGCGAGAACTCTTTTTTAGCACCAGCCTGTTCAGTGGATGGGAGTTTTCCTACAATGGGGGCAATGTCAAGTTAGTGGACTTCTGGATAAGAATTAAGATCTACTTATACTTCTCCTTGTGTTCAAGTTTGCCTCATTTCCGGGAGAATCTCCTGACATAGAGTGTTTTGGCCAAACTTGCTTATAAGGAGAACTGCTCACATGGGACCTTCTGAGATGCTCGGAAATGGTTTTTTTTCTTCTCCATCTGGTATGATGCCTCCTCTCAGGACTCATTTACCCTATAGAGTTAGCCTATGATAACCTTTTAATTCTCCCATCTAAGAACCAGGAAGAATTGGGACCAATATCAAGTAAATTTTGGTGTTTATAGAGAAGGGTCAGTGTAGTAGGGGGCACTGCAATTGAAAGGCAGCATGGACAGCTATGATGGCGGCAAGAAGATCACCCTTGCAGATTTGCCTCGTGCTAGTATCCAGCTATCTTGTAAAAGTGCTTCTTTTGGATGAAGATGATTTATATCAGATTTTTTGACCAAAAATGACCAAATGCCACGGGTCCCCAAATGGTCAGTGCGGTGGTTCTCTGTTACTCTGGGGTGTGTTCTTAAATAGTGATGTTGGGGCCAGAATTAGTGCCAGTGGCTCAAATGCATATATACCAAAATCTTGTTTGTATAGAAAAACAATCAAGCATGTGCTATCCTTAAGGTATGTGCTCCTATCCTATGATTAATATGATACAGTTTAAAATAGCAAACAGAGGTTGTACTGAATTTACACATGTACATATATATATGTATATACATTTGTTTACACACACACACACACACACACACACACACACACAATATTTAATACCTTTCTCAGGATAGTAAGGTAAAGTCAACCATTCAGGGGTACAGGAAAATTTTGTAGGTTAAAATATGTATATTCAAATGGAAGGTATTTTGGGACCATGATGCAAAAGATTATGGGGACAATCTAAATGATCTTGTCCAGCCTCTGTCTAAATACTTGGTCTAGCAAACTTTGGTTTCAGGATTCTTGGGAGAGGGATATAAGTGTGAAACATGAATAAGACATGAGAATGACAGGTAATGGAAGAGGTAATACAGACAATAATTTTATTAGCTCAATGAAATGGAAATGATAGACTGGTCCAGAAGGAGGACCCTGGAGATAATGTCTTGAACCTAGAGAATTCAACAGAGAATTGGTCAGGGGCGGACATCAAAAGATTAACCTTTGGGGACAATTTACATTTCATAACCCTTTGGGGTATAGAATTATACATTTTCCTTGGAGTGTATTTTCCTATAAATATCAATGACATTGTAGTGGGTCTTTATAACGAATCTACTTATTCATTGTCCCTTTTTTAATAGGACTGATTATTCCTACTGACCCTATTGTATAAAGAGCCCATAGCATCTCCAAACAATCCCTGCAGTGATAGGGAAAGCCAAGGGCATGTCCTTTCTCCTATTGACAGGTGATTTATTCCAAATTCTTTGTCTTCCTAGAATGCAGACCAACACCTGGGTATATTTACTGGCCATCCCCACTTCTTTACATTTTTGAGTGTGTCTTCATTTTTGCACATTTTTATTCTAAGAAAGTTAGACTTTTGCCCTTGCAAAAAAAGGACACTATTTTCTCATCTCTTCTCTTATGGGTTTATGTAAGTTGACATTCGCTGTGCCTTTTCTCTCACTCTGAGCTATTTGAAAGTGCTTGCCCAGGGTCTCCTTGGGGACCTGGTTTCCAGACTGAGGGCTGGTGTTGCTTTCAGGGTGAAACCTCCCAACCTCTTCAAAGAACAGACAGGTTTGACCCCAGAGCCCTTATTTATAACAGCCAGTCACAAGGTGGCCATCTTACATGACCTATGGCTGTGCCTGGCACTATTCTCAGACTCCACAGACCATGCTCAAGGGCAAATGACACATTTCCTGATTAGGAATGAATTCCTGAAGCAACATTATTAAATATTAAGAACCACAAATAGATCCATAGAATGGTTAGGTGACCCAAAAAGAATTTTTCGGCAGTACTTTTGCATTCTTAAAATCCAAGCAGTTTAAATTTCTGAGGAATTGACATATTTCTTTAAAATGTTGATCTTGTTTGTTTTTAACTATTTGAGACACTAGGAAAGGATAAATATGGAATCCTAAAAATGACAAGTGTATTTTAGAGGTGCACAGCTGGAAGATTTTTTTTTTAACCTTCCAAGTTTCAGTTCAGTGTCTATGTGTGTTAATGAAGACAGCATTGAATCATGCATTAACAGTGGGAACAGAACAATGAACACAAATGCTATGTCTTCTTGTCAGGAAGTTTAGATGTCTGATGATAGTTAGGTCTTTATTTTAAATGCATATTGACAGCATGATAATTTAAAGCTCACTAATTTTATTTATTTTGAATTTTCACGTCTCTGTAATAAAACAACAAAGGGCAGAAAAATAAAAAAAAAAATACCAACCACATTCCCTTCTGTTTACACAGTGTCAGACAATAGTTTTTTAAAATTTATTTTTCAAGTAGTTTGAAAAGTTGGTTTTGGAAATATTGGTGCATTGTATGTATATGTGATATTTACATAAGAATAATTTACTATACTTTCAAACAAGAAGTCTTATGGATTTTACCAGCTAGTGAATATGCACTTATAAGATTAATGTCTGATATCTGAAGAACTCGATTAATATTTCCCCCCTCTGTCTTGAAAGCATATTGTAAAATCTCAATCTGAATAGTTACAAACAATCACATAATTTGGAATTTTTACATTTTTGAAACAAGAATTCACAAACTTGTATTTTCTTAATTCAACGAGAGGATTGATGTACCAGCATGTGTTCAGTGGACCTACCAGTTCCATTAACTTGTTACTATGTCTGTAACAACTACTAGAAGTTAGGAGTCCTCTCTTTGGGGTTGGGTCTCCAGCTCCTTGAGCAGTAAGTTGATAGCCTTCGTGGTTATCTATTTAATTTATCTGAAATAATCTGTCTGTGGAGACAGATGAGTTCTCCTTCTCTCCTCCTTTGCTTCTTCTTCCTCTGGGTGAGTAACGGTTATAGAAGTGAATGATTTAATCATTTGAGTATTTGAATTCTAATTGCTAGTTTTGGCTCCACTACTATATACTACTTTTACTGAGTAATCATGTCTTCAGAGATTATGCATAGATTTATCTTGTTGTAGACCACAGTATTACATTATCTGCCCAGAAAAAAATTATGTGAAAAAAGAATTATGCCTTCTGAGAATCCATGGAAACTTCAGGGAGGAGATAAATTATGATTATTTTGGGGGGGTGGGAGGAGATAAATTATATCAGAAGAAAGACATATTTGGAAGCAAGAGAATAAATATATCCCAAATATTAAAAGAACATTGTAAGCTAGGCAAGACTTACCATGGAACTATTATTTTTAAGGATATGAAAATTTACTTCCAAATGGACAATAGAGAAAGGTACACAATGTAGAAGATTCTGAATGCTCCATTATTTTATTTCAACTACTGCAAATGTGAAATTTGTTTTCTATCATAGATATCAGGACATAATGTGTTCCGGATCAAAAAACATGCTTTTTGGGGGTGCCTGGGTGGCTCAGTGGGTTAAGCCTCTGCCTTTCGGCTCAGGTCATGATCCCAGGGTCCTGAGCCCTGCATTGGGTTCTCTGCTCAGCAGGGAGCCTGCTTCCTCCTCTCTCTCTCTGCCTGCTTCTCTGCCTACTTGTGATCTCTGTCTGTCAAATAAATAAATAAAATCTTTAAAAAAAATGCTTTTTGGAAGGGCAACCTAACTTTATTTGAGGAATACATGAACTAGTATTGCATGATTTAAGAGCAATAAAAATTCATTACAATATAATGATTCCAGTATTAATTTGTTGCTGGCAGTTTTAGTTAGCTTGGTTTGTCATAAGAAATTTCCATGACACCTCAAGAAAAGAATAACATCCAAATGACATGTTAACCTTTCTTTCCCTCCTTTTCCCTGACCCAGTACCCCACCCCCATTAACTTTTTTTTCCAAAGGGCGATTAAATTCTTGGTGGAATACAGCCTGACCACATCCAGGCTCCTTTATCTGCAGTGTAAACTTTAATGCTTTGGCTGCCTATATACCTTTTCTAGATGAATGATGCCAGTACTATTTATGCCACTACAATAAGGGGTCTCTTAACATTTCCATTCTAAACACCTATTTTCAAAGGTTTATAACTCAGCTATAAAAATGTGCTCCAGGCTGAAACTTAGCATACAAGGTCCTCGCCCAGGAGCAGTCTCTTACTCTTTTATATATTAATCTTGAAAAAAATGGTGCCACTGTATTTTAAAGAACTGGAGTGTTCACAGTAATAGAAGTTAAGGACATAGGGTATAAGGAAAGATCACATGCCAACAAGTCCCCCTCATCTGTAATAGGTTTATCTGAAATTCAGTTTTACAACATCTCCTTCCTGCCTGTCATTCTCTCTTTCAATTCTCTCTGCTCGGAAATAAATCTAGTTTTATTGCTTTTATTATTTGTTTCAATAGCCTCATTTGTGGAACTTATTTAGGAGTTGTGCCACTGTGATCTATGGTCCTGTCTGCAGGTATGAGTTGGCCACTCCGGGGCAACACCAGATTTGGGAGACCAGGGTTGTCATGATTATTTGTGTTTGTTGCTGTTGCTGTTTGTGCCGTTCTTATTTAAAAATGAAGAAAAGTGAGAAGATATTCATTCATTTTTGTGGATGGTAATTAAGAATGAATTAAAAGTTAACAATACAAGTTATTACATAGTAATGATTACCTTACTTTTCCAAATTGCTTTTCAAGACATGAACTTGAGTAGTCATACTTTTATTCTAAAATCTTACTGTTTCTTTCTGATCCAAATTGTTAAATAGATGGGCTTTTCCACCATGGATACAGTACATTAATAACAAGTAAATTGGTGATGAAGTGTTCTCATAAGCATCTGATAATTTGATTATGTTTGCCTGGTTTTCATCTCCCACAATAACCCGTGGGTTTTCAAATCTAGATGATTTTAGGCTTTTTGGTATTTTAGTTACAGATCTAAAACCATTGGTTAAAGTCCTTTAATTACAGAGGTTTTTCATTTTTGGGGTTCTTTTTTTTCCTTTTTTGGTGTGTTTTATGTAGCTCTAAACCTTAATCCCCCTTAATATTAATATTTTGTTTGAATGTTTTTATCATCTATAATAACTACCATAACATTCATTATTTGAAAAAAGAGAGGACTTCCTTTAAATCCAGATTATTTGGAGTAATACTGAAGATTATCAAGGCATATGGCTTTATTTATATTTTAATCATTGACAACTGTTTTGTGAGTAAAGTGTCACAGGTGGAAAACCAAACAAACAATAAAAAACAAACAAAAGATACCACTCTTTCTAACAGTGCTACATGGAAGAACAAACATGTACGTCTATGTCATGGCAGGCATAGATAAGATGGGAAATATGGACTGCTTTTTTTTTTTCCCTGTGAAGTTTGCTGCACATCTCAATCTATGATCTGAAATGATGGATGGGCAGTGGGAAACTCATTAGCCGTCAGGACTGCTTAATAGATCTGCTTTTTCCAGCATTTGCTTGTTATTATATAGAATAGTACACTTTGTAAACCTCTAAGACTTCATGGCCCTTCTGTACCCATTACCCTCTCCAATGGCACCCTTTTCAGCTTGCCTTCTCTGATCATGGGAATTGGCAGGGTGGGAAGATGAAAAGTGACAGGCTTGGTGGGGCCAGGAAGGCATAAGCGAGGCAGAGAGAATGAAGGAGAATGTGTGAGCGCATATGTATCCTTCAGGATTCTCAGTTATTCTTTACCATCTGTCCATAGTGTGAATTCTTTAATAACTATTTCAGAATGTGTAACATTTACTTGGAAATTCACAGATGTATTAAATTACAAATATACTTTAAATCAAATATAATCAAATTTACTTTCATATTCAATGTATTATATATATGTATATATGTAAATAAATACATGTATGTATACACACATACACTCATTCATTCATCAAACATTCATTGAGCATCTAGTCTATATCCAGCACTGCAATAGAAGCCAAGGAGACTTGTACAAAATGAGCTGGCTTTCAGAGGGTGGGGAGAAAGCCTTAGAAACAAATAATTATAATGTGATCAGTGCAAAGTGATAATTAGAATACATTGTGAATATACTCTATGAGTGAACAAAGAGGGAGGAACTCTCTCTGGAAAGGCTGGGAAATGCCTCAAAGAGATTAGTGTCTTTGTGTTGGGTCTTGAAGGATGGGTAAAATTTTCTAAGGACGTGTGCAGACACCTGGGCATGACAGAACTTTGGAGTCTTTGTAACCAAAGACTAGTTCAATATGGGCTGGAGGGTAAGGCATTTTAATTAGAAAGGATGGAAGATACAGCTAGGAAGGTAAATAGGAGGCAGGTCTGTGTTATATGAAGGTGTTCATTCTTCATCCTGTAGGTGATGGGCACGCACTGAAGATTTTTAAGCCGGCATATAAAGTGATCAATTTAGGAAGATAACTCCAGTGGCAGTGAGGAGTCTGGGCTGAGAGGGTAAAAGCTGAGTGAAAGAAGACAAATTTCAAGAGCTTTTGCCCTAATCCAGGGGAAATATATATCATGGATGAGAATCCGAGCTAATGCCATGACAAAGCAATTGGGAACTAAAAAGAGCCAGGATAACAGGATCTAAAGTTGGAGTATGGGGACTGAGGAATCTCTCAAGGTCATTCTCAAATACCTAGGTTGAGTACCATGGTGGATGGCAGCGTTATTAGGATAGAAATTTAGAAAATTTGGCAGGTGTGAGTGGGTATAAAAAGTTCAACTCCAAGTTTGGAGTGTCTGTACATTATCCAGAAGAGCTCCAATAAGCAGTTATAAGTATTATATAAGTTTTTAAAGGAGAGCTTGGAGCTACAGATAAATTCGCTTGCTGACACGTTCATTATGTGTGAGGCACAGGAGGTATGGTAACATACAAGATATAATCCTCCTTCCCGTTCTTAGTTAGAAACAAAGACAATAATAAAATGCCATTCAATGTGCTAAATCCACAAAAGGTTGAGTATACAGTGGCATAAAGAAAAAAAAACAAAACAGGATAAATAATTTTATCTTTCAAGGCTGATGGGAGGGGCCTCAGAATAGATTTTTCTTTTTAATTTTCTTTTTATTTATTTTTTATGTAGTGCTCAATAATTCATTAGTTGCATATAACACCCAGTGTTCATCACAACACATGCCCTTCTTAATAGCCATCACCCTGTTACCCCATCCTCCCAAGCCCCTCCCCTCTGAAACCCTCAGTTTGTTTCCTGGGCTCCATAGTTTTTCATGGTTCGTCTCCCTCTCTGATTTCTCCCCCTTCAGTTTTCCCTCCCTTCCCCTGTGGTCCTCTGTGCTATGATTTACGTTCCTGATATGAATGAAATCATATGATAATTGTCTTTCTTTGCTTGACTTATTTCACTTAGCGTAATCCTCTCCAGTTCCATCCATGTTGATGCAAATGCTGGGTATTTATCCTTTCTGATGGCTGAGTAATATTCCATTGTATATATGGACCACATCTTCTTTATCCATTCATTCATCTGTTGAAAGGCATCTCAGGTCCTTCCACAGTTTGGCTATTGTGGGACATTACTGCTATGGTCATGAGGTATATGTCCCCCCTTCTTTTCACTACATCTTGTATCTTTGGGGTAAATACCCAGTAATACAATTTCTGGGTTGTAGGGTAGGTCTATTTTTAACTTTTTGAGGAAGCTCCCTCCTGTTTTCCAAGGTGGCTGTACCAACTTGCATTCCCACTAAAAGTGTGAGAGGGTTCCCCTTTCTCCACGACCTTGCTGACATTTGTTGTTTCCTGTTTTGTTAATTTTTGCCATTCAGAATAGATTTTTCTGAAGAAGCTACAACTCAGCTGACACCTGAAAGATAAGTGTAATATTTACTAAGCTGAGAAGTGAAAAGGAAAAGTACGGCAGATAAAAAGTAGATAAGAGTAGGAAGGTGGAAGAGATGGCTTAGGGTGAGCACATAAATTAAAATGAGATAAGCACTTAGGGAGACCATGGGGACATCAAGTTTTGAGGTGCAGGGAAAGGAAAAAATAAACAGTGTTGGATGAGGTAAAGTTGAGATCAGTGATACTGTGTATTTCTAGAAGAGAGAGAATGCTCAATGTCAAATGCTATGTAGCGGAAAAAGCAAGAAAAAAAATTCTAATAAACTTCAAGTCAGTGAATATTAAGTACCTGTTTTCTAAAGACTATGCTATCTATCCTGGGTTACAAATGGGTGAACAAGGCAGACACAGTCCCCACTTTGAAGGGACTTATATATAGTCCAGCGCCCTATAGATACAAAAGTTGTTAGAGATTTGATGAGTGGAACCAAACTGATAACAACATCAGTGACTGCTCCCCGTTTCCCCTGCTTCCTACTTTCTCAGGCCTTGGTACCTCTAATCTTTCTGTCTCTATGGATTTACCTATTCTGGATGATAAGTGTAAGTGGAATCCTACAGTGTGTGTCTGATTTCTTTCAATCAGCATAACGTTTTGAGACTCACCCATGTGTGGCATGTGTTAGCACTTTATTTCTTCTGAGGGTTGAGCAGTATTTCATTATATAGATGTCTCATATTTTGTTTATCCATCCATCAGTTGATGGACATCTGGGTTGTTTCCACCTTCTGGCTATTGTGAATAGTGCTACTATAAACTTCTGTGTACAGGTATTTGTTCAAATACCTCTTTTTAATTATTTTCTTTTAAAGAGGAAAGCTGGTTTTTATAATTAATGGGGAATGAACTCTTGGAGAGGAAGAAGATACCAACAAAAACATGGGTAATTGATGGAGGGCAGTTCTGGAGATAAGGGAAGAGATGAAGACTACAGTGTTTGCTTGGAAAACAATGTGAGAAATAGAAGAAAGAAACATTGTAGCTACCAGTTCAACTTGAGACATTGCCGAATGTCAGATATTTTACTGTATGTCAGATATTTTCATTTAAATGAGAATATTAATTCTTCCAAATATGTTTTGTATTACCAGCATGGAATGAATTTTGGAAGTATCTGTCTATAAATGAGGCAAAAAACAAAAACAAAAACAAAAACAAAAAACCCACTCTAGAATATTTAGAAGTATTTTTAAAATCTTCATTGACAAATTTAAGAGAGCTACGTATTGGTCATTGCTTAAGAGAGGCATTTAATTTGGATCAATTTCCTGCAATGCACTTAGCAGACTTTCAAATCCATTTTGTTGGGACACCTCTGAGACCCCATGCTAGATAATAAGGATGGCTGGAAGCTGATTTCATAATTTCTAAGTGCAACTGAGGTAGAATTAAAGTGCAAATGCAATTTTTGAAGTACTTGACATGAGAGAAGCTATAAAATTGCTCTTTGCTCTGACTTGTTTGAATTTCTATATGAATGTTTTATACAATAGTCTTTTTACTGTTTTTCAAGTCATGAGCAATTATATTTGATAAAAGGGCAATTATCACACATAGAAACTTGGCATTCCAAAACCTATCAAAATCCCACCATTAGATTCCAACTCCCCCTACCATTCCAATCTGCTGAAAAAAATCATGGAAACTTGATTCTGAAGGTTTAACTTGAATGATTGGAGGTGGCAAGTTGGGGGAATTTTTCTAGATACCCAAATGTTTTCTTCCCACGAAGAGATACTATAATTATACTTTTGCTGATTAAATATTAACATTACTATGGTTTTATAGTTCCAATCCCTGTAGCTTCACTTCCAGAAGTTCCAGTGATTCTCTAAGCTAACAAATGACAAAGGCTACACGTTCTGCAGGTGTCGGCTGGACCAATATGGCGGTACTGATTAAATGCACGGGGTCCCAACTCTTCTCTTTTGGGTCCTGGACTCACTGAGTCACTTTCTGCCTCTGACTTGTTCCCCTCTCATTTAAAATTAAACGTAGAACCACTGGCAGTTTGCAGCCTTGATTTTCATCCCAGGCCTAATGGCTTACAGGTGGCAATCACCCCCCCCCCCCTTGACAACAACTACGTTTTCCCAAACCTATCCAAGGGTAACGTTAACTAGAACATTATCGAAAAAGGACAGGGAAAGGGCCATTTAAAAATAAATAAATAAAACCTTTTTCACTTTTCTTTGTTCCATAAAAGCCCTTTTCTCTCTCTCTCTCTCTTTTTTTCTTATGTTTGATATATGGAAGCGATTCCATTTATAACTTGAGCTCTTTTGCTCCAGGCTCCCTGTACTTAAGCTTCAGATGTTTTGATGTTGTTTAACTGTTATAAACTGACCAATATTCTGTGACTTATCTGTGAAACGTATTGGGCTGCTTTTATGATCAGAGCACCCAGCGCTTACACCCAGCAAAAAGACAATACCGTGTAGGAGTTATTCTCAACGAGTTTCATGACATATACCGTGGCCTCTGAATAGGTATTAAAGTTATATTGCCAATATGTTCCTGTTTTTTAAGACACTGCAGAGTGGAAGTGGGTGGGATTCAGTGAAAATATTAATTGTGTTATACATGCTTTCATTGCGATTGTCACTAGGGAAAACCACCTACTATTTAATAAGAGATCATTGTCTCCCCACCACCCCTGAGGTTTAGAAGTCAGAATTTCTAACATATTGAAATCCTTTAAGGGAAATGGTAAAGAATGGTTGAGAAGATTAGAACTTCAAAGTGATTTCAAATATTTTGAAACAAAAAATTGTTATTGAAGTAGGCTGCCATTAATAACTTTAGCATATTAATAAAAATAAACCTATGAGATGGGTCTAATAGGAGGTTCTCCTAAGAGAATTTAGTATTTATAAGTAAATATCTGAGATGTGATTAAAGAAAAAAAATCAGTCAATGGTATTACTGTGTATCAGTAATTACATTGCATTAGGTATGTTAACTTGGGATATACTCCTTGTCTAATAGAGCACCTTTTACAAAACTTGCATTCATGTCAATAGGACTGGCATCCATATATTAATAACTGATTTCTTTCCAAAAGAAGAGAAAGCTAGGAATAAACTTGCATATTATTTTAGGAGAGAAATAGACATGTTGGCCTATATAATGTAACTGCTATTTGCATATAAATTACTTCACAGGTATAATCAAGAAAGATATTTGCGAATAGTAATCATGAAAATAAAAATATTGCGAAAGCACAAATATTCATGGGTTTCTTTTCTCATTAATATATGTATATATCTAGATTGATACATATGCAGAGAGAGAGAAGAAAAACTATACATAATGATAGGGCAAAATATGAAGTGGAGGGATTTGTTTTCAGAGAATCATTGCCTCATTTTGCTGTAGACTCCTTTCTCCCATCTAGAGGCACTGTGTGCCCATGTGTTAAGCCCCCACACCCTCTCTCCAGTGAGGTGGTGTGTGCATTACCCACCACCCTTGGGGAAAAGTCTTCTTTTCTTGACTGTTCCCTGGCATACTTGTCGTAATTCTATTTCCTCAGAAATGTGCAACTGATAGATTAATTTATGCTAGAGTTGAAGATGGGTCATGGATTCCATAGGGAACTTAAATTTGAATATTATCGATAGCTCTCAAAAGATCATGGGTATAATCTTATAAAGTGAGTGGGGTTTTCATGCATCAGAATAGCTTCCTTCTTAAGATATTTTGGTGTAATAGACAGATGTTTGATGTCTTTTCTATTCCATCATGAAAATTATTTTTTATTCTTCCTAAATATTAGGACTGTCCTTCAATGGCGTGCACATACCTGTAGGCAAGTATACCTAACACTTGCTCGTGTAGAGAGGGGGGGAATAAACACCTTTGTGTATTTGGCCAGTATTAATTAATAAGATGGCCATAATTAGCCATCTTGTTTTAATCTAGAACTTTTTCTATATCCTGGGGAAGACATGAGGTAAAGTTTGTTTTTGCAAGGGAGTATTTTTTAAACTTGCCTGTAATGCTGACCCAAGGTGACTTTTTTTTTTTTTGGTGAATCCCATAAGAATTCTATTCTATAAGATATTTATACTGTGTAAGTATAGAATCGAATAATCAGGCTGTCACTTGGGGTTTTGATCTGATGAAGGAGAATTGTTGGTGACTCTAATAAGAAAAATCCCCAAACTTGCTGGGAGATAAAGATCTAGACCTTCTTGTGAGGATGCTTGGGAAGGCTAATTTAAATCAGGTTTCAAACAAAGTGGAAGTTTCTTGGAAACACAACAGAACAAAATACATTTTAAAAAGTTCTGGAAAAAAAAACCAAACTTCTGCTTAACTGATAAGAGGGAACCTTAGGGTTCCAATTCTATTACAAAATATAACACGGCAATGGATGGTAATGTCTATGAAAACATGCCCCTTGGAAATCTGTTGACTTGGAGAGAGATCTGAAGCTAAGGATGTGGGCTGACAAATGAAAGCTATTGTAGCTTTAATTGACATATGTTTTTCTGCAATCCCAAAAATGTGGTGGGGTGGGATGGGAAAGAGTTCTCTCTCTCCTCTTAGTACTTGTTTTGGCTTCTGGTTTGTTTAGATCATTTTATCTGAACAAAGTTTTCTGGCATTAACAACACAATGGGAGAACTCAAAAGATTCTCTCCCAGGGCTTTCTGTGCAGAGAAGCATTGCATGGCCCTATCCCAAGTTCTGCAGACTGTGAGCTCAATTCTGGAGCCTTCTGTATGGACCCTACTTGATTTAAGTAGAAGATACATGTGCTGGTGTTACTCACACCGATTATGTTAAACTCCAAGATGCATGGATACATATAATTGAAAAACAAACCTTTATTTTAAGCTCACTCACTGGTCTCCAAGAGATTAAACTATTACTGTAAGCAGCCCATTGTTTCTTGCATGTATCTTAGATTTTATTTCCTGTCAGCTATTGCAAGAACTACTAAGAAGAATTAGTTTCACCACACAGTAAGTAAATGCTTTAATGCCCTGCATTATTGTTTACACTAAGCTTTGCAAGCACTTAAGCCACAACAGATAATTGTCAAAATGATGAAGCAGTAAAATCACACGGCCAGCAGTAATAGTGGAAATGTTGTGCTACGGAACAGCTACTAAGACTTAGAGCTTACGCTTAGTTTGTTAGTTGGTTAGGGAGAGCAATAATTTATGAAAATGTATCACAAGTGCCAAACAGAAAAAAATGCAAGAAGAATTTTATGCCCTAAGTACTGTACAAGCTGTGCTTGTCTATGCTTTCATGTTTCCCCCCTTTATCTGATTGCATTTGGCTTAAATCGGGTAGGAGTGTAAAGACCACTTCAAAAGGGCCTGTAAGAGGGATGCCTGGGTGGCTCAGTCAGTTAAGCCACTGCCTTGGGCTCAGGTCATGATCCCAGTGTCCTGAGATCGAGTCTTGCATCAGGCCCTCTGCTCAGCAGGAGCTTGCTTCTCTCTCTGCCTCTGCCTGCTTGTGTACTTGTGCTTGTGCTCTCTCTCTGACAAATAAATAATAAAAATCTTAAAAAAAAAAAAAGGGCCTGTGAGAGAGACTAGATTATTGGGTATCTTTGGAAAAAACCTATGTCTCTTGTCAGTACCCTGTTAATTTTAAAGCAAACACAAGGTAAGGCCCAGTTGACAATTTCGGCTCTGAAGTAAGAGTTTCACCCCACAAGCGCACATTTTGATCTACTACTTTCAGTTGTGTTTTACCAGCTTTTTATCCTCTTGCGGGGGTGGGGGGGTGGTGCTGGTGGGTGGGAGCAGGGAAGTGAGATCTGTCTCCTCACTTGGTTTTAACCACAGAATATCGAATATCGGGATTGCTCTGTGTTTTCTTTAACAGGAACATCAGTGAAAACTCCGTTCTGTCTGTGGTGATGTATCTGAGTGCAAACAGGACTCTGTTAGCCATTATGTACCTATTAGCCCTGATTACCTTCTGATAGCTCCTCACCAGTTGGTTTCACTCACTTTGACAGATCTAGTACTTTGTTTAACCTTTAAACCAGTAGGGCAATAACACAGCTGACAGAAGGGGAGAAATAATTAAGGAAAACTTAGCCAGGACATTTAAAAAATCTCTAACAAGGCAGATATTTCTGTTCAATTTGAAAACTTGTCAAGGGATACATACACTTCCCCATAATTGCTAGAGCAAAATGTTTTATAATTTTTGCTGGCTTCAAATTAATTTTAACAATGTAACTTAATCAAATTACTAGGTGTCTTACTTTAAAAATATCTATAATTTATACTCTCAGGAAGCAAGTTTTAATATTTCAGTACTTCATAGACAGTGATATCCAAGAGAAATTCACTTCTAAAAGAATCTGAAAGAAAATATTAAAAATATTGTCTAAAAACTTGCCACTAGTTTGAGCTTTACATTTTCTGAAATGGCTGATTGATGTTTTTGGAAAATAACGCATGTGATAAAAAATACCTAGGTCCATATTATTAACTGCTTTTGGCATTTGAAACCTGGTCAACACTAATTAGATGAAAATAAGACATTCTGAACTTTGTTGGTTTATATTTCAAAGTACTTTTTGTGAGCCACTTCAGAGAATAACTTGCCTGGGAAAGAGTCAGTACTCTGTTTTCTTCTCTTCAACATTCTTTAACATTAACTCCACCTCCCAAGGCCTGACCCCATCACCATACTTGGTTTACTTTGGAGGCATTTTAGTGACTTCTATGAAAGGACATATCTGAACTCTCTGGGTACTTCTCCCATTAATTCACATGCACAAAGCAGAGAACTAGAAAGAGGGCTTCATTGTTGCATGAAGATATTTAATTAAAGTCGGAACAACTTCTAAATGAGAAAGTGCAAATAGTCTCTCCAGATCATTAATAATTTGGCAGTTTATAAGACATTAAAAGATAATGTGTTCATTATTTTCCTCAAATCTATTGAGAGCATTACATAATTCTCACTTAACTGTATTCCTTTTGGTTAGGATCGTATCAACTAATATAGGTATCCCACCCTTGTCAGTTATAAGATACATCAAGAAACAGCATGATTGTCTCCTAATTATGTCTGACAACAAGTCTAATTTAGTGTTCTTTCATACATCATTTATCATAAGTCTTAGTGTTCCCTGTTATTCCATTCTTATGTCAATTGATTACTATCATGTTTTCTATTTCATGGTTGCATAAATATTTCTTAAGACACAACTTTGGCATTTCTGGTAGCTAAAGATCTTTGGATCATATTTAAAAAACAATATTCTCAGTCATGAAGATACATGCCATACTATTATTTAATTTTAAACAAGATTTTAATGTAGCAACTGAGCTAGGACTTTATTTTAAGCCTTATCATTGCTGACCTTATTAATAGTATATATTTTATACTATAAAGTATATAAAATATGAAATATCTCCTGTTAGGGAGTTTTGGTGAGGAAGGAGATATCTACCATGAATTATAGTAGGAAAAAAAGAAAATGATTATATAAATGTAACCAACTACTACTTTGTATTACTTTTACTGCCCAAATGACCACCATGGCTTAATCTGTGAGTCTGCATAGGATAGTTTTGTGGAGAAGAAAGCCTTATGAAATATTAGAGCAAAGGGGACTGTTTGAGGATGAGGGCAGTGTGGGAGAAGACATCCTGGGATACACATATAAAATGCTGGAAGATCAAGAAAGGAGAGTATTTGAGCTCTGCAATGAATAGTACTGGTTTTCCTGCTTGAGTGAGATAAATTTAGAAATGTTATATAGGGCAGTTTCCAAATTGACAAGGGGAGTTTTCACCTCTGTGAATAAAAATTTGCTTCTACTTTTGAGGTACAAATTTGAAACTACTGGATGTTACTAATATGCATCATCAAAATAATACTATGGTAAGACTTACTTATTCGATGAAGGAAAACTGAATGTAGGAAATCAGGCTAGGAAGAAATACTAACCATCCAGATCTAATGAGGTTAGGATCTAGATCACATTTATGGCTACTGGCTTCCTGGACATCTAGGTCATGGTAGTGACTATGCGCTTCCTGAAGAAAGTGACATTTAATTGGGGTCTCAGAGGATGAGTATGTGTTAGGCAAGGAGGAA
The DNA here is from genome assembly GCA_003697995.1 of Taxidea taxus jeffersonii. Classification (NCBI taxonomy): domain Eukaryota; kingdom Metazoa; phylum Chordata; class Mammalia; order Carnivora; family Mustelidae; genus Taxidea; species Taxidea taxus. The sequence goes on from RCUC01145035.1 coordinate 169,060, forward strand.
GGAGAGATATATTACAGGTATGTAATATGAAAAAGCTATAAAGTAAAAGGACATGGAGGTTTGAAAGAAGTTTTTTTTTTTGTTTTGTTTTTGTTGTTGTTGTTTTTAAGATTTTATTTATTTATTTGAGACGGTGAGAACAAGAGAGCATGACCAGAGGGAGAAGCAGACTCCCTTCCCACTGAGCGAGGAACCGGATGCAGGACTCTATCCCCTAACCCTGGGATCAAGACTGGGCCATAGGCACTTAACTGACTTAGCCACCCAGGTGCCCTGGAGGAAGTTTCTTAAGAAGCTCATATGACTGGAATTTAACGAATGAGGTAGTGAATGACAAAGGAGACCATGAAGGCTTATTATGTCATATAAAGGAGTCTGGACTCTTTCCTATGAGAGCTGGGGAGGCTTTGGAGAGCTTTAAGCAGAAGAGCCCTATTATGATCAAGTTTGCATTTTAGGAAGATTGTTAGGTCTAGATTGGAGGTGAGCAAAACTGAACAGAGGAAGCTAAAGTGGCAGTATGGGATTCCTAGCAAAATGGTGACTTGGTGTGGGCTGGCAGCTGCGGGGAAAGTCTAGCTGTATAACTAGGAAAAAGAAATGGTGATCCAGCAATTGACTTGATGTTGGGGAAGAGGAGAGGGAAAAGAAGGAATCCAGAATAAGGCTACAGTAATGGACTTGGTGGGAGACCAATATAAAAGTTTAAAAAAAAAAAAAAGGAAACAGAACTGCATTAGAAAATCTATAGGATTTAAGAAGTAAAAGGTCAAATTATTTGTTTTAATGAGGTAGTCTGGGAGAAGGAGAATAATAAAAACCAATTTAGATACATTTAATTAAAGATATTTCAATGGGGATATTTTATAAACAGCAACAAATATGAACAGGGAGTCACATATAGTGAGGAATTGGATAAGGAACATTCTTAAGGGAAATCCAGAGAGCCATGACTGAAATTTACTGTTCAATGTTAATGGGCCACCATACTGAAAGTGTCCCTTAGAAGAAGACATGGAACAGTGGCAGGGAAACCCCCATAATATGGAAGATAGTCTATCAGAGCTTAAGGAAAAGTTTAGGAAAAGAGTGTTAATAACATGGTGGGTGGGGGGCAGGTTCTCTGTTCTCTGTTAGTTTTGGTTCTCTGTTAGTTTTGTTATACCTGGATTCCTCCGTTATATGACATGAAGTCATCAAAATACTACAGGAGTAACTGTTGACTGCTTATCAAATATTCATTTGTTTCCCTCTTTTGACTAATAGAATCCTGATTTTATCGGTGGTGGCAGTATGCTCATTTTGAAATTTCTCTAAACTTAACCTAGTCTTCTCTGAAGTTATCTCTCTCAGACTTCTCTGAATCCAAATCTGACTTTGTGATATGGCTCTGGCCAAGAAGAGATAAGCAGAAGTCACTGGGTGGGGCTTATTTAAGACTTTTAAAAAGGGAGGTAGATCTAACTTTCACAGGTCTTTTTGTTTTTCTTGCCTGAAATGTTGGCGTGATATTGGAAGAGGGAGTGGAGAGGGAGCAGGAATCATCTTGAAATCTGAGAACAAGAGTTATATCCTAGCGGCGCCTGAGGAGAAAGATAGAAGCCTGGGTCCTGTGGACATTGTGGCTGCTACATTGGTCCTGGTCTCCCTCTCCCTAGACTTTTCATTAAGAGACAAAAATAAAATTTCTAATTTGCTTAGAAGTCAGTCCAGCAGGTTTAATAATATTTTAAAAATGTTATTGTTAATAATATTGTCAATTAAAATAGTTATGATTTTTTCAGTATTCTTTATGTGAGAGATACAATGCTAAGCTTTTTATGTGTACTGTCTAATCCTTACAAGGCTATATAACCCTATAATCCTATAAATTACATATTTTTATCTCTATCTTGTGGGTGAGGAAAACAAGGTTTAGAGAGTTTAATAACTTTAGTAAAATCACACAGTAAGTACAGTTACTAATCTGGCAAGCCATAATTAAAACCAAGATCTATTTGATCCCACAGAAGATTTTTTAAATTTCTACATCCCAAGGTCTTCTAAACCTACAATCAATTTTATATAGTAAACAGCTGTTGAATTCATGGTTTTTATTTTCTGTTTTGCTTTTACTCATACCTGTTTATATAAAAAGGGAGTTCTTTTTATTCCTTATTTTTTAAAAAAGATTTGTTTATTTATTTGAGAGAGAGAGGGAAAGAAAGTAGGCAAGCATGAATGGGGGGAGGGGCAGAGAGAAGGAGAGAGAAAATCTAAAGCAGACTCCCCATTGAGTGTGGAGCCAGTCTCTTGGGGCTCAGTCTCACAACGCTGAGATCATGACCTGAGTCCAAATCAAGAGTCCAGATGCTTAACTGACTGAGCAACCCAGGTGCCCCAAAGGAACTCTTTTTAAAACAAAAAGAAGATATGCATTACTGTTAAGTTCACTGAATGGGTATATGACTGAGGAGATGAATGCCAATCCACATTTTCTGACATAAATTCAACTAAAGAGTTTTAATAGAAATCTCTTAAAAACCCCACTGAGCTCCTGCCAGCCTACAAGACTTGAACATAAACTCTACTAGTGGCTATCATTTTGTCTTCATGGGTAAAAAATGGGATGCAATTATTACGTAGTTTATTCACTGTTTAGAGATGTACATGTGCCAGATGTGGACGTTTGTTCTTTTTGCAGAGCTACCTGATGTCTCTCATTTCTGCCATGCTGAGGATTTCTTAGATGATGTGTATAGAATGCTCTAGTATCTGGCGCTCATGATGAAGTTCTTCAATAGCCCTTCTTAGCTGAACCAAATTAGACATTTACAGTATAAGAAAGTCAACAAAAGCCATAGAAACAGAGATGAGGAACTCTTGAACTCACCACCATACAAAGAAGTTGAATCACAATGGTATGAGGCATTCTTAGTTATTGACTTGATCATCGCACCCAAATTCTAGATCTAGGACACAGCAGTATTAGCTATGCTTGTTTGTGTGTGCAAGATGCAATCAATGTCAATTTCAGTGAAACCATAATGGTTGCATATACCCACCTAATTTTCTCAAAAGAAGATTTGTAATAGCTGTTGTCTTCGTTTTTCAAGATAGTCTTTAAATTAGGATCAGGTATAAGTCTTTAGATATAGACTATACTAATGATATAGGCTTGAAAGTGAACATTTCAGAGGGATTTCTCTCTAAAAATGGATTACTGGGAAGAGATTAAGATACTCCAATATGCCAGTGTTTTAACTGGTGTATTAGAGTTAGGAAATTCCAGATGTATCTTTATTTGTGCAGTTCTTCTTCCAATAATCCTTCTGTTCTTCTACAACACACAAATCAAGAACTTCAGGCTGCCTTGTAATTACTGAATTCATATCAGGTTTCTCCTTGTCCCAAAGGTAATTCATTTCTTCCTGGAAAAAATAAAACCCAAAGAACTTTCTATTGAATTTTACTTTCCTGTTGTATTAGTTTATTATTTCTGCTATAACAAAGTACCATAAACTTTTAGACCAGAAGTCTAAGAATCAAGGTATTGGTGGGGCCGGTTTCTTTTAGAGGCTCTTGAGGAGAATTTATTCTATGAGTCTTAGCTGTTGGCTTCCTGAAGTCCTTGGCTCATGGTAGCATCTCTCCAATCTTTGATTCCATGGTCACATCACTTTCTCCTCTCTTGACTTTCTTATCTTCCTCTTATGGGAACCCCTGTGATTATATTGAACCCACCAAAATAATCCAGGGTAATTTCCCTATCTCAAGATACTAAATTTAAGTCCCTTTCACCATGTAAGGTGACATATTTACAGGTTCTAGGGATTAGGATGTAGAAATCTTTGGGGGCTATTATTTAGCTTACCACATATGTATAAATATTTTTTTTAATTTTTTTGAAGAGTTTGTTTCTTTATTTGAGAGAGAGAGAGGGAAAGCATGAGCAGGGGCAAGGGGCATAGGGAGAGGGAGAAGCAGACCCCCCACAGAGCAGGGAGCCAAACATGGGACTCGATCCCAGGACTCTGGGATCACGACCTGAGCTGAAGGCAGATGATTCACTGACTGAGCCACACAAGCACCCCTAAATATATATTTTTAAAAACATTTAATAGTACTTGAATTTTTGAAGTGACTATAAATTATCATTTTTGTTTAAACCACAGACATTTCACCTTGTGATGCTGGATCTGTCTTGAATCCCAGAATTTTAGGGAAAAGACCAATGGTATCTGTGAATTGGAACCATGAGTGAATTAACATAGAAATTCTGGGTCTTGGGATTGACTTTGATACTCAAAGGAACACTTCTGGTGTCATAATTCTTGGACTCAAACAAACCACATGCTTTCTCGTACTAGTGACCAAGATGTTGTGGTCAAGAAATTTTGCTGAGTTTTAAAGAGCTATTCTGGAAACAAATGGCAATTGCAAATAATTGCAAACTATTTTCTAATGAGACATCGGCTTTCATCTCTTATCTTTGCTTTAACATTTACAATTTTGCACCTGTTACCTGTGATTTTGTTTTTCTCTTAGTTATGATGTCATGATTGCATTTTACCTTTATTTATTTTCTGTAATTTATGGAAGGGAGTATTACTTATGCTTTCTCCAAACATACGGTTTACTAGATGGCTCTTGAGTGGGTTGTTTCGAAGTCTGTATAGAGATGCTTTCTGCCTCCAGTTTCCTCCTTTGAAGAGGGGGGGATCAAGAGGTCAGCATAGACTTGGCCTGAGGTCAACTGTTGAAGTGATCTTGGCACCTTATGACTGTAGAATCTTTTTTTTTTTTTTTTAAGTTGTGACCCAGTGAAATGTCATAGGGAACCTCAGGGATTTATGGTCCGTTAAATAGGAGCTTTTGCCCTCTTGGAAGTATTATTTGGAGGAAAGCTTCCAGTCTCTCTCTCCCACGGAGCTGGAGGAAAAGATCACTGAGCTTGTGTACCTCCAGCTCTTGGTTTCTTTCAGATCTTCCTGCCAGTGACACAGCTTCTTTTCTCTCTCTTCAGAGAGTCCAGTAGATCGAACCCATTCCATGGAAGAAGGTCAACAGCTGTCTAGCTGTTCTTCCTGTTACTTACTACCTGGGAAATTGTGACACAGGAACTTAGAAGTAGGGAGCTCATTTGTGCTTAGTTCCAGACTACATTTTTCAACATATTTTTATCAGCAATAAAATAAAACAAATATGATCTTTTTATGCCTACCTGCCAGATTACAGTTGTTTCCAAAGAGACAGATTTGATGAACTGGTATGAGAAATGCCGACAGCAAGGACTAAAAATTTTTGTAACTAAAAACCCATGTTGCATGATTTAAAATTTAAAAATACATCATATAAATTGCTCCATTTCAATATAAATGCCTTATTAACACTGCCCTGTTAATATAATGCCAAGTGACTAACACTGTAGTTTAGTTCTCTCTCTCCCTCTTAACTCTCTCTATCTCTCACACACAGACACACTACAGAAGCAGAGCAGACAAGCTGGTCAGTTTAATTATTTTGTATATTCAATTTGTTTTGGTTATAATCATACCTTTGGGTTTTTAGAAGTCCTGAAGAGGAGGCATTATGTGTGCCATTTTTGCTCATTCATTCAGTACATCTTTTTTAACAAATATCAACAGGCACTGTTGATACACAAGTACACAAGGCACTGTCCTAGGTGCTTGGACTACAGTGATAAATAAAAGAGAGAAGGATTTTTGCCCTCATGGAGCTTATATCCTCAAAGACAGACAATGAACAACGCACGTGATAAATACACAATTTGTATAATATATTGCAAAGTGATAAATACTATGGAGAGGAGGAAGAGCAAGGGCAGGGGAACTGGGAGCGGAGGGGGGCAGGAAAGTTCGTGGTATTCAGTAGGGTGCTGAGGCGGGCATGTGCATGGGTGTGTAGAGCAGTGTGAGTGGGGGACAGAGGTGCTAATAAGGAGGAAGTTATACACAAGCAGGAACACAGCAAAGGTGCTTGGTTTGGCTCCTGACATCCTTTCCTGCTGCAAAGAGTGGGCAAATCCGGAGCTCATTGCACTCACCAGATACATGTGCGACACATATCCTGCCACCATTATAGCCCTTTGCTTCCTTTATTCTCATCATGCCCCAAAGGTCTGAAAGCCAGTCTGCACTGTGAAGGACAGAGATGGCAGAGATTATGGGTGTAATGGAAAGAATGTAGGGTTAGTTTCAAAAGACTTTCAATTTAGCCTTGGGGTTCTGCTTCCAACTACTATGAGATGTTGGGCAAGTCACTTAACCTTTTGGGTCTCAGGTTTTTCATTTGTAAAATAAGAGCATCAGCCACATAATCTCACATAACTCCCTGCTTTCTGGAGTCAGTGGAGGCAAACAGGAAAATGGGGTTAAAATGAAAAAGAAGAGAAGGAGAAGAAAACCAAATGCAAATAAGACAGTAATGGAATATTTAGATAAAGGGAGGAAAAGGAAGAAGATAAAAAAGAAGACAAACATAATAGGTAACACGTATGCCAATACTTACTGTAATGATACAACTATAGACATCTGGGCAACCACCTTTCTCCCCACTGATGCTTCTGGAAAGCTGCTTTTGCTGAAGTGTAGTTTTGTTCAAAAACCCTGAAGTTTTGTTCAGATTCCCTGCATGGGGTTTTCTGGAGCCTTAGACCGGATTTGGAATGCCTTTTTTAGGGCCGAGATAAAATTATAGTATGAATTTTTATATTTTAGATGTAAAGATTAAATAAGCTTTATAGCATCTTGGTAGTCTATCCACCTTGGATAACATGATTTTAATGGGGAGATAATTAACATATTTTTATAAACCTACTTGTTAGTGTTATTAATTTGGACATCATCCTAGAGTATATTTGTTTGGAAAGAGATTAACATTCAACTTTGCTCATCTGGCTTACATATTTCATTTTATAGGTTTTTCTTGACAAACTCCTCTCTCCCTTGCTTGGCATTTTCCTCCCTCCTGGCCATTTCTCCATTTATTGGCACCAACTCTGGAGGAAAGATAAAGGGAAGAAATAAAATATAAATCACTTCATTTCTATAAACTATTGCAAAATCCGGCAAAGGGCAGATGTTGAAAGCAAAGGCCGAGAAAAGTTTAAGTTACAGAGGAGAAGAGATAAGACTTTTCCTACTTTGTGCATTAAAATTGGTCCCATATAGCAATGACAGCATCTTAATGTATTTGTGAATTCTATGTAGCAACTCTGCATAGAGAATGTATAAGGAGCATAGATGGCAGAGTTAGCCTAGGGCAGTACCTCCAAAGTTGAGATGATGATAGATACATATTGAGAGAGGAACGGGTTGGATGTTGAGACACTTGATGCTCCATGGACTATTTTCTCTGAAAAGGAAGAGGCATAACCATTTTCTTAGAGAGAGTTGAGCAGATGAAGGTTTGGAGAATGGGAAGGGATTGGATCAGCTCGTGTGAGGCTGAGGAAAGGAAGTCAAGTAAAGATGCCATCATTGTGGGTGGTGCTGAAAAAATTTGTAGGAGTTCCTAAATTTGCAAGATTAATAGTGCAGTCCTGCATTTTCCCCAGGTGCTTGCAGGAACAGGTAAAAATGGAGAAAAGGCTTCATCCCTGATGAGGATGGTTAGAGCAGAAGAGTAAGGGAAGGAAAGGGGATGGAGGAGGCTGATCTAAAGAGGCTCTATCTGTGTTATCTCATTCAATCATCAGTCTCTGGATATAGCAGTTTCTCAACAGAGTATTTGCTAGGTGCTGGGTCCAATTTACAGGTGAACAAAGTGAGGCACAGCATCTTTCCCAAAGTGGCAAAAGCCAGTTTTTGAGCCCATGTCTCTCTCTCAAAGAAGATGGTGTTCTTTTGTTTTACATGTAGAGAGCAAGTGAACTTGGGGGTTTGGTAGTGTTTTCATTACCAAGGTAGGTGGAATTGAGGATAAAAATAGGCAGGGGTTGAAATGGGGAGAATTCATTGAATTTGAGGAGTGAGTTTTCATACAATGGAGGTAAGTTAGAACACGGTGGAGAGAGTACGAGATCCCATCAGAAGTGGGGACAAAGTCCAGGATATAGACAAGACATTGGGTTGTGGAAATGGAATGGCGATGGATCCAGGAAGAGAAGAATTATGAATGCTGAGGGGATCATCTACTTTGTGTGGAAGTGACCCAAGATGATGGCTAGAGATTGGGAAAAGATTGCAGACCTTGGCCAAAATTGTCAGTGGATATGAAAATGGATATGAAAAATGGACAGAGGAGTAGTGGATGGTAACCTAGAGGCCACTAGAGAGCAGGAATATATTCCTGCTTTGTCTCTGGCCTCGAACCAGAGGATTCCCCTCATACATCATGCGTTGACTGGCCCTTAAAGGTTAGCGGTAATCACCTTTGGGTTTTATGATAAATTCCTAGTCATCTACCACACTGCTTCTTCCTGACAGTCTCTGATCCTATCTCTGCATTCAAACTCTTGGCTCTGTGACCCAGCCACCATCCACCACTGGCCATGGCCTTGACGTTCCTTATATTCCCACCTTGGCTTTTTTCCTAGTAAACTCCTACTGATGAGACTGTGGCTTTTGCGGTCCTCCTTTTCTTGAGAGTATAAATCTTAGCCCTAGTTTTTACCTTAAAGCACACCCCTCACTATATCCTGGAGAAAGGTATGCCTGAAGGGCAGGTGCTTCAAAGCGCTGTTCTGTGAATACAGCATCAGAACATGTTTGGGCGGATTCAGAACAAAGAGTGCCATCTATTGAAATACCACTTACCTCTCCAGTAATTTATTTAGCTGTATGAGTTATCATAAAATAGGCTCAAGAGAGCATTCTGGAAAATTGAGACGGGGGGAAAAGGCATGACATGTTACAGTAAGGTCATTCTCCTATGTGGTGGCCAAAGGTGGAAGTGTCCTGGTCTACCCCAAACCACAGGGGAAAGGAACTCTGAGATTCTTTTTCTCCCCATGAGATTCTGTGAGAAGTTTCCCATAGAGAATCTCCTAAAATGAGGAAGGGGCTTTTTATTATTAAAGGTGAATATTTAATAATAATTTTTTGGAGGAATAAAATGGTTTAAAGAGACAAAATGGACCAAAGCACACTGGGGATCTAACAGAAATAAGTTGCTCTCTGGACAGCAAGGTGACGGGACATGAATTCATAATGCACCGTGGTCCAAGCAGATTGGGGAGAGAGCAAGAGCCGCATGCATTTTGCAGGGAATGTCTCTCACCCTGTTGCCACTTTTTTCAGTGCTCCATATGCTAGATTGCAACTACAGATTTAGCCCTTTTGCCCAAAGGCATCTGAACCTGTGAAAAGCCTAGCTGGGGCACTGCCTATTGTTCATTGACAACTTGTCAATTTACTTCCAGGCAAAATAACTCATAAACATGATAAGTAAGGCAGATAAAACAAGAATTCTTTCACACTTTGCAACTTTACTGCAAAAATGGCTTATTTTCCATAAATGTGTGAAATCTCCCCTCTGAATTGTGACTGTGCATTGAACTTTAAAACTGTTTAGAGACAGCACAAGCATTTCACAATTCCTGTCTGTAATAAGATGGATGTTAAATATTAAACATGCATTAAAAGTGATAAAATAAAAGATTTTCAAAGGTTCACTAGCATCACCATATTTCTCTTTGATTCCCTGAGTTAATAAAAGTTAAGTTTCACAATACTCTCCAAAAGACAAATGTTTAAACACTATCCTCGAAATTTGACATTTTGTATATTTATATTAGCTATTATCTAAACCCTTATGTCAGTTAAGAAAAGAAAAAAACAAACGCGGATATGGTAAACCATACCAGTATTGAATTCAAAAGCCAGTATGTGGTGTGTTAGCATATGTTCATACTGTAATGAAGTGGCTTTTATTCTGATATTTATAAACATTCCATTTCTAATGTACTGTTTAAATATTGAAAGCTAATTGTGAATTCTTTTAGGTAAAATATTTTAAGTAGATAATAATTTTGAAATATATTAGTCTCTAAGGCAAAGCAGTCTGTTTATGTGTAGTTATTTATAAAGTCATACTTTTTAATGAAGTCCTGTTCCCCGGATTCATTTCCCTGGTAATGAATTTGATTTTAAGCTTCTTGTTTACTGTAATATCATCACAGAATTATACTTCGTGCCCAACTGATTTTCCCCAGGTGATCCTGCATAACACCAAACATCCTAATTTTGGATAGACTGAAAATGGAGAGGGAGAACAGGTGGGATGGAATCCAACAATGTAAGACCAGATTCCGAATCTCAGACGGGGCTCCCTCCAGCGACCTTTGCCCCTGAGGCATAGAGCACATTTCCTGTTTGAGGGTTGTGGCCGCCTTTCCCCCAACATTTCCCCGTATTTTCTTCACTTACTGTAGAATATTTATAAACAGGAACACATATGCATCTGTTACATAACAAATGGCTTTTGGGAAAAAAGTGAAAGTACATGAGAGAAGAAATTTAAAAGACTGTAAAAAAGGGGAGAAAAACAAATCTGTGATAAACAAGAATGCCTCAGAAATAGGACCTATTTTTCAGGAGGTAGTGTAGTTCAGTGGAAGGAATCCTGAATTGGTGAACCAGAGACTTAGGTTCAAATAATGTCATTAGCACTAACTAGTTTTGACCCCTGGGAAGCCCATCCTCATTTCTGACCTCCATTTGGATCAGTTTTTTTCCCCCCCCCTCAGGGTGGAAGGAAGACTCTGCTGGCTGTGCTCCAGATCCCCTACCAGGTTTTTTTTTTTCCTTTTGAATATGGAGAGTCCCTGTAAGATTTTAAATGAAGAAAGTCTTCCACTGCTGTATAAAGAAAAAAAAAAAGGTTCTCACAGCCAGATCTAAAATTATTTTTATTATGTGAATAATATATTCAGATGGTATAATAATAATTTAGTTCACAAAAATTCTCTCCAAAAGACACCATGTCAATTACAGAGGATTGCTGTTCTTGTTTCAAAATAGGAAATGAATCTATTAAGAAATCTATCACCTGATTTTTGTGGGGACATTGAGAACGTATATACTTCTACCTTTGAACCTTAATTTTAAGTGTTTTTTTTTCATCTGAAGTTTTTCTAGTGATCTTATCATATAAACTGTGGATTCCTAAATATTACATATCCAGAAGAAAACAACCAAATGGAGATCTATCGAATTAGAGATTGTCTCTTTCTCGCATGTCTATGTGATGTTCCAGTTTCTGCATCCTGGTATCTGGGGTTCTTCATCACTAATTCATCATCCTGGCAATTGGCTTTTATGTAGAAGCCAGCCCACTTCTGCCCCTCTCCGCACCCATTGTAGCTAACTGACCATTCCTGTCATCCTCCATTTGTATGGTGTTCTTCTCCTCTTAGTGAGAACGAACATGTATTTTCTGCCATGAAACTCAAGCCTGCTTATGTGCCCAATTCTCTAACCTGTCAAGGTCATTTTGAATTTTAATCTTTTTCCTTTTTTTTTAAACTGGCCATTCCACCTAATCTGGCATCCTTGGCATGTTAATAGGCATATCATTTATAATAATACTAAAATTGTTGAATGTTGTCGCTTGGGGAACCTTGGAAAGAGAGCAGTAACCTAGGAGCAGATTGCTGTTGGAGGCACAGAGTATATTTGCCACAGAAGATTCCCCACAACCAAATATTGTAAGAAGTTAGAAGAAAAGCAGTGAGCTAAAATTAAGGGAAAGTAAATAGTAGGAACACTTTAAGAATCAGGAGTACACCTTAACCAAGTGATTGAGGTTAATACCACCAGTGACATCATGGATATTGTGCACTCTGGATATAATGTGATGAGAAGCGCAGATCACTACTATTGTATTCTTTCCAAAAACCCATAACCTCAATCTAGTCATGAGGGAAACATAAGACAAAGCCGATTTGAATACTTTCTACAAAATAGCTTACCCGTACTCCTCAAAACTGGCAAGGTCAGGAAAAACAAGACTGAGAAACTGCTGCACACCAGAAGAGCCTAAGGAGACATGATTAAATACGGTGTTCCATCCTGAATTAGATCCTGGAACAGAAAAATGACATTAGCAGTAAAACTGGTTAAATCTGAGTAAAATCTGAAGTTTGATTAAATGTAATATAAAAATGTTGGTTTCTTGGTTTTAAAAAATGTAAGATGGTAACATTAGTGAAAACTGAAATTTTCAAGAACTCTCACACTATCTTTGCAACCTTTCTGTAAGTCTAAAATTATTCAAAAGTAAATTCATAAAAAAAAAAGAATCAGGAGTACAAGAGAAGGAAAAAAGGAAACAGAAAAGAAAGTAACACAAAAATAAAAATTGTACACCTTAAAAATATCCAATTTTTATTTGCTAATCATACCTCAATAAAGCTGGGGACAAAAGAGAAAAAATAACAATGTAAACAAACAATTTGGGTGACGTCAAGGTATAGAATCTGATGTTGAATCTCTGAGTTTAGAATGTATTTATTTAATCTGAAGCATGTTGTTTCTTTCAAAAACACAGCAAAGAGGCTGCTTAGTGCTGGACGTCAATTAATATTCTTACAAAGGACTGGCAGGAAGCCACGGTGGACGTCTAGTCAGAGACAGTGTGTCACACTACTGTTGACTGTAAAATTAATTACCATTTCTAAACAATAACTCTGTGATGCATATTCTTCCAGGCATACTATATTGCCCTCTTGGCATTAAAGGTTATAAATAATTATGTTTTTTGAAAATGTGCCCTGTAGAGAAATCACAAGCAAAAATATTAACAATCCCAATAACAATGATAAAAAGAACACCCGTGTGTGGTGGGACAAGTCGACATTGTGAAGACAGGATTGAATATTAAGAAGTGTCACCTACCTAAAGTAAGTGTTAGACATTCGCATGATGGCATCAGCTGCTGATCTAATGCATCTGGAGCTGCCCTGTCACTGAGGCATTGCTAACCAAGGCAGAGACACAGACAAAGCTGCTTCATCATTAATGTCAGTAAAAGGATCTGGAGGAAAAATAGAGAGTCTCTGGAGACCTTGTCTGGACTTCTTGGAGCCTGGACAACAGTCCTTTCCAACAACAGTCTTTTCCACCCCAATAGCAGCTGCAACAAAGGCAAAAAAGGAGAGCATTGACTTGAGTTGTCATTAAGTTCAAAGAGGTGAGAATAGTAGCCCATGATGAACCTTTACAGTCAGAGTTATTAATGGGGAGTTCTTTTTATGGCTTTTTGAAAATATCACATTTATGAACAGTGCTAAATTATCCTGGGTTATTGTTTGGCATATGTTGACCAGTCAGTTTTAAGGTGCTAAAATTAAAAAATCTCTTATAAGAGGAAAGAAGAGTACAAAATTCCTTCCTCAGGGTTGTAGCCTAGAGATTTAAAATAGTGCTATCAATCTAGGGAAATACAGCCCTGGCTCTTAGTTGGGTACAGACCGGTTCAAGGATCATATTCAATGAGAAGTTATTAATGTTTCAGAGGCAACCTAAAAGGACACATCAAATGATGTTCTGCAGGGTCTGTCTAGGGTGGTAATATTTAACATTTTATCAGTGACTTGGATGATAAAATATGGAACACGCTCATAAAGTTTCATGGAAGACTCTAAGTTGGGAGAAGTAACAAGAACCTTGGAAGATCTACTTATAATTCAGGGTGACCTTGGAAAGTCAGGAGAGGAGTCATTAGCGACCGAGTTTACACCCATTGGGTAGCCGAACAAGCGAGGGTTGAGAAATCGGCACAACGAGATAAAGAGGGGCAAGGATAGGCAAATATGACATGCGCTAAAGACAGCTAACCTGGTAAATAGCAGTCCGGCAGGGCAGAACCCCGTACGATACTACAGTATGTAAATGACACAATATAGGGGATTATGAAGCAGCCTGATGCTCTGTGATTTAATTTAAGAACAATGTAAAAACAGACTGGGGACCATTCAATAAAGGCAAAAGCTGAAGAACTTTCAGAGGAACAGTGAATGCCTTATGGTTTCTGAGCACAGGAATCTGAGACTAAAGGGTGGCCCGTTTACCGCTCCTTGCCAGTAACTCTTGCTTTGTCGGAATGACCCAGATTTATCATTTATTTCAGGTGTGGTTTTTGATTCTCCCTTCCCAGCTGCTCTTCTTCTCATCATCCTTCCAGTTTTGCTGTATTCAGAATTTACACATGTAGTTTATGTTTGCTTAGAGGCCACTTGTTTACATGTGACTTTGTTCCTGAAAGCCCGCCTGTGGTTGTGCAAAGGATTCCACCACCTGTTACCGGTTGGCTGCTGTCAGGGAGGATGTTTGGTCAATGCAGAAAGTAGTATGGAGGCTGTAATTGAGGCTCATTCTGAGATGTTCTGGAGGAATACTATTCAGCTTGGTTGCTCTCTTTTTACCAAAACAGTGGCTTGCATATATTATTCTTCCTGATGCTGCAGAAAAGTGTGTAAGGAAAGGAGTGAGAGCTTGTGCCTACATAACAGATGACAGCCATGCATTGAAGGCTGCGCATTGGAGGGGGAATGAGCATCATCAGGTTTCAAGTAGCAGATTGAAAGTAGTAGCGGAAGAGCCATAAAAACCCAGATGTTGAAGACTGTTTCAAGTGTGAACTTAAAACAATTGCAGAAAGGCTTGAGATTTTTCTAAATTGCTTTTTAATTCCCAGTAAAAGAACCTAATCCACTTCGTATATCCAATTTATACCACCAGTCCTCAACATTGGCTACACATTGGGATCACCTCAGCTACTTTCTAAATTACTGCTTGCCTGTGTCACAGTTCCCGGGGGTTCTGACCTAAGGTGTCTTGAGTGGTGCCTGGAACGGGGATTTTGAAAGTTCCCTCGGTGATTCCAAGGCAGAGCTAGGGTTGTGAACCACTGAGCTATACCGTGTCTCACACCATGTGGCGGGGGGCCAGTCACAGCAACTCACTGGCGATAACACTTCTGTATTTCTTACAAAGCTCCTGTCCTTGCTGTGGGCTTGTAGCTGTCTTCCCCTTGACTTAGAATCTGACATTTTTCTCTGTGTTTGTTTCCCTGCTCTCACTTGGGTATAGCTGTAGACTTTGCTTTTCCTGATTTTCATGTTGTTAGGCATTTCCTCTCATTTTACCCAGCTTTTAAAATATGGGCATTGGCCTGCCTTGTTTGCACACTACCTTGTCCTGTCCCTGGAGAGTGAGACCAGAGAGCAGCAATATTCCAACACAGGACAACATGGAACAATGTATAGAACCATTTAGGTCATATACGTGGGCATGTTTAAATATATCAGTGAGTGAAATGAAACAGGACTAGGAAATGAGAAAATTTAGGGGGCAAAGTCACCACAGAGATACATCCCTTAGTTATATGTGGCTCAGGCTTTTATTTCCTTAAATAATACCTTGTTTCCTTAAATAATACCTTGTTTCCTTAAATAATACCTTGTTTCCTTAAATAATTCCTTAAGTTAATACCAAAACAATAATCTATATTATTTGTGGTTTTCTTAGGTACATAGCTATGCACAAGTAAACCCGTTAGTCACGGAGAGTGTTCATTTTGTCCTATTTATTGGTCCTCCTTAACCAACCTATCTTAAAAATCATTTAAAAGTCAAATCCCAAGATAAGTAGCCTTTCACACATTTCATTTTTATTATGGTCAGGTGGACTCAAATGATGGAGTCTGGGGTTGCACACCAAGATGAAGCATCCATTTCAAAATGGTATATCATCAAGGTTTGCTCCTTCCTGGTTGGGCCATGAGGCATAATGGCAGTTCTCTTAATATATTTTAACAGCAAAATTAATAATAGTCTCATAACACACTAGTAAGAGTGCAGCTTTTTTGGTTCAGATGTCACATCAGCTAATGCTTCTTTGATATCATTCATCATGCTTTATTCAATGCAATCTACATAATAAGTATCTAATAAAATCTGAACACTTGTAAGTATCTTAAAGTTTGGTATTCTCCCAAATTATTTCAGTTCTACTCTCTCATCCTTTTTCAATCTCTTCTCCTCTTCTCCTTTCATGCTACTGTCATCTGTTTATTTGTTTTTACTCCTTCTGCTTCAAAGCGAGAAAGTTGACTGATATCCTTAAAATTTCAGATAGTAACCTCTTGAGACAGATGTTCAGCTTCTTATCTCCTTGAGTGAACTTTGGTAGTTTAGTAAGATTATCTTCTTGTGATCAGTGTTCTAGATTGTTGGCTGCCTGCTTATCTTGCCCCAATTCATCATCAGGGAGGATTCATTAAGTAGTAGATAAGGTCCGCAGTTTATCTGGCATAGAATCTGGGATACAAGCTTTCTCAACTAGTAACATAGCTAAATGGGAATTATTCTGTTTTAAAATTTACAGGCTGTATGAGTTTTCCCTCACAAGTTTTATTCATTAGTATATATCGTGACTACAGTAGACTTTAACATCGGCATCAGACTTGTTATCTGTGACTAACCCTGCAAAAGAATCCAGTGTTTTGAAAGGATTGGCCTCACCAAAGGCTCTTAAGGTAAAATATGAATAGCATCTTTTGTTACCTCTTTGGTTAGTCCAGAGTGAAGACAGGCAGATTTCCTTTATGATTTTTTTCTGGGGATTTCTGTGGCTCTGCCCCACAATCCCCATTTTTTTTTTTTAATGGTTTAGTTTTTCTTTTCTTCATCCAATAAGCCACTATCTTCTGTTGACTCATACTTTGACTCTAGAAGATAGGAATCTAAAAAATTATTCCCGTTAGCAAGTTCAGTTTGGGGGCGTTATTATTATCCTAAGAGAAATGTGCATCTTAATGGAAGTACCTACAGCAGGCATTATTAAGATAAAATAAGGAAACCCTAAAAGAGAAAAATGTGAGATACTGTGATAAGTTCTTGTGCTAAGGGGCCACTGCTCAAGTAATATTGTCATTTTGTCCCTTTGGAAGGCAGAATCAATCTAACAGACTTGCTTGGGCTCCTTGTGGCTTGGAGGACTCCTAGGCTGAATGAGAGTATGTAGGTGTAGAATTATTATATTGTTCCTGGTTTCTGCTGCAGCTCTGGAACTCCCTCGGGGTATTTTTCACCTATTAATAAAAAGATAGGACAAAATTGAATAATGGTGTCTGTTTCCATAAAAAGGAAATAAGACTCAACGGACCCTATTCCCACAGTGCTTTCATAAATAACTAGAAATTGATGCCCACCACTAATTTTCTAGTCTTTTTTTTTTTTTTTTAAAGACTAGAATCGTATTTTCCAGTTAATGGTGACCTATTTTTGAGAAAGAGTCTCATCTTACTCTAAACCTTAGGGAGATAATTATCACACAAAGGGATCTCTATTTTTAGCAAACTGAGGAACCTGTCCATTGTGAATATGAGTGTGCTGCACTGTATACATTTTATGTATTATCTCTACCCACTACTTATATCCCCTCTTTGGGTAGGGCTGATAAAGGTACCACACAGATGATGACTAGTTTTTTTGTTTGTTTGTTTGTTTGTTTTTTGTTCTTTTCCTGATATATCAGTAGTTTTGCTTTAAGTCTGGGCTACTGCCTGAAGGTCCATCTGTATGCAGTTTTTACAAATGCACACACCCGTTGGTCATAATGGGTTTATGATGCACATAGAGGCTGCTGATGAACTTGAAAGAACTCTAGGAAAAGTACTCGGAAAGTAATATAGCCCGATTATCTAGATCAGCAATGTCATTTTTGTATACAAAAAATAGCCTATTTTCCTAAATTTGATAAACAGGGAGTCTGCTCTATTTCATTTCACTCAAACCTCTGAAAGCAAACTATTTATGCTAGTCCAGCTTATGAATGATGACATTGTTGCTTTTAAGAGTTAAGTGCCAAGTGAGGAATACACAGGGATGTTACTTTTATTGCATGGCTGGTTAAAATACTACTTCATATGTATGTATTGGAATATAGTATAAATCCACAGATGATGGTGAATTGGAATGGTATCATTGGCCAGTTATGTAAGTAAATTAGATTTCCCACATTTCAAAGGGCATGGGACTCAAAACAACAAAGGCTATATAAAGTACTATGTATTACTTGTCTGTCGCTGTGTAATAATATCACTGCAAAGTTAGCAGTGAACACGGTACATTTTTTATCTCATAGTTTCTATAGATTAAGAATCTGGGCACAGGTTAGCTTGGTTTTCTGCTTCATGGTCTAATAGCTACAGCCAAGGTGTTGGTGGGGCTGCGATTTCACCTGATACTTGCCTGGGGCAGAATCCATTTCCAAGTTCACATGACTGTTGGTAGCATTTGATTCTTTGTAGACTGCCAAACTGAGGGTCTCAGTGTCTTGTTGTTTGTTGGTGGAAGGCTAACCCTTTCCTTCTTGATGCACGACCCTTTCCATATGGCAACTCACAACATGGCAATTTGCTTCATCAAAACCAGAAAAGGAGAGGGAGTCTTCTCTCAAAATAGATATTACAATCTGTATAAATAATCACATATACATGATTGTGTGCATCTCAACCATAAAAAACAAAAATCAGAGAGAATGAACTTAGCAGCAAGGTGAATGTGATTAGCTATGTAAATTACTGTAGATAGAAAGTGCTCACTAAGTTTTCTGAATCAGATAAGAATCTTGTTACAGATGTATTTTTGAGCTAAAGTCTTTAAAAAATCAGCTGGATTATTATGGTTTTATGGAACAGATGGATGAAGAATGGATCCTAAGAATCTCCTAAGTTCCTTGTTAAGGTGCACATTCCTAGGGCCTGTCCTTGAATATTATAATCAGGTAGGTCTGATTAGAGTTGGTAGTTTTTAAAATCAGACAACTTTGAGAGAAAATGTTTTCAGTGTTAGAAACCATTGAGCAAAATAAACAGGTGAAGTAAATTAGAGTATAACTAACCATGATTGTATACCAACCATTATCTATGTTGAACTGAGGGCATCATTTAAAATACCAAACAGGGGGCGCCTGGGTGGCTCAGTGGGTTGGGGCCTCTGCCTTCGGCTCAGGTCATGATTTCAGGGTCCTGGGATCGAGCCCCATATCGGGCTCTCTGCTCAGCAGGGAGCCTGCTTCCTGCTCTCTCTCTCTGCCTGCCTCTGCCTACTTGTGACCTCTGTCTGTAAAATCAATAAATAAAATCTTAAAAAAAAAAAATACCAAACAGACTTATTCAGCCGAATGTGAGGTGAGTGGTCTATGACACTCTTACTAGTTAGTAAGAGTTCCTTACCAGTTGGTAAGAAGCTGAAGAAGAGAATGCCAGGATTTAGTGATCTATAGGAGGAATATAATTGCTCAGTTATAAAAAAAAATCAGTCAATGGCCAAAGATAAAGGAGAGATAATAAATAAAAGCAAAACTGAGTGTTTTATACTTAGAAAAAGTGATACATAAACCTTTATATACTTCATAGAGGAATGAGGTGGTGAGATGATGAGATTGGATTTACGGGAAGAAGATACCAGAATATTGGTACATGAGACAAGAAATGCAAATTTAGGGGTAGAAACAGACCAGTAGCCCCAAATGGGGATATCCAGTTAAGTCTGTTTTGAATTTCCAGAACTTCCTATCTGAGGAGGAAATTAAGCATGGATTTAACTTAGCTGAGCGTAGAGAACGCAACCTGATACTGGTAAAGACGGTGAGATTTTCAACATGTAAAATGTTGAAAAATCAAGTCCAGCAAAAACAGTTCAAAAAATTCAATACCACATTGAACACTATAATATTTTATTATGATCCTATTGTCTGGAAAGATGTACTTTATCTGCTACATTTGAAAATAAAAATATATCCTCATGGTCTCTCTTCCAGGCATTTCTTCTTTTCCCCCTATCTTCCCCTCCCTCCCTCCCTTCCTTCCTTCCTTCCATCTTTCCTTCCTTCCTTCCTTCCTTCCTTCCTTCCTTCCTTCCTTCCTTCCTTCCTTCCCTTGTTTTGTATACTGCCTATGGCAGGTTAAAAGGGCTGAGCTGTGTTGATTAACTATCCAAATGTTTAATCAATAGAGCAGTGGCAAGATACATTCTGGCTGTGAAAGACCTTGGAAAGGTCCCACTTGCCTTATTCTCCACCCCCATGTGGGACATCAATGAACTATTACATGGTCCCAGCATATCAATGCAGTAGGGCTTAGACAAATACAATGTTAATGGATAATTGTGGGTCACCTTGTCAAAATATGTTAAATGCCCCTTGAGTACATTTTTTCCTCCTATTAAAAATGACAGTAAACTGTGACCTTGTTGATATCATCCATGCTTTCAGGAAGCAAATATTATTATTCAATCTGTAACAGCTTCATTGATTTATGGGTCAAAAAATTCATTAGGACTAAATTATAAAGCACACTTTCTCTGTTGATGCAATCCACGGTAATTATGTCACAAAGAGCTAAAGAGTCATACGTAGTTCAGGCAAAATACCTTTACAAACGCTCATTCAGAAAACATTCAGAAAACATACATAGAGGCAGCTTCTAGCAGAATGATTCATAAGAAAGGCCTGTGTTACTGGGTGTCTGGGATATCGACATAGCATGGAGTCAGGGAAAGTTCACTAGGTGACCAGGGTCCTTGGACCCTGGCCAAGAATATGCCATCTGTCAGCACGGTGGTACGTGCCGGAAGCCTGAGCCTTGGATTCCTGCCTCCTACCAGGTCTATTCACAACACCACGAACACCCACCCAGATCCTCCACTGTTGCTGGAGCTGTTGGAGGACAGAGGCTTGCTTGTCATCTGGCGCTGTGAGTCACAAGGAGACGAATTGTGGCACTTGGTACTTCTAGATTCCAAGTTCGTTTCGGCAGCATGACACACATAATGGAATGGGTTAGATTGGCAGTCATGTGTGAGGTTTTCTTTTCTCTTTTTCAAAAAACATTTCTTAAGAGGCTGGTAAAATGAAGAGCCGATGGCCAAGAATGTAGATTATGCAGGGAATGTCAGAATTTATTTGTCATTTTATCATTTGTTACTACTAAGCCTAAGATAATGCTAAGTTGAAACTGAGATAAAAATGACATAATTGGCCAAGTTTTTTTCTTCACTACAAAACTCATTTTTTTTCCCTCTGAGAAAGAATGCAAAAATATTTAAAACTATAGGTTGTGTGCTAAGAGATGCATGAATATAGAAAGCATTATGCTACTTTAATGGGTCATGGAAAGAAAATATGTTGTACAAGTATAACACATATTCAGAATGTGTAATAAAGGGTAGTGTCATCTTAAAAAATGAAAGAAAACAGCATAAATAACTAAAATGGGAACCTTCTTAACATGTCAGTGGTTTTATTAGAAGAGTAGTTTCACTTTGTATATGCATCTTCAATTTACCTCTGGGCACTCGAGTGTAAAGTAACAATTTACACATTATAATGAAACAGAATAAATGTCTCAATTTAAAAATTTACTATGTGGTGGGAATTTATTTTATCAGAGCACCAAGGTAAGGTATACCACTCTTTAGTACATATAATTTGTTGGTACAGTTGCTTAAGAATACACACAGGCATTTCTGAGAACGTGGGAGTCAAATGACATTCCATCTGAGGGCCTGATTTTATTTCCTTGTAACGTCCCACCCTCCACATGCTCCTTGTTGCTTGTCTGAATCCTTTAAGAGGTAGAAAGGGACATGTGAAGAGGACTCACCCTTAGGAGCATACGCCATGCAATTGGCTGCCCAATACTCTTCCTTAGGTATCCTAGGTAGGAGAGAGCCTAGAAATTCCCGAATTGAAATCGATTTGGTAGGAGGATGAAGTGCACAAAGGTTCCGTGTCGGACCCAAGGCCACACAGCAAGATAATGGCAGAACTAGGTCAGATGAGATCTCCAGATTTTTTTTGACTCTCTAGTATGTTCTGGTCCCTCCTTCAAAGATAGCCCCTCCCAACTACATAATGTCACGTTCTCTGGAAGTCAGTTGTTGCTGCTGCCGCCATGGCTTATCCTGCTTGGTTTTTTGCTTTTGCGATGTTAGTGAACATCTGTTGAGAAATTATTATCTACCAGGCATTATTCTAAGTGTTTTGTATGGAATAATGTGTGTAATCTCCAAATGAGGCTATTATCCATTTTTATAGATGGGGAGATATCTTCTTCCTTCTCCTCTACCTTCTCCTCCACCTACTCCCCTTCTCCTTTTTTTTCCCCCTCACAGAAGGGGTAACAAGGCTAAGCTATTTCACAAATTGCCCAGAGTCACAAGCTGGTAAAGGGTGGCCCTGGGATTCTAACTCAAGCTGCCTGGCCTCAGAGACTTTTTTTTTTTTTTTTTTAATTCACTAAGTAAACGAAGTTTCTTTTTCTCCAGTGGATAGAGTGTTTCCTGAAGCAATTCTACTTCTCCCTGGAACCACCCATCAATAATAATTGGCAGGAAGAGAAAGTATCAATAGCACAGCGTATGTCTTCATCACGCGGCCCCTTGGTGATGTTCTGTCACGTACATGCTCTTTTTCAGAAGCAGCTTCATCTTAACTGCTGCTAGGAAGAGCTCTTCTTTGATGCAAGAAGACCATGTATTTGTTCTGGTGTTCTGTTCCCTGCCCCATGTCCCCCTCCCCCACCCCCAATCTCTCACTTGGCTTTTCAACAGATCATAGTGTAACTAATGGTATTTAAGTCTGTTACTCTTATGGAGACAATGTTAAGGATTCCAAGTGAGTGCTGGCAATGTAGAGACATCTTTTCAATTTGTATAGTTTTAATTCTTATACATTAATATCTTCCCTATGTAAGTCAATAAGCTTAAATTTAAGAAAGTTGTCCAGCCAGTTATATCATTGAAAATTTTCTTAGGACCAGTATCTAACTCTTGATAATATAGGATAGTGATAACATTAGGATCAATATTAGCATGTTGACAATCTTAGGACCAATATTAACTCTATTGACAATTGTTATGTTCTGTAACATATGGATTATGTGGAATTAAACTAGCTCTCTTACTGGCAAACCTGCTTCAGAGCAGTGGTATCAGGGTAGGTACTACTTCCAGAATGGAAGAAAAGAAGGTAGTTTTTAAAGATGGTTTGGGGTTCTTTATATTTTTCAATAAATGAGATGTGGTATAGTGTTTTATGATAAAATGATCAGTCTGTGGCTTTTTATGTTTTTATTTCTTTACTTGATTAATTTTTTGTGGGAACTTTATGAGGAAGTTCTATTTTTCTTTTGGTGATACTTTTTTTTTTGCTTTTTTCAACTTCATTTGGTGAGGTAATCCTAATAAAACCTGCCAGAAAATTTAATTTCCTGTAATTTCCACATTAAATAACTCAGCTACTCTTACTTATTTGAGACTTGTATGGTGCTTCTTATTGGCAAAGTTGCTTGACAATTATATCATTAAAATGATTCTCATTTAATTACTTTTAATATCAGTCAAATAATAGGAGTGGCATTTGTAACACATTAAAATTTAAATTATTTGTATTCATCAGAAATGAGAAAATGTTGCGTGATTAAGATTGTGTAATATTAAATATTTACAGAACAAGTTTGTTACAAGAGTAATTATTGATATATATATATCAATATAATAGTAATACAGTTACTGATATTTATATATCAATATATATGAAATTATTCTCTGCTGTTTTTTGTAGAGGGTTTACATTAAAGAAATATGAACATCCAGGTTTGACAACAGTTTCTTAAGGAGAATAGATTTGCAAACTCAGTAGTTGTAAAATCTAAAAAACTGTATGCTGTGGATTCTTGCTTCATTATAGATTTGATATGTCTCCTTGTAATCACCTAAGGTATGGGAAACAAATTTGCTGCTAGACACGTAAGAGAATTTCCACTTAACCAAAGCAACAAAAAAACATAAAAACCTTTGCTGTTATTCTATTTAATTATTAATATATTGAACACATAAATGCATGTGATTTCTAGATGAAAATGTTATGGCTGATGTGGGTCTATGTTGAATTGGCTTTATGAGTTTGCATGGGTGATTTCATATATATTACTGACTTGCCAAGATATGTTTCGTATGAAAAGAGTCACGGAACTCTCTGTAAGATAATCTTGCAATTCCTGATTTTTCTGTCTCAATTTTCTTTCTAAACAAGAAAATTACTTGTGATACTTTGCTTTCACCTGAATGAAAACTTTCCCATGGAATAAATATAAGGAAGGGATGCTTTCAAATTATGTTCTCTGTATTTTCAAGAAAGCCAAATGCTCCTTAGATTTGCTTTGTCCTCTTAATAATTCTCCAGATGAGAGCTACCTAGTGTTTTATGACAGGGGAGAAGAGAGTAACAAAAACTAAGGTGATCAGCCGCAGACACCGTCAAGAAGACATACTCTCAGCTTTTGGTGTCTTTGCTCCATCAGCCAAGTTTAGCCCTTCTCTAGGAAAGACCCGAGTGGTGGAGTCGCTAATGTTGTTGATGTTACTGTGTAGCAGAGAAAAAT